>JAJHZJ010000449.1:2702500-3054181 GCA_023548195.1 Bettongia penicillata ogilbyi
TAGCAAAACAGACTAGAACTCAGGCCTCCTACCAAAGATACCAAGGGTATTTCCACTACATTCCCTTGGCTCTCCCATGAATAGCACATAGAGATGTCAAGAATCCCTACATTGATTTACTTGGTCACTACGTTCACTGACACAGGCTAGAGCCCTCTATTCCTTAGGAATATGAACTCCTGCCTATTTACCACTTCAAAGTTTTCAAAGTGCTTTACAGGCATAGAACCTCACTACTATCCTGCTGTTACTTTGGACATAGGTGCCATCTACTTTTACATAAGAAGAAAGTGACATATGCGGTTAAGTGACTTCTTCAGGGTCATGTAGTCAGTAAATATAAAAGATAGATTTGAATACAAGATTTTCTGATTCTAAGTCCAATGAGCTAGACCGGAGGTGGGGATCCTACAGCCTCATAGCCACATGTGGCCCTCTATGTCCTCAAGTTCTGTCCTTTGACTAAAAGCTGCATGTGGCCTTGAGGCCACATCTTTGATTTAGACACTATAATAATTTCCTGCTTCCTTCCTTCCTTTTTCCTGTCCTTCCTTCTCTTTCTTTCTTTCTTATTTTCTTCTTCCCTCCCTCCATCGTTGTCTCTTTTTTTTCTTTTTTCTTTCCTTTTCTTTCTTGGTTTCTTTTTCTTTTTTCATTTCTTCTTTCTCTCTTTCTATTCATTATCTTTCTCATTTTCTTTCTTTTATACTTCTATCTCCTTCGTTCCCTTATCCCCCTTCATCCCTCTCTCCTTCCCTCCTTTTCTTCCTTTTTAGTACTTTTTTGAGAAGTGCCACAAACAAAAAATTTCAGCAGGCTTGTATTGTGACAGGATTCTCAAAATTGAAACTCCTCCTCAGCTAATAGGCATCCAGTCCATTTCTGTGTCCTTTCTTCAAACTATTCTGACTGGGTAGATGCTAGTTTAGTCATTGGGAGTCCAGGGTTACCTCCGCACTATGATGCAGAATGGATGGAAGACTTTCCTGGACGAGGAGACATTGTTAGCCCTTTAAAGTGTGTTTAGTTCTGGGTCAACTCCGTTACTCTTTTTTTAAATGTTTCAGGCTTATAAGTCTTCACTATGTAGAAGCTCTAAAGAAGTGCCACCATGAGGCCTACAGGATCACCCCTACAGATGGCATGCAATGTGTTGAAGAAATGCTTGCTCTTAACAGGGATCCGTTGTATTTTCTTTCCCACGCACATTTTCAGCCCCCTTCTCAGGTTCTGCTTCCCTGTATCTCCCAGTCAGTACAACGTACCATATATCAATGAAGGTGGGGGTTGACTAGCTGCTTGGCAATAAGAGGAAATGCTTTTTGAGTAAACATTATACTAACAAGTGGGAAAAGGCATCTTTTGAAAGGAAAATAGATTTAAACCTCTTTTTTCTCCCTTCCCCCAATCATTATGCTAAGATAGAAAAGATTCTTACTAACATACTAAATATTCTTAAGAGAGAGAGCCAGCTGACCCTAAAAATAATTAGACTTTAAAATGAGAGCCAAGGGTCTGAAGTGAAGACCAAGGTACCAGTCAGGTACCATATGGGCATCTCTCTAGAGCAAAGGTGTCAAACTTATACAGGTACAGGAGCCTCTAAACCTTCCATCATCCCAACCAACGGGTTATATCTTTGATGCCTCTGCTCCAGAATATAAGTTTCTAGAATAGCAACTGCTGGTAGACAAACTCTAATGTCATGTTCTCCAACAGACAGTCATGGCATCAAATTCAGACAGGTATGTCAACTCATTCATCAGCTGTATCAGTCATACCTCATTTGAATAGTGTCTTAATTGAGCATTCATTCATTCATCTATCCATTCAACAAACATCTACTAAGCATCTAATATGGTTATGTTGCTGCACTCAGTACTGGCCATACAAAGACAAAAAAAATTAACCTTTCTGTCCTCAGGGGGTTTATGTTCTACTAGGGGGAAGTATATCACATAATCAGATAAGTAAAAGATGGTTTAAGAGGGAGAAAGTTCTAATAGATAAAGAGATACTATGTGAGGGTGAGTTTTGAAGGAAGTTAATGATGGTTATATGTCAGAGCAAGGAAGAAGTATATTTCATGAATGACAGTCAGATCGTACAAAGGAATGAGGTTGGGAGATGGGATATTGAGTTCAGGAAACAGGAAGTGATTATGTGGGGCCTACTTAATTGGCAGGAGACATCAGAGATTTTGCAGCCTGGAGACAGAATGTGGAAAGTCTCATTCAGATAATATAGGAAATAGGGGGAATGAGAAACAGATGGGGATTAAGAGAGGGAGCAGTCAGCATTGAGGATACCTAGCAACAATCCATAGAGATTGCAGTTAGTATGCCAAGCCTTAGGCATGGGTAGGGCAAGGCAGGGCTCCAGCCCCTGAAATATTAGTCAGGGAATCAAGTCAAAGTCTGGCTCACAGAGACAAAACAGGAACTCAGTTACTTCCACTGGGGTATGAAGTGCTGGTTTAGTCTCATTGAAGAAAGCAATAGTCTTGTTGGTAGAACTTGGGGACAAGATGAGAATAAGATTAGAAACAAAACTGACTTGATTTTAAGTGCCTAGGCCATTAGCATAGAAAGCGGATTTGTCCCAAAGAAGGAGGTGGAGACAAATCTATAAGACAGGGTCAAGCAGTCCTGGGGAAAAAAATAGTTTGGATGGCTGAATGGACAAGAAGCCAAAAAGTGGCTATGCTGTTCTCTCCTGATTTTTTACCCTTGGCTCTCTAAATAATCCTCCTCCATCTCTATCATTGTTTGCTATTTTATCCCAGTTCTTTAAGTAATGTGTCCTTCAAAGCTTTGCTCTCAATACCTGAACCTTCCTGTTGAGAAACCTGGCTTCCTTACTTTTCCTTCGAAGCTTAACCCACTTTTTATTTTTTTATTTTTTTTTTTTTTTTTTTTTTTTTTTTTTTTTTAGGAGGAAAGTCTATTTTTTTTTTTTTTTTTTTATTTATTTATTTATTTATTTATTTATTTTACATTCATTTTCACAAATTTTTGGGTTCCAAATTTTCTCCCTTTTTCTCCCCTCCCCCCACCCCAATACCCCAAGCAATCTAATTTTCCCTATCTCCAATCTGTCCTCTCTTCTGTCATCCCTCCCTTCCCTTGTCTCTATCTTCTCTTTTCTCCTGTAGGGCCAGATGACTTTCTATTCCTCATTAACTGTATGTCTTCTTTCCTAGTTGCAACAGCAATACTAAACAATTGTTCCTAAAACTTTGAGTTCCAAACTCTCTCCTCTCCTCCCTCCCCACCCATTCCCCATGACAGGCAGAGCAATTCATACATAGGCTATATCTGTGCTAGTTTTGCAAATGACCTTCCATATAGTCATGTTGTGTAAGACTAACGATATTTCCCTCCCCTTCACTCCCCCTCATTGTTTCTTCTCTCTGATCCTTGTCACCTCCCCAAGTGTTGACTTCTAATTTCTCTCTCCTCCCATTTGCCCTCCCTTCCATCATCTCCCCCACCATTCTTCCCTTCTCCCCCTCTTTCTGTATTGTAAGATAGGTTTTCATACCAAAATGAGTGTGCACTGTTATCCTTCTCTTGAGTCAAATGTGAGAGGGTCAAATTTGTTTTTTGTTTTTGTTTTCTCTTTTTCTCTCACTCTCCCTTTATCCTCTCCATTAAGAAAGCATCTTATCTTGCCTCTTAATGAGATATAGATTATGCCCCATTCTCAATTCTCCCTTTCTCCTCTCACTACATATATTCTCTCATCATTACCCTTAGTTCATTTTTAAGTATGGTCCTTTCATCAACTATTCGTCTCTATCTACTCTCTGTCTGCTCTCTGTCTCTCTCCATATATACATTGTACATGTTTATGTGTTGCATGCGTGTATGTGTAGTGTGTTCATCCACCAACCTACCAGGTAGCTGAGAAATATTTCAAGAGTTACAAACATTGTCCTTCCATGTAGAATGCAAACAGTTCAATGTTTCGGTAAGTCCCTTATACTTTCTCTTTCTAGTTTACTCTTGCATGCTTCCTCTATGTCTTGTGTTTGAAAGTCAAATTTTCTTTCAGCTCTGGTTTTTTCATAAGAATGTTGAAAGTCTCTTTCTCATTAAAACCATTTTCCCCCCTAAAGTATTATACTCAGTTTTGCTTGGTTTATCCTAGTTCCTTTGCCTTCTGGAATATCTATTCCAGCCCTTCATCCCTTAATTAGAAGCTGCAGATCCTGAGTTATCCTGATGTATTACCACATACTGGAATTGTTTTTTCTAGTGCTTGCAAATTTTCTTCTTGACTGGGATTCTGAATTTGGCCACAATTTCCTAGGAGTTCTTTTTGGATCTCTTTCAGGGGTGATGATGGATTTTTCAATATTATTTTGCCCTCTGGTTCTAGAATCAGGCAGTTTTTTGATAATTTCATGCAAGAGATGTCTAGGCTCTTTTTTTGATCATAGTAGGTAGTCCCATAATTTTTAATTGTCTCTCCTGATCTATTTTCCAGGTCATTGTTTTTCCATGAGATATTTCACATTTCTTCCATTTTATTCTTCTTTTGGGGTTTTGTTTGGTGAATTTCTTAGTTTCTCATAAAGTTATTAGCTTCCATCTTGTCCATTCTAATTTTTAAAGAACTAACTTCTTCAGTGAGCTTTTGAACCTTCTTTTCTATTTGGCTAATTCTGCTTTTTAAAGCATTCTTCTCCTCGTTGACTTTTTGAACCTCTTTTGCCAATTGAGTTAGCCTAATTTTCAAGGTGTTATTTTCTTCAGCATTTTATTGGGTCTTCTTTAGCAAGCTGTTGACTCACTTTTCATGATTTCCTTGCATCACTCTAATTTTTCTTCCCAATTTTTCCTCCACCTCTCTTACTTGATTTTCAAAATCCTTTTTTGAGCTCTTCCATGGCCTGGGAACATTGCATATTTATTTTGAAAGTTTTGGGTGCAGAAACCTTGACTTTTATGTCTTCCCCTGATGGTAAACATTGTTCTTCCTCATCCAAAAGGATGGGAGAGAATACCTGTTCACCAAGAAAGTATCCTTCTATAGTCTTATTTTTCCCCCTTTTTTTGCGCATTTTCCCAACCAGTTACTTGACTTTTCGGTCTTTTGTCAAGAGTACGATGTACTCTGGGGACCTGTAAGTTCTCAGTTCCTCCAGGTGGCACAATCAAAGGAGAGGAGTTTACTCCCTGGCAGGGCTCCCTGCTGTGATTTAGGTCAGCTGCTCAGTTCCCCCAGGGGCTTTAAACTGAGTGCTCCAATAATGGAAACTGGTTGCTACTGCTGCTGTTGCTGCTGCCTCTACTGCTGCCACCTAGGGCCGAGGGTAGGGGATGACCCTGCTCCCTTCCTGCCAAGTTGCAAAAGCCCTCTCACTGACCTTTGAAGTTACCTTTAAGTGCCTGTGGGTTGAGTGATCTGTGAACTTCTGCTGCTGCTGCCAGGGATTTTACCCCCAAAGTCTGCTCTGGCCCTGCTCCTCCTGGTGATGCATGGCCAAGGCTGAACTGTGCTCTACTCTGCATCCAGTATGAAATACCTTTCTCATTAGCCTTCCAGGTCACCCTGGGCTGGAAATCCCCTCCACTCTGTAGTTCTGTAGCTTCTATTGCTCTAGAATTTGTTGAGAGTCTTTCTTTACAAGTATTTTATGGGCTGTGGGGGTAGAGTTAGAGTATGTGCATCTTTCTACTCTTCCATCTTGGCTCTGCCCCCCTCACTCATCTTTTTATGATCATGTCCTTACCACTATTCGATGTGACTCCATCATCCCCAAGCAGCTGAGAAGTGCTGTAGGTTTTTGTCCCATAAATAGCCTGCAGGGCACCATAAAAGTGTTTTGGATTATTACTATCAGCATAAAACTGAATTTCATCTGTCTTCTTATTGAAACAAGAGTCCTGCTTTTCTCTAAGCTTGCCTTGTACTTTACTTTTGATAGAATTAAATGAATCATCCTGCTAGTAAACCCGGTCGAGTTCTTGATTTTCATTTAGCAGCTCCTGAATTTCCCCATCATTTTCATCAAACTAGCCTTGATGTCTATAAGTGTTCTGACTTAAATGAGCAAATACAGTGATGTACACCAGATCTCTGAAAGCTGCCTACTCCTTTTCTGCTCCACTGTTGCCAGCTCTTCGTCAGCTCAACTTTCCCTCTGAATTAACAACAAGCTATTCCTGCTCAGAGAAACACTCTAATCTGTTGACATTAATTCTTCTGATAGTCATTTTGCCTTGGGACCACCATTGTTATTGAATTCGAATATTATGTTGGAGAAGATAAGGCTATGATCAGTCCAGCACTCTGCATCCCAAATTGTCTTCATCACTCATTCTGTCTGTTTCTTCTCCTTACATCCACACAGTCTATTAAATGCCAATGCTTGCTGCAAGAATGCATCCATGAAGTTTTATTACATGTAGGTAAACAGAAGGCAGTGTTGATGATGAGAAGGTCATGAGATGCACAAGTGTTCAGTAGTAAGTGACCTTTGCTGTTTTTGTTTCCAACTCCATTCCTCTCAAGGACTACTTGCTATGTCTGATAGTGTGAGCCTACTCTATCATTAAAGTCACCCTGAATTATAAACTTGTCCTTTTTGGGAACTTTAGTGATAAGGATATCCAGCTCTTCATAATTTTTTTTCTTTGACCTCATCAGGGTTTGTCATGGTGGGAGCATACACACTGATGTTGGTGGCATGGGATTTTCCTATAAGTGGCAATCACATTGTTATGGGCCATTTATTCACTCCTTCTTGTAGACATAAATTTGTTGACTAGATTAGTTTTGATTGCAAATACCCAGCTTCATGGTGCTTTTCTTCACTGTGGCCATTCCAGAAAAACATGTATCCAGCTCCAACTTCTCATTAAGCTGTCTTTCATATGCCAGTCTTGTTTCACTCAAGGATACTATTTATTTGGACATGATACTTGCTGAGTTCTCTTGCAACAAGGGTTGTTTGTCTTTCAGGTTTAATGGATTTTGTGTTGTTTATAAGTGTGTGCACATTCCACAGTGAGTAGAATCATCCTTGTGGAAGTTTTTGTGCATTTTTTTTGTATTTTGACCACAGGGTGGGATCCCCACCTGCCGTGATAATCAAGCCAGGGTTGGGTAAGAAAACAAGATTTAGGGCACCTTTTCTATCCCCTTCCTCACACCAGGTTATGAGCAGAGCACACTGCTAAAAGGTTGCTCAGACACCCAGGGAACTTATGAATCCTACTGCTGCTTGCAGTGAGAAGATGACCCTATGGCCTGGACAACCTGTGTGCAGGGTTGTGACTACAGCTCCCAATGTATGTGCACTTGCTATTTCATCATTTGACTGTCACCACAGGACTTTGAAATAGGTTAAAAATGTCAAAGTGGTATGGATGATGGCTTTTGATTCATGGATAAATTGGATTTAAGTGGGGCAGAGTTGTACAAAGCCATTGGCTTCTTCCTCTCTTCCAAAGTCGTCACAGTCCAGTGCCAGGACAGGGTGACATGACTGTTGATGGCTCAAGATACAGTGGATGATGTTGACATTTTTGATGTTTAACCAAGATCTAACCACTCCACAGTACCTGCTTCAGCTGCCTTCAGGACTGTTGGAACAAATTGTTCTCCTCCAGTGGAACATTCCACCATTCCAGCAGTGGAAGTTATATACTTGAAGTAGATGCCTCCTTAATTTACTAATGGATTGGAGACCCTTCAGTTACCCTCAACTTGGTTTAGCCCAGCTGCTGAAATGGTTTACTGGGTTGTGGCCAATAAACATGCTACAGCCTCTTGGAGCCACAGGTGAGAGTTAGTTGGATCAGGAAGACACCAAAGGTAGAAAACAGCCCTGAAAAGGGCTTGTCAGCCCTTGTATCAGAGGTACTAGTCTTCCCTGAACATACCTTACACTTTACTATCCCCAGGGACCAAAGTAGCAGAGAAAAAGAGTGTTCCAACTTTAGGGGATTATATTTATCCCTACTTTTTTCCCTTTATCTTCTCAGTAAATAACTGTTTGTAAAACTAATTGACTTAAATGGGTTGTCAGTGATGCTGGGGAGATACTAACTGATATTGGCAAATTATATTTGGGCAGTAATTACCAGGGATTAGTATTTGGGGAAACAACAGAATGGTATACTCATGCCAATAGCATTAGAAGAATCCCTCTGCCTCTCAGGCATATCAATAAAACCAAGATGTAGCAAACACTACCCTGGCAACACAAACTGAAAGCTTATGAATGAGATTTGAGATAAGGATCCACCAATTCTATGTGTATCAGTGATATTTGTGTTATGCTGGGTGTCTGTGTGGTCTGTTGTAAAATCTTGTCCTTTCCTAGTCTTAAGAAGTAGTGTATATTTATGAGGTAATATGGACAGTGATAACTTGTACAGATTCATCCATGACTGATCTCTGTCCCTTGCTACTGAGGAAGATCCCCTGAAGGTGGGCATCTTCATGAAACTTCCATTAAAATGCAAATACTCACTCCAGGGGTAACACATTAAGCTATTGTCAGTTATTACTTGGGATTAGCTTAACTGTTTGGTTTTAATATGTTCCAATATGTCAGCTGGCCAAAAGGCAATGTGACTGAAATACATTTTGGTTGATCTGGGCTAGAGTAGGGACAAACATATTGTAGAGGAGTAAGAGAATGTTATGAAGGATTAAGAAAAGATCACAAACAAAAAATAATCCCCATAGAAGATAGAAAGGACTTTGGAGGCCATCATGTCCACCACTCCTCTATTTTGCAGATATGGAAACTGAGGCACAGAAAGGAGTGGAAATAAAGGTGGATTATTATCTATTTTTCTGAAATATTTTTTCAAGTCAAACTTGTCATCATCATCATCATCATCCTCTGCCAGGATGCTTCTTGTATAGTTTTACTCCTACACCTTTGCTTTCTTTATGCTCATTGTTAAGAATACCCTTTACATTCCTCTTTGCTGATATATGTTTTTCATAGAGCCACAAAATGTCAGAACTGAAATGGGACTTAGAAGTCAGTTAGTCCTGTACTCTAAGTTTTTTGTAAAGAAGTCTCAGCATAACTTTATATTCTTACTGAGGACTCCCATAAAGCTTTTGTTACAATGTTATCTATTAATATTTAACATGTTAGAAATAAAACATCTTTGTATTATTATGAAAATCATTTTGACTTTGTGGAGCCCCTTGAAAGAACTCTAAGGATCCAAAGTAGGGTCCTGGACTAACTATAAATACTGCTGATCTAGATGAATCTCCTCATTTCTAGTATTTCTATTTCCTTTCTTATAAATTTCACTGGTTTCATTTGTGTTCATCTCACCATCATTCCCCAATATAATACCGTCATTGAAACTTTTCTTGTAGGATAGGAAGAAAAGGGAACAACTTACATAGGGACTGCATCTAACAGGGTATGCTACGTTTTACACCCATAGTATCCCATCTTCCAAGTGAGGGGATGGTTAACTGAAATCAGCTATTTTGTTTAATCAGAATTCAGATGCCTTTGAGTGAAATTTACATTTACATTATTGTTGTCATTGGTTATATCATTCTTCTGTATAAGTTTTGTCCCTCTATTCAACTATGAGCTTGTTAAGAGCAGGAACTACTTCATGTTTCTATGTGTGTCCCCAGAACTGGAACCATCTAGTAAGCACTTAACAAATGCCTTTTCATGCACTTATTCATTTACTCCTGGTTCATTTCACTTCGCTCTGCCTCAGTTTGTAAAAGTCTTACTATTTGCTACATCCTTCTGATTCATTGGCTCTGAGGGTGTAGTGCCATAAATTTCCATTGCATTCACATACCATAGTTTGCTTGTCCATTTCCTAATTGATGGAAATTTATTGCCACAAAGAAAGTCCTGTTATGAGTATTCCGGTATATCTGGAAACTCATTTTCCTCTTCAATCTCCTTGAGGTACTATGAAATCTCTTCATCAAAAAATATGACCAGTTCAAGGATTTTTTCTAGAAGTTGAGAAGTTCAATGAAGTTGTTTTTGGAACAGTTAGATCAATTTATATCTCTACCATGTAAATCTCTTAGTGTGCATGTGTTTCTGGAGCTCCTTCATTGTTGACTCTTTGCATTTGGTATCATTCTGTCACTTTAAGGGTTATAAATATTATTTTACTTGACCACTAATAGTATGTGATTCTTTTGAATTTTTTTCTAAATACATCTTTTTGAGAATAGAAAAGGAATTAGAATTAGAAATGGATGGGAGGGAAAGAAAATCTATGTTCATTAGTTGGAGGAAAAGTAAAATAAAAGTTACATAAAAGATTCCTCTCAGGCTATGGAAGAAGTTTCTTCCACGTGCCTCTGCAGGAATTTGGGTCTCAGGTCTTTAATTTGTGTTCAAGAAACTGTGGGCAAGCATATGTAACTCTCAGGTATTTGCTGGAGGTAGCTATTCCCATGGAGAGAGACTTTAGTATGTACTGGCTCATCAAATTGACTAAGAAGCCCATCAAATTACATAGGCAGATCTTGAAATTGACTTTTGTAATCAACCCCTCTTATACTAAGTTATTCCATTCCATTTTATCTACATGTCTATTTTAAAACTATTACCAAATAGTTTTGATTATTAGTGTTTTATACTATCTTTGCAATCACGAATTTTTTTGTCACTTCAGTTATGCTTTTATTTTATTCCCCATTGTGTTTCTAGATCTTTTGGTCCCCTCAATGAATTCTGTTACTATTTTGTTTAAATTTGTAAAGCAGAATTTTAGCATTTGATTGATATAGCACAAAATCTGTAAATTACATACTATTACTTATAGTTTTGGGGCTGTATAATTATAAGCAATGACTATTGCTATAATTATCCATCCTTAATTTCTTAAGTAGTATTTTATTATGTTTAGATAGATAAAGCTTTTAATAAATTCAGTTTAAGTCGATAAACATTAATTGAGTGTGTACTGTGTGCCAAGTACTATGCTAACCTCCAGGGATGCAAGTAAGAAAATGAAAGACAGACCTTGTCCAGAGAGTACCTGGCCCATAAGGGCATGATTTTCTATGAAGGCAGAGCTGCTGACAGGAAATGGAGAGTATCTTGGAAAGTTTTGAGCCCTCTGCTAGGGAAAGCTTTGAGAGTTTATTGCTACACCCTCCAGATTCCAATCAGAAGGGAGAATCAACACAGGGAGCTAAGAAGGTGTTGAATATAAAAAACTGAGCACATCTGCATGATGATGAGATTTCAGATCTCATCCTAGAGATGGCATGATAGTGTGTGGTGCAGAACCAAGGCAGAAGTAGAAACCATCAGAGTCGCTGATGGAAAGCAGAATTTTACTACATGTCAGGCACTGATCTAAGCACCAAATATAGAAAAAAAAGAAATCAAGAGAATTCTTACTCTCAAAGAACTTAGAGTCTAAATGGGGAATTCGAATCATAAAGGGGAGCTAGTAAGGGAAAAGGAAGGAGGGGAAGAAGAATGGACGGTGCCCAATCTTAAGTAATGCTGCCATCGGAGCAGACAAGACAGAAAGATGGAAAAAAGGGAAGTGAGCAACATGATTGAGGCTTCTCATAATATGGAGTCACCAGAAAAGGGCTCAATAATTAATATGTGGCCATCATGGTATCACTATAAGTGAATCATCATTAGGAAAATGACTTCTAGTTGGAAGGTAGAGCAGATTGGAAAGTAAACTGGAAAGTGAAATGAGCAGCATGGTCAGGGCTCCTCATAATAATGGCTGTTGTAGAAAGTCCCAAGTATATCTTGGCTGGTTTATTTCAAGATGTTTGATGTTTTTTTGTTTATTTGGAATGGTTTCCTTTCTATAGTTTCCTTTTTTGAAAGTATGATATAGAAATGCTGATGATTTGGGTGGGTTCGTTTGTATGCTGCTAATTAATTAGATATTTATGACATCTACTGGTTTATTTGCTTATTCCATGAAATTTTCTAAGTAAAATATAATATCATCAGAGATGTTTATTCATTTAATTTCTATCCTATTATTACTGTAGTTAATATTTCTAGTACAGTATTATTATGTAGTGGAGCATCTTTGCTTTCCCACTATATATAGTGGGAAAGATTTCTGTGTTTCCCCATTGAAAATAACTCCAGTTCTTGGTTTCAAATGTATTTTGAGGATATTAAAAAAACATTCCATAGAATTTTTAACAGAAATAAAATTTTAAATATATTAATAAGATTTTTGCTCTATTGTTAATGACTAATTATGCTAATTTTCTCCCAATTTTTGAATGACATCTGCTACAAATAATACTTTGTCAGTCAATAAACATTGATTTACATCTACTATGTATTTGTGTTAAGCACTGGTGATAAAAGAAAAGGTAAAAAATAGTCACAATCTAATAATATGACAAATATTTATTTTGAATCTATTATATTACTGTAGATTCCTTGCCATATTTATGAACAATTTTTAATCAATATTAATTTATAATATTGGCATATAGTTACCTTTCTCTCTGTTACATGCTGCCTGGTTTGGACCATTAAATTAAAAACAATTTTTTTTTCTTCTTTGGGTAAACTCACTTATAGATCACCCAATTATTATTTTTACAAATAAGCTTCTTCAACTCTCTTGTCATTTTGTTCATTTGGAGACATCATATTTTAATAGATGATCATCCATTTCCTTTAATTCTTAATTTTGTTGAAACACACATATGTATATATCAATGCCTGATCATTTCTTTCTTTTCTGTTCATCATGAATCACTGGGTTAATTTTTAATTTTTGCAATTTGATTTATCTTTCCTGTTTTTCCCCCTATGATGTTAACTATGAGTAAATCAACTTTATTAGTTCTTTATAGACAGTTCAGAATTGAATTTTTCAGTAGTACTTTTGTTTTCAAATTGATGTATTCATCCATAAATTTTAAAGACTGTTGTGTGTATTTGTTTTGGCTTTGACATTTTTAAAATTTTCTACATTCTAAAATTGCATGCTTAGTTTATTTTTTTGACACACATCTTGATTTCATTAGTATAGAGAACATCTGATGTGTCAGCTTTCTTCAGCAATGCAGACTAGTTCATTGTCTATAGCCTATATTTGCAGAGAGATCGGACGACTCGAACTTGTCCATGGTAACATAGCTACAATATGTCAGAGGCATAATTTGTAAAGAAACTTTCCTGATTCCACATCAAAACTCCAAATCTCTCTAATATAAGAGACTGTCATAATGCCCTTGAAACTGGGGAATATAGTCTTTCATATCCAAACACACTGATTTAGTCTTCATACAACATATACCATCTGCCTTTGGTTTTTTTCTCAAGGTATCCCCTATTTGAGGAAGGCTCACCCTCTTCATTGTTATGTCTTGGCTTCCTCAAGCCCCCGATAAAATCCTGTCTTTTATAAGAATCCTTTCCTAATATTTTTAGTTTTAGCCCCTTCCCTCTGTTGATTACACATAATTTATCCTGTACATAATTTGTTTATATATAGTTCTTTGCATATTATCTCCCCCACTAGCCTGGGAGCATCTTGAGAATGAGGGGGGGAGTTTTTGTTGCTGTTTGTTTGTCTTATTTTGTCTTTCTTTGTATCCTCAACTCTTGACACAGTGCCTGGCATGTAGTAGTCACTTAATAAATGCTTGTTGACCGACTGGCCTTTGCATCATAACTGTTCATCAAATATTGATGCTTTGGTATTACTGCTGGTGCTGCTGCTGCTCAAAGGCAAAGTAGGAGGGCATTGAAAATAAAGTCCCCTCTTTTGTAGTGTGACTTGTCTGACTGTCCCATGCCCTGCTTCTCCTAAATCTGAGAACCTAAAGACAGACCTTCTCACTCAGTGAGATTAGAAAAGGGTATCAAGTTTTCTAAACAGATTCTCTATAAGGAAGTTATGGGGCTACATAGAAAGTAATCACATGGAATATGGATAGGCTGAAAGCTGTATCTGAGTCAAATGTTCACTTTGCTGAAAGGTATTGAAGCACTGAAGGAAGGTGATGTTGCTTATCCTTTGCTCTGGAAGAGAACTATGACATCAGGAAGATGATGCCATGACATGCAAGTGAATTGGATTTAAGGGAGGGAGGGCTGGGCAAAGTCAACAGCCTCACTTTCTCCTCCAGAGCCATCTGGGTCCAATGGCCAGATGTAGATCAGGATGCTAGAGATGGCCCTGGATACAGTGGGAGGCCTTGGTCTTTTTCACCTGAGGTCTTTAACAGGTCTCCGTTTGACTGAGGCAACACTAATTCAGTGATTAAGACTAAGAAAGAAATGAGGCAGAGAATGGCCACATTTACCTAGTAAAAAAAATCACCCTGGGAAGGGGAGACCCTTAGGGTTTCTGGTCAAAACAGAAACAGCTGAAGGAAGGGAACAAGGACATAAAGAAAATCTTTATACCATATTTTCCCCATCTCAAGCTCATAGAGGCAATGAGACTTCCTTTCCTGCATAATGAAGACAATATTCCTTCCTTCTTCCTCTTCCAGCTATCAAACTGCTATACTCCCATAGCCTCTCTTATTTTTCTTACTGAGGAATATGGTCAAAAGATTAAAACCCAGGGAGCTCTGAGTCACATAGAAAAAAAAGCCTGAAGGAAACACAAAACATTTGGAAGGTTGTTTTATTCATCTAACTCCAATAATGAGAAATCTCAGTTAATTCACTTTAATAGGGAAAAAATAGTGGAGTCTATTGTGTGGGGTAGGTGAAGCTGGAACAACCCTGTTGGAATCTGTCATGATACCCTGTAATAACAAGCAATATTACTTTGTAAATCACCATCTTTCAAACAATACACCTCCTCTTGGCAACCTACTAGAATTATCAAAGAACTTGAGTTGGTTGCCAATTACTCGTTCTTTTCTGAGCCCCAGGATGTTTTGTTTTCTTGATCACACAGAGTACTGTGTTGGCACATTGTAAGTACTCAGTAAATGCTGGCTCAATTAACTGAACTAGTTAGTTGGTTTAAAATAAGTGCAACACCTATGTAACACCTGTTCAAAATCAGTCCTTGCTGATTTTTCAAGCAGAATAAGTTAATCAATCCCAGTGGGAAATGCTGTCTTGAAGACAGCATGGTTTGACTGAAAGGTCACTGGATAGGGATTATACTACTGAGTCTGTGGATTCTAATCCAAGATATATCATGAAATAGTGGTATGATATCTGGTAAATCACTTAACCTTTTTGAGCTTTGTTTTGCTGAATGGTAAATACAGTGAACAGCATATTGGAAGATCAACATTCTTGTGTCTCTGACACTTAATTTACTGTATGATCATAAGTAATATAGTTCCTTGCCTGAGTCTCAGATATTCCTCTAGGACTGATGACAAAATATATATGATTGCTATGGAAGTCTAGAAAAATAATGGACATGCAAGAATGAAGACTATATAAAGGTTATCAAGTGTAGTTGAAGGAACACTGGCCTTAGGGTCCAAAGACCAGAGTTCTGGTCTTAGCTTTGCCAACGAATAACTATAAGACCATGGGAAAGTCATGGCTCCTCTCAGAGCTTAGGTTTCCTCCAAAGTCAAATGAAGGTGTGATTACAGATTCTTTGCAGCCACAAGACTTTATAATTCCATGTTCATATAATTTTAGAGATTTGCCTGAGACATTGAGAGGCTAAATGACTTGCCCAGGGTTATATAGCCAATTTAATAAAAAAAGGTAGGAGTTATATCCACATTTTCTGATTAATTATTTACTCATTTTTTTGACCATGAGTCTGGCTCTCTATCCAACATATACCCTCCACAAAAAGTTATATTTTTTTGAAGGGGGGAGGCAAGGCAATGAGGGTTAAGTGACTTGCCCAAGGTCACATAGCTAGTAAATGTCAAATGTCTGAGGCTGGATTTGAACTCAGATCCTCCTGACTCCAGGGCTGATCTTCTATTCACTGTACCACCTAGTTGCCCCAAAATATTATAAATTTTAAAACTATAATATTTATGGTGTCTTCTAAATGGAATCGCTAAGGAGTCACCTATTTATTAACATCAAATGGAACATTTTCAAAAACAGACAACATGGAGAAATTATGAATAAATATAAAGACAAAAACATGAATGACATCTCTTTTAAATCCTAACAGAATTAAGATGATAATACAGGGAGTGCAAAAAAAATTACAGGTAAAGGGAGAGTTAATAATGAAATCCTAAAGAATAAGTGGTTCAAACATTAATCAAAGAAACAACAAATGTTTTACCAAATTTACTAAAATTTCTGATATGCAGTGAAAGTAGAACTTATAGGAAAACCATATTCCTTAAACAAAATTAACAAAATATAGAAAGAGGCCAGGCAACCAGCATGTGGTAAGTACTGAATATGTGGTAGGCACTGTTCTAAGTGCTAGAGATATAAATACAAGGAAAAAGATAGCCTACCGTCAAGGACTTTACCTTCTATTACTAGGAAATAACATAGAAAAAACTCTCGGAAAGCAACAATAAGGAAGGGATTAAAGCACGTATACATGGCTACATTATTGAAGTCTGGAAGGTCAGATGAGTAGTAAGTAGGTAAATAAAGGTTGCTTAACCTGTGCTTCTCTCCTAAAGGAAGCCTCAAAGAAAATTACCAGTGGGAGAAGGGGACTGGTTTGATGAATGGAATAATAAAATAAATATACTTTTAAAAAAAGAAAGCCAAAACTCAAAATAAATACAATAGAGTAAATCCTGAAAATAAGACAAAATTGATAAATTGGTGGGCAAAAATCTATAGAATTGATAAATACTAAACAATGATTCTTTACAAAGGCTAAAAAGACCCCTAATAAACCATTAGCTAACATGATTACACAGAAGAGGGAGAAAAATACAATTAACCAAATTTTAAAAAATGAACAAGTGAGATCACAGTGGAGAAAAAACAAAAAGACATATCAGAGCCTACCATATGGTTATATTCCAACAAAACTGAAAATTCAAAAGAAAGAATAATTTACAAAAAACACAAAATAATCATGTTAGCTGAACACTCAATTGAGATATCAAATAATCCCATCTCAGAAGAGGAAATTAAACAAGTGGTAAAAGAATTACCAAAGAAAAATAGATGGATTTATTAAATTCTATCACATTTTGAAATTCAACAATCCCTCTTATCCCCCTGCCCCTACATACATATATACACAGACCTGAGAAAGAAAAATTCATTTCATGAGACAAATCTAGACCCTGAAACTAGGGAAGCATAAAGCAAAGAACACTTATCATTAAGGAACATCAATGCAAAAATTTTAATGAATAAAAAACATTTTATGTCCCCCAAAATCATTTATTATGATCAAGTGAGATTTATACCAATGCTTCAAAATTAGAAAAGTAATTAGTGTAATTAATTCTATTAAAATAAAAATATCCTAAATATTTTTCTATATAGTTGCAAAAAATAACAAACCTTGATGAAGTACAATGATGTCTTATACCAAAAACTACAAAAAGTATAGGCGTAGAAGGATCTTTTTTTATTATAACAAAAAATATCTCCTTAAAACAAAAAAAATTACTATTCGAAATAAGGAAAAAACAAAAAAGTTTCCCTATCAATACAAATTAGCCCAATACTTCTTGGAGGTTAAGAGAGTCAGTCTGACATAGAGGATACTGTATTGGCCTCAGAGTCAGAAAGCTGTGACTTCAGATCCTCCCTCTGACATTAGTTGTGTAGCTTTGGACATGTCATTTAACATTAATGAGTCCATTTCCTCAGCTACAAAATGAGAATGATAACAGTTGTAACATAGATGAAGTGAGATAATGTATCCAAAGTGCTTTGCAACCCTTAAAGTGCTACGTAAGTGTCAATATCATATTTTTACCAGAGTACGCTTGTACCTTACCAGAAATTAGTGTAACCGATTGGCTCATTCTTTATTACCCACTCTCAGGCAAGAAAAATGGGAACTTAATCAAAAGGTTTGAAGAAAGACTAAATAGGGAAAACCAGAAGCTGGAAAGGGTACTGCAACTGGAGGGAGCCATAAGAAAGTCATAGTCAAGCCCTGGAGTATTGGAGTATTCCTAAGAGTAGAATAGAGTGTTATAAAAGATAAGTTAATAATTTTACGTAGGATGTTTCCTGATTCTCATTTCTATTGATTCAGTAAGTCAATCAAACAATTATTTATTAAGAACTTATTATATGTCAGACATCATGTTAGACACTGGTGATACAAAGATAAACATTAAAGAATCCTTTTACTCAAGGTTTTAACCTTCTATCAAAACTTAGATTTTCTGGTATGAAAAAATGTCCTGAAATTATTTGGTGGGACTTGTTACCATCTCAGCTGAGGTCTTTTACTAAAGACTAGATGACTGCTAAAATTAGAGACCCTTTTCATTTCAGGTAGGGATGGACTAGAGGTACCATGGAGGCCCATTTCAAGACAAAATCTTATGATGCTGTGAATTTCAGTGAGGTGCTATTTATTAAAGAGAAATAATTTTCCACAGCCTCTAAAGCCTTAAAAAAAAGTCTGAGATGGATATTCATCTGACTGTTGACTGTGATCACTGTATTTTTTCTCATTAAAAGCAATCAAATCAGCCCAACTAAGTCAAGCCCATGACTTGACATTAAGAAAAAGCCTTGCTGTTGTATTCTTGGAAGAAAACTGTTGGTTGTTCTTACTTTTTTAAGAGGACCAGTGACATCATAAGGTGATGGATCAACATACTCATGAATGAGATTGAGGCAGAGTTTACCAACATCATCAGCCTCTCTCTCTCTTCCGGAGTCATCAAAGTCCAGAGGTAAGGTTAGAGTTAGGATGACTGACTTTTGACGGCTCAGGATACAAGTGGATGACTTTGGCATGTTTGATGTCAGATAAGCTCTAAGTGTTTCACAGCTCAGTTGCCTTCATGACCATTGGAACAAATTCTTCTCATTCACCCAGGGGGAAGTCTTCACATGTTGGGGGTAGACATTTCCCCTAACTCACTGAGGGGTTTGGGCCAGTCAGCTAACTTCAACATGAAGTTAACTGACAGAAGGTTTTAGTGGGATGTGGTTGCTGAGAGTTGGGTGACAAGTGAATACTAAAGCCCTGAAAATGGCTCAGTACCCTCACTCTGGAGGTTCTAGTCTGACTTGAATATCCCTACATCCCTGAAAGAGAACTACGACTCTCACTAGGATGTCATAACCATCAACCTCACATGAAATAAAACATTCTCCATTAGAACCTGATTTTGTTGATTCCAATATCAATTTTCTTTTGTAAAAAGAACTCTGTCCAAATAAATGCATTGAGTTGCCAGTATGGTATGATGAAAAAGGATAGCTAGTTTTGGCAGTCAGAGAACATCATTCAAACCCCAGATCTTTTCCATACTCAGCGGGGTGACTTCGAACACCTCAGCTTCCCAATCTGGGATTCTGTTTCCTCAGGGATAAAATGAGGAGGTTGGACTGACTGACTTCTAAGGTCTCTGCCAGTTCTAAGTCTAGGATCCTGTGAAGAGTATGAACGTTGGTTTCCTCATTTATAAAATGAAGGGGTTGAATTAGATTACATCTAAGTTTGTTTCCAGCCTTGTCTTGAATTCCATTATCTTTTCAGCTCAAAATTTAGGATTTTATGAATTACTCTGGGGCTCAGTTTCTTTACAGGTAAACTGTGAAGATGAGTTAGATGACTTCAAAGGTCTCTTCCATTTCCAAGTTTAGCATCCCATGAATGTCTCTGGGCCTCAGTTTCCTTCTTTGTAAAATGAAGGGGTTGTACTGCTCTAAATTTCTGTTTCTGTCATGATTCTTTAGATGTTAATTCTCCAGAGATTCAGTTTCTACCTTCTCTCAAAGAAAATCATATACACAATACTTTTGATGGAAAATGTACACCCAGCAAAGGTCAAAGCTGTCATGTTGTCTAGGAGGGATTGGCCTACCATGCCTCAGGCAGACGACAAACAAACAGCCTGAGCCCTCTACTCAGTGGCTTCATGCCATGTTCTCCAGCCACTAGTTAGGCCTTAATAGACTTAAAGGTGGTTCTTCTAATTTGAACTGTGTGAGCCTTTGGCTGGAGGCTACTTCTGTGTCCCAGTGATAAAAGGAGACATAAAACAACCCAGTGCCTGATCATTCTCCCTGGCTGTCAGTGATTCATGTTTAATAGCATCTCCATTGCAGCTTAGGCCAATTTGCTTGCAATGACACCCTTTTCCACGGGCTCACTGCTCAGCAGGCCCCGAAGCAATCTATGAATAACTTCCCAACAGATGCTGTTTATGAATTGAAGCAAATGGCTTCCCTGTTTCTCTTTTTTCCTCACTTCAATAATTTTCAGTTACATTCCGATGAATATTTATAGTCCTAGAGCAGTGCATAAAAACGGAGAACGGGCAGAGCAGTGCGTTGTTTCTGACGTGAGCGCAGTTCTAATGGGTTGGGGCTCACTGATTTTAATAATATTTCTTTGATGGACTGAAAAGAGAATGCAAATTGTCCATAAGTTGTTTTTTTGGGGTTTTTTTTGTTATTGTTGGTGTTGGCTTAGAAGGTGGGCATTGATTGAAGACCACATTAGTCACCTAGATAGGGGAGATGGTGACAGGAAGGTCTTGTCTCATGGATAGCATTCATGGAAGGCAATATTAATCGCTTAGATCAGGGAAAGCAGGATGGGATGGTCTTGTCTTTTAGAAAGGGTCATCCTGTGATATGTACACATCCTACATCGTGCTTTCTTTATGTTGTTTCAAACACCAAATGAAGTAGAGCTTTCAAAATACACGAGAGAGCTCGGTGAGTTTAGTTTACCTTTGATGAATCCTGGAGATAACTAGGCGATATGATTGGTGCAAACAAATGCTTGGCTATCATGGAAATAAAAAAGCAAACTTTAGCTAACGTAACCATCCTTAGAATTAAAATGTAAAAGTCACAAGAAATATCTTGGTTTTGATTTGCCTGCTTCTTTTAACAAGGAGTTCTTAACTTATAGCGTATCATGGCCCCTTTTGCAGTAAGTCTACAGACTGCCCCTCAGCATAGGGCATTTAAACGCATGAAATAAAATACAAAAGGAATTACTAAGTTAAAAAGAAATGAGTTATGTTGAAGTATGGTTATCAAATTAAAAAAAATATTTTAAATATTTAAGAGCTCCTGCTTTAGGAAGAGGATAATGGGGAATATTTTATACTTCATACTGCTTGCTATAAGTGTGTGTGTGTGTGTGTGTGTGTGTGTGTGTGTGTGTGATTTTACCCCCAAATAGGGAGAATTAATCTGAATATTATCCTTGATTTAGATTCAGTGACACCACATTTCTGTCCAAACATAGTCATTTTTCACTGACTGCTGTCCTCCACACTGCTGCCAAAGTGATTGTCCTTAGATCTAACTATGTCACTCCCCTATTCAATAAACTTCAATGATTTCCTGTTGCCTCTAGATTTAAATATCAGCTCCTCTGCTTAGCTTTTAATGTCCTTCACAACTTGTTCCCAATCTAGTTTTCTAGTATCATCCTGCATTCCTACTCTCACATTCCCTGATCTAGCCAAACTGGCTTTCTCTATAGTTCTCACACCCAATACTTCAATTCCCATTTCCGTACTTTTGCACCATCCTTCCCCAGTGCCTAGAATGCTCTCCCTCTGTAATACTGACTCATTCAGTTACTCTCTGCCTTCTAGGCATAGTTGAAGAATTACTTTTCACATGACGCTTTCGCTGTTGCCTGCAAATGCAGTGGCCTCTATCCCAAACTATTTTGTATTCAGCCACTTTGTACTTCTCTTTTTATACTTATTTTGCATAATATATACACATGCATACATATAGTATGTATGCACACATCCATGGAGGTTATGCATGTATGTAGAGATGTGTGTATGCATGTATATCCTTTTCTTCCCTGTTAGAAGGCAAGCCCATTGCCATAGGGGATTACTCTCTTCTTTGTACTTATATCCTAGCTTCTGACACAATGTCTGGCACATTGAAGGCAATTATAAATGCTTGTTGATCAATAAACTTATATTCTGTTTAACAAATAACCCACTAGGTAATTGTCATCACCTTTCTATTTCTAAGACTAAGGCATTGTCAATACCCTATGGGTATTGCTACAAAACCGAAACAGAAACAATGCCCTCTCGATGTGAATATTCATTTATTCATAAGCTTGCTTGAAAATGTATATCAACAGAAACACTGGATATTACCAGAGCTCAAGAAAGGCATCCAATAGGCTACTTTTTCTACACTTGCATCATTACAGAAATGACACATCATTATGTATGCAAACTTGTAGCACACACACACACACGTACACACCCTGCATCATCTGTATGCTTCCTTTCTCTGCTTCCCTCATTCCCCACATCACTATATGCTGTAACATGATTACGGTAACATAAAGGCAAACTGAAGAAAATTTTTGAATCATTAATATATAAGCAGCATGCACAAGTGGTATGATTTAAAAAAAGGAATAGTAACATCAGACACTAAAAAATATAAATATTATTGACGTTTGTTATGTTTTCCCATTGTTTTGCAGGGATTTTCTATTTGACAAAAAACTATTTCTGAATAATGTTTCAGTCTCATAGTAGATTGTATCAAAAGCCATAAAACGTTTTTTTGCTGGTCCAGAGCAAATGGAGTGAGGACGCTCTGTTACTGTTCAGTTGTTTTGTTCAGTTGTTTCATCATGTTTGACTCTTTGTGACCCCATCTGGGGTTTTCTTGGCAAAGACACTGGACTGGTTGGCCATTTCTTGTTACTAGAAATTCCTACATCTTTTAGAATATTGTTTGCACTAGATTTTTGGACTTATGTTTGTTCATATGCCAAGTGTGTCTTGGGCCTGGGGAGTACTGGGTAATACGGGTGTAGGAGGTACTTCTGTCTTTGTTACTATCCAGCCTGAGATCTGGCTCACTGGCTAGTAGCATATAGTAAGCTTTTACTATCATCCCTTCCTCTCATCTTCCTGGTTTCCATATCAACCAGAAAAGCTTTTGAACCCAGAGAAGCTAGGATCAAGTTTCACTTTTGAGATCTCTAGGTTTTAAATTCATCTGCAAAAGGAATAGGTTGGACCAGATCACCTCTGATGTCCCTTCCATGTCTAAAACTCTGTTCTTCGATTCTCTATAGCAGGAAAGAACACGGATCTCTTTGGCTACCAACATCTTTGGCTACCCAGGATGCTGTAACCCAGGCACCTGAAACCTGTTTTTCTCAGACCTCAGCAAGAGATCTAAGAATCTCTGGCCTTGGTGAGTTCTTTTTCCTTTTTCCCTCCTCCCCTCCTCCCCTTCCCCTTCCCCTGGCTCAATTAGTTTCAAGATCTCTTCTCCCCTCCCCCTTGCCATTATTCTGGATATATTGGAGCGTCCAGAAGAGGATAGTCAAGATACTGAAAGGCTTTGAGTTCATGTCATATGGTGATTAGCTCAAGGAACTATGATATTTAGACTGGGGAAGAGACGATTCAATCCAGGATGTGCCAGCTGTCTTCAAGTATTTGAACAATTATCTAAAGAAGAAGTTAAACTTTTTTTCTGTTTGACTCAACAGGCAGAACCAGGAGTGATGGGCACATGTCACAAAGAGACAAATTTATGTCAGCATAGACTTTTGGACTTGTCCCAGAGTGGAGTAGGAGGTAATGGGCTCCCTGCTCCTTGGAGATCTTCTAGTGGAGGCCTGGTGATCATGTTAGAGTGTTAGAATGACAGATTCCTTGTGTATGTCACCTATATTAGTTAGCCTCTCGCTTTCTTTCAAGTGCTCAAATCCAGGGATTCTCTAACTTCTAACTTTTTTTCCCTCTTGCCTTGTCTTGAGGTCTTCATATTCTCCTCATGGCTTTTTCCCCCTGTTCCCTATTCCCAAAGTTCTTTCTTTTGCTTTGGTTTTTAAAATCCACATTTACACAAGGAATGGATTTCGCTGCATTTTCATGCTTCCACAGTACTTGAAAAGAACCCACTGCTCAATTCAGGGCCAGAGCCCTTACCCACCTCTCCACCTTCACCTCCACTAACTAACACTTCTCAGGGTCCTACCACTGGAGCAGCAGACACTCACTTAGCCTCAGCCTTAGCCACTATGCAGCTGTCTCCTCCCACCTCCTCCATCTCAGCAGCCATGACCACCTCATCACCCCCTCAGGTGTGGCAGTACTACCACCAGGACTTGGAGGCCACCATCACCTGGCAGATCAACATGGCACTGAATAACTTTGCCAAATACTTCCCACTCCAATGCCACGAGGACAGGGAGCATGCTGAGAAGCTGTTGGAACTCCCAAGCCAGGGCAGTGGATGAATCTCTTTGAAAAACATCAAGAAACTCTACCGAGGTGACTGGGAGAGTGGGCTGAATGCACTGAAGTGTGCTCTGCACATGGAAAAAAAATGTCAATTGCACAAGATGGCAACGAACAAGAATGACCTCCACTTATGTGATTTTATTGAAACCCACTACCTGGATGAACAGGTAAAGTCCATCACTGGGTGATCACGTAACCAACCTGCACAAAATGGGGGCCCTGATTCTGGTATGGCTGAATATCTTTTCGACAAGCACACCCTTGGAGACCACATCTAGGAGAGCTAAGCCACACCTGGCTTCTCCCACACCTGGGAATTGTGGGTATGATTCCTACTTTCTTTCAGTACTTGTTTTGTCTATCTGACCTTTCCATAATCTGTACCAAAAAACTACCACCATTTCCATCCCAATAGAGTGACTTTTTACTGATAAAAATAAAAATTTATGGAGCGCTGTGGGGTTGGCAAAGCACTGTACATCTGTCATCCCATTTTGTCCTTAGAATAGCATTATAAGAGGTCATTATTATCTCCTTCTTCAAGGGGAGCAATCTGAGGGGAAGACAGCCTCAGTTCCTAAAACACATTTAGAGTTAAACTGGTCTTTATTAGGTGACCTCCATAGTCTGAGTTTGTTCTGTTCTTGCTACTTTCTGTTGTTTTCTTCTGTTTTTACTTCCTAGTTAGCTAATAAGTGGAACAACTTGGCAGCACAGTGGAGAAAATGCACCAAGCCTAGAGGTAGGAAAACTTCTTTTTCTGAGTTCCAATCTGGCCCCACATTCTTACTAGCTGTATGATCCTGAGCAAGTCACTTAACGTTGTTGGCTTCAGGTTCCTCATCTGTAAAATGAGCTGGAGAAGGAAGTGACAAAGCACTCCACTATCTTGGCCAAGAAAACTTTGCAAGGGTTCATTAAGTCAGACATGACTGAAATAGCGAACAGCAAAAAAGCTAATGTGTATACAAGGCAGGATTTCCAATCAATCAATGAACCATTATTAAACACCTACTGTGTTCCAGGCACTGTGACAAGCATTGATGATACTAAAAGAAGCAATCAAACAAGGGAGATAATCTACAACAAATATATACAAAGCAAACTATATACAGGACAATTAGGAAATAATGGAGGAAAGGCAGTAGAATTAAAGTGACTTGGGGAAGGCTGTCTATAAAAGGTGAGATTTTTGGTTGGGACTTCAACTCAGGTTTTCTAGATTCCAAATCCAATACTCTGCTATATTAATATCTAGTTGTGTTTTTAACAAAAAAAAATTCTAGCTGGGCTGCCAAACTGGATTTTGCTAGATGAATAGTTCAGCCCTTGGTGGTGGAATTACTTCTTCTATTTATGCCCTAAATGGTCCATAGACCAAATACTAGCCAAACCCATACTCTGCAAAGATTTCTTTAACTGAATGGAAATGCAAAAGGCAGGATTTGAACCTAGCTCTTTCTTTCGTAAGTCTAAGTCTGGCATGATGTCCTTTTTATTATGAGGCCAAAAGGAATGATCTATGCCTACAAGGGGTTGGCACGCTATTGAGGAAACCAGGCATCATTATATGGAAGGTTCAATAGTAGTATAGGGCTACATATGCAGTTCTGATTATAATAATTCCCATTTGACCCTGTGCTGCCACAGATGATCTGATTGGCAACAGTTTATTTTATCAGGTGAAGTTTGCTTAAGCTAATGTTAATGTGAAAATAAATTCCCTCATAAGAATGAAGGGAGTGTGCCCTGCCTGATGCTGAGGTACAGGAAACTGAACCTAAGATTCAGATGTTGCCATGGCTGACCAGGATTTAGTTATCTATCATTTTTCTTTCTTGCAGACTCTCATTCAAAGCTTCCTAGAAGAATTTAGTAGATAAGTTCCTCTTTCATTTTATATATGGGGCATATAAGGAGACCAGAGAGGTTAAGTCATTTGTTTCAGGTTAGTTATTCCTCATCCCTTCCTTTGGTATAGTTCATTTGGAGTCAACAACTCAATATTCAACTGTTCCAAGGGAGTCCTCTTCCCTATCAAAATTTCTTTCCTCCTAGGTTCCTCATTTTTATTAATAGTATGTACTGTTTGACATCTTGTGGCCAGAGAGTGAGAGTCATGTATATGAATGATTATAGAATCAATACTTTTAAAATGATGAGCAATAATAATGGTAATAGGCATGGCATCTATGTAGTACTTCCAGAAAGTGCTTTACTTAGTGTTGGCAGATGATACATTATTGACCCATTTTACAGATAGGAAACTGAGGCTTACATAAATTAAGTGGTTTGCCTCTGGCACACAACAAAAATGGAGCTCAATTTCTTAATTCCAAGTTTGACACTCGATCCATCATGACATCAAGCTGCCCATGTTCTTACCTTAAGAAAAGAGGTTGGGGTGATAACATTTATGTCCTCTCTAAGTATATGTGTGTATTCAATTGTTTTCTCTATGTGTATGTGATGCATATATATATATAGTAATGTAAGGACACACAAATACACACAGATATATACAAGGAAGCTGGAGTAGGGTTCGCTTGTTTTTCTTTTAAGGTGGGATCTTTTTTTCCCTGTTCCTTTTTTTGGAAAGGCAGATTTTGTTTTTGTTATATTGTTTCATTCCCCTCACTTTGGAAAGAAGCCCCGTATGTACTTCTACCTCTTTTTCTCAAAACTCTCATTTTTCTCTGAATGTTGGGGGCCCCCCAAACTCTTTCATTTTTTTTTTCTAACCAAGAACTTCACCATGTATGTAGCCAAGTGAAAATGAATCAGCTCGACTAGTGGTATGCTAGTAAATGCTTAAGAAGTTGGGGCATGGATAGAAAACTGTCCCTGGAGTCAGGAATACCTCAGTTCGAAACTGACCTCAGACACTCACTAGCTGTGTGACCCTGGTCAAGTCTCTTAACCCTGATTGCCTCCAAAAAATGAAAAGTTTAATACCTGGCTTCATGGGGTGAGGGAATATATATGTAACAAACTTTTAATCTGCATTATTGATATTTTCTCCATCAATTTCTTTAGTCTAAATAATCAACAAAATGATAAACCGAGCCTTAACTTATAGGATTTGCTGATTTCTGATGCATAAATATTCACACTGAGTATTTTACAACCAGCTCTCATGAACTGGAAGCTCCGGTAGGTCCCTTACCTGGAACCTGAAAAAGATATCTTTTTGCTTTGTCCTGTCTTCTTGAAGGTACTTACACTGCCCAGTTTAGGCTTCACTTTTTCTCCCAAATAGTTTGTCAATATATGTGTCTTTCCTCTCTCATGGAAGTGGGTTCTATTCATCTCCCTTCTGTCTCTCTACCTGACAGTAGATTGTGTAGAATACTATTAAAAGTTTAATGCTATGTTCCTAGTATGAAGTAATTATCAGATTGTGCTAATTCCCATTTCAGTGAACCATTATAGCGATATATGTCTGAGAGCAAAATTTCCTCATTGTCCTCAGTACATCTTTTAAATCTGAATTTGTGAGTCAACTATACTGAGATGAGCTGAGGAGAGAACTTTAGGGCAACCCACCCAGAGAATGTAAGGAAAAGAATGCAATGAAAAAAGATAGATGAGAACTAGTCATCCAGGACAGGGAAGAACCAAGAGAATATCATAGAATCCAAGGGAAGAAAACATATCAAGATGAAGGGAAGGTATCTAACTTGGTCAATTTCTGAGAAAAAGTCAAGGAAATCTGAGGAAGCAGTTGAACTTGGCAGTCAAGACCTTCTGGTAACCTTGGGGAGAACAGTTTTAATAGAATCCTGGGGAAGGAAATTGGATTGCAGGGGCTTCAGCTTTGAACAGGTGATGTGGAAGTTGGGGCAGTAAGTAGAGATTACTCTTTCTAGAAACTTAGCAATGAATAAGAAGGGAACAAAAGGGGAATGAAAGATTGAAGGAGTGATAGTCAAGGCAATGATTTCTTTTAACTGTAGAGGAGAGCTGAGCATGCTCATAGAGAGGAAGAGATTGAAGATAAGACCAATTGAAGATGAAAGAGAGAGGAATCAACAATGAATGATTGATGGAGCAAAGTCCTAGAGGAGGCAAGAGGGGATGGAATCAAGTGCAGAAGTTAGCTTTAGCCAGAGAACTATCACATTCTCTGCAAATGGAGAAAAGGAGGAATAAATGAATGAGGATCAAGGGAGGATTGGATGGGTGGGCAGAGGGGAGATGAGGGTCATGAAGAGAAAAATAGCCTTAATCTTCCCAAAAAGTGGGAGGCAGTGTCATCTTCTGAGATGCTAATGTACAAAATTCAAATTTCTGATCCTGGGCACAAAGGCCCTTCACAGGGTCATCCCACCAAATCAAATAGCTCTCTGTTTTAGACATGTTGATTTTTGGCACTACCTCTTCAATTCCCTATTTTAATTCCCCATTTCAAGTTCTTGTTAATATTATTTCCATTGCCTATGTCTTTCTTTCTTCCTCTCTATCTGTGTATTTCCTTCTTTTTCTAGAAGGCTTGATTCAAGTCCCTGATGCCTTCTCTTACTCGTCTTCATTAGTTTTTTAAGCTCCTTTTGTCTGACCCTTATTTTTGGCAGTTAGACCCTGTCTTTAATTATCACTTGTCTGTTTAATGTGTATCTGTCTTATTTTTCTTTCCAGCTTCATAGGCTCTTTCCCTGTGATTGGTTAGTTCAACCATAAATTTTCCTTCATACTTTAATCCTTTGTCCCTCCATGGTTTCTGCTCAATTAGTCCCCAGTCCTACATGCCCCTACTTATTTTTGTTATCTTTAAGAAATGGAGGACAGAATGCTGCTGATAAAAAGTGACATAATCAGTTTACCCTCAGTTTTCTATGTGCTAGCCATGTTGATAAGCCCTGACAATTCAAAGAAATACAAAACCATGGTTACTGTCATCAAGAAGCTTCCAATCTAATGACCTGAATTTAGGAAGATGAGTTTAAATGCTCCTCAGACACTTACTACCTATGTGTTCCTGGACAAGTCATCAACCTCTCCCTCAGTTTCCTCAACTATAAAATGAGGATAACAGCACTTATTTCCCAAGGTTGTTCTGAGGACAAAATGAGATTTATTTGTACAGTCATTTGCAAACCATAAAACACTACGTAAATGTTGATGATAGATATCAATCACAACATCTATGTAGTGTCTAAGTGTAGAAATTGAAGGTAAAACCAAAATTGTGGGAAGAGTATTCCTTCCCCTTCTGGTCCCCATCCTTGGGATGTAGGTGAGTTAGAGCTTTCCCAACCATTCTCTTTTCTCCTCCCACTGGATGGTTCTACTGTCCCTATTTACAACATTCAGCTCTACTCCTACAGGAAACTCCCTATACATGGGCAGAAGGAAGGAAGAAAGGAATGAGGAAACAAGATTCAGTAGCCAAGTCCTTTCTTAGACATTCATCTGTTTTAGCCTAAAGACAAAGGAAAACATCTTGGATTCAATTTAGTTTTGAATTTTGGGAAGTTTAGCAAAAATTATTAATAATATTAAAATTGATTAAGATTCTGTCTCATATGGTGGAGCCAAAATGGTAGAGTAAAAGCAGGGACTTGCTACATCTCTCCCCGCAAACCCAGTGAAATACCTCTAAAGAATGACTCTAAATAAATACTGGAGCTTCAGAAGCCACAGAATGACAGAGTGAAGCAAAATCCCAGGATAAGACAGTGTGAAAGGTGGACAGGATGCATCTAGCATTCTAGGATGGGAGCAGAGCACAGTTCAGCATGGGCTGCACCACAAAGACTGGACCTGAGCAAGCTTTGGGGGGACTGAATCTCTGGCACCTGTGGCAGTTTTCAGACTTCACTATGCCAAAACACCAAGGACAAATTGGAAGGTCAATGGAAAAAAAAACTGTTGGACCTGTGTGAGAGAGTAGAATGGTCTGGCTCCAGGGTGGCAGAGAGGGTGGAGGAATCCATGGCAGCTGCAGCAGCAGGGGCAGCAGTAGTAACTGTTTTTGGAGCTCTAGGCACACAGATAGTGGGGAAAATCTAGAGGCTAACACTACCCCCCAACCCCCACTGGAAGCAGAGAACTACCTTGAAAAAGAGCTCAAAGGTCAAGTAAATGGCCAGAGAAATGAGTAAAAATTGGAAAAAGAATCAGATTATGGAATCTTACTTTAGTAACAAGGAAAACCAAAATATGCAAGCAGAAGAAGACAACAAAGTCAAAGCTCCTACGTCCAAACCTCATAGAAAAAATATGAATTGGTCTCAGGCCATGGAAGAGCTCAAAAAGGGTTTTGAAAATCAAGTAAGAAAAGTAAAGGAAAAATTGGGAAGAGAAATGAGTGCAATGCAAGAAATTCATGAAAAACGAATGAACTGCTTGCTAAAGGAGAACCAAAAAAATACTGAAGAAAAAAACACCTTAAAAATTGACTAATACAAATGGCAAAAGAGATCCAAAAATCCAAGTGGAAGAAGAATGCATTAAAAAGTAGAATAGGTCAAATGGAAAAGGAGGTTCAAAGTCTCACTGAAGGAAATAATAATTTCTTAAAGATTCGAATGGAGCAGATGGAAGCTAATAACTATGAAAAATCAAGAAAGTATAAAACAAAACCAAAGGAATGAAAAAAATGGAAGACAATCTGAAATATCTCCCTGGAAAAAACAACTGACCTGGAAAATAGACATAAGAGAGACAATTTAAAAATTATTGAACTACCTGAAATACATGATCAAAAAAAGAGCCCAGACATCATCTTTCAAGAAATTATCAAGGAAAACTGCCCTGATATTCTAGAATTAGAGAGTAAAATAAATATTGAAAGAATCTACCAATCACCTCCTGAAAGAGATGCCAAAAGGAAAACTCCTAGGAATATTGTAGTCAAATTTCAGAGCTCCTAGGTCAAGTAGAAAATATTGCAAGCAATCAGAAACAATTCAAGGATTGTGAAGAGACAATCATTATAACACAAGATTCAGAAGCTTCTACATTAAGGAATCAAAGGATTTGGGTTATGATATTCCAGAGGTGAAAGGAGCTACAATTAAAACCAAGAATCACCTACCCAGCCAAACTGAGTATAATACTTCAAGAGAAAAAAATGGTTGTTCAATGAAATAGAGGACTTTCAAGCATTCTTGATGAAAAGACCAGAGTTGAATAGAAAATCTGACTTTCAAACACAAGAATCAAGAGAAGTATGAAAAGGTAAACAGGAGAGAGAAATCAAAAGGGACTTACTAAAGTTGAACAGTTTACATTCCTACATGGAAAGATAACATAAGTAACTCTTGAGACCTTTCTCAGTATTAGAGTAGTTGGAGGTATTATATAGACAGAGGACAGAGATGAGCTGAATATGAAGGGGTGCACTCTAAAAATAAAAGTAAGGGCTAAGAGAGGAATATATTGGGAGAAGGAGAAAGGGAGAAATAGAATGGGGTAAATTATCTCACATAAAAGAGACAAGAGAAATCTTTTACAATGGAGGGGAAGAAGGGGAGGTGAGAGGGAAAAAGTGAAACTTACTCTCATCAGATTTAACTTAAGGAAGGAATAACTTACACATTGAATTTGGTATGAAAATCTATCTTACTCTACAGGAAAGTAGGGGAGAAGGGAATAAGAAGAGTGGGTGATAACAGAAGAAAGGGCAAATGGGAGGAGGGGGTAATTAGAAGTAAACACTTTTTAAGAAGGGACAGGGTCAAAAGAGAGAATAGAATAAATGGGGAGCGGGATAGGATGGAGGGAAATATGGTTAGTCTTTCACAACCTGCCTGGTAGGGAAGTCTTTAGCAAAGCTACACATATATAGCTTATGTTGAATTGCTTGCTTTCTCTATGGACCTGGGTGGGGAGGGAGGAAAGGAGAGAAATGGGAACTGAAAGGGTTTTTTTTTAATGTTAAAAATTGTTTTTACATGCAACTGTGAAATAAGACATACAGGCAATGGAGTATAGAAATCTTTCTTGCCCTACAAGAAAATAGAGGGGATGGGGATAAGAGAAGGTAAGGGTGTGATACAAGGGAGGTCAAATTGGGGGAAGGGGTAATCAGAATGTATGCTTTCTTGGGATGGGTAGAAGAGAGATATGGCGAGAAAATTTGGAACTCAAAATCTTTTGGAAGTGAATGTTGAAAACTAAAAATAAATCAATTAATTTAAGGAAAAAAGATTCTGTCTCATATATCCCAAGTCCCACTGACCAGAGATCAATCTTGGTCCCTTTTGTATCTCTGTGTACTACAAGGAATTCATTGGTTCTTTATGTAACCAACACATTTGCAAATGTGGAAACAGCTGAAAACATTTAGGATTCACACAATGTTTACTAGAAATGAAAAAACTGGATCACTTAAATAAAGATTGGAAAGGTAACTTTGCAAAAATCAATGAATCAGCTTCTGCCCCATTTGTTCATAAGTGAAGAGGAATTAATGTTAAAGCTTGTCACTGGATTTCTCAGATATCTCAAAGAGGTAGCAAAGGTCAGAAACAGTGGTCAACGGAGCCAAATTGTCTTTGATGCTTGGTCCATAGACCTCAGATCCAACTTCAATTTTCTCTTTCTCTTCCACTAACACCACTCCATTCACCTCAGAGTATCTCTTTAAGAAGATACCATGTCCCAGTGTCACTGTAAAAGTGCATGATTAAAAAATTCCCCACTCTACATCCAATTCTCAACCCCAAGAGTGTTCCTGTGTCTCTTTCAGGTAAGGCAGAAGGCAAAGCTGTTTTATTAGAATTATATTTCCCAGAAATCCACGGAGGCTGCCTCTGAACACTTCTCCCTGCCTATAGAGGTTGATCTCAAAACCTGCTACAATTACCTAGAACAAGAGGAGAAAGCTAATGCCAACACATTTAATATCAGCTTTCTATAAACTGACTGTTTTTTTAAAATTAATTTTGAAATTGATTTATTTTTGAAATCAAATCTAAGTTAATATTTGCATACCAAAAATGTGTCCAGAAAATTCAAAGAATCACAGATTTAGAAGGAAACTTGGAGCCCAACTAGTACAATCCTCTTATTTTACTGATGAGAAAGCTGAGGCCTAAGGAGGTTAAGTGCCTGGCACAGAGCAGACAGCAAATAAATGCTAGTTGATTAACTGAGTGACTTCCCTAAGGTCAGATAGGTAGAAGTATCAGAAACAGGGTTGGAACTCAGGTCCACTGATTAAAAACTAGTGCTCTTCCTGCTGTTTGCTCCTGGCTCCAGGGAATTAGTTCCTGGTGACATTCCTGCTAATTTGGTATAGTATCAGTTTCCTTGGGGACCTCAGAAGCTTGATGAAGGTAGAAAGGGAGACAAGAGAAGTGTGTGTCCTGGGATGCTTGGAATTTGGTATTTTTAAATGTGTAAGATGACCTGACGTTTGATGTCCTGTCTTGGCAGTAAAGAGATGAAGTGACACTGAAGGAGTCTTCAGGTGGAAATTATGAAAGGAAAGGTGACATCAACACTACCAAAGACATTCAGCCAGCTATTTTACCTTTCTGAAGGCTCTTTTAGCTACCAGGACAGAAGATCCTTTCAGAGTTAACTGAAGCCTAATCTATCTATCTATCTATCTATCTATCTATCTATCTATCTATCTATCTATCTGTATGTGTACATATATCTATCTATATCCATATCTGTATCAATATCCATATCTATATCTATTTCCATATATGTGTGTGTGTCTATCTTTATATCATCTATATCTATCTCATCTATATCTATATAGAAACCTATATCTATAGCTACATTTACATCCATATTGATACTTGTCTATATGTCTATATCATCTGTTGATCCATCTATATCATCTATGTATATATACATGTCTATATCTCTCATCTTTATCTATACATAAATCTATATCCACTTCTCTATCATCTATCTATAACTACATCTATATCATTCTCTATATCTAAAATTTATACCTGTATCTCTACTAATCTATATTGCCTATGTGTATATAATACGTCATTAATGTCTACCTCATCTGTAAATGTATATATGTGTGTGTGTGTAATCTATATCTACATATAATTATAACTAATTATATGTAATCTAAGCTATATTTATCATCTATATCATCATCTATCATCTATTTATAAAGATGTATGAGAACTGGGGCATGACAACATAAGACAGGTATAGAGCTGCCATGCATTTTCCTATGTGTGTAGATTATTTTCTCTTTGCTTGAATTAATTATTTCAATAAATGAAAACCTGTCTTTATTCTAGTTTCTCACTCCTATAATTAAGAAAGAAAAATAAAATACCTGTTACAAACATGTTCATTCAAGCAAAAAAAAAATCTAGCATTTGTCATGTCCAAAAACTTATGTCTTAATCCGTACCCTGAGCAAATCATATCCCTATCAATCTATGTGCTGAATGCTTCATCATGAGTCCTTTATAACTGTTGTCAGTCATTGTATTGATTAGTATTCCCAAGTATTTCAGAGGTATTTCCTTAGCAATATTGTATATTTCATATATACATATTATATGTACATATCATGTACATTTATATATACATATTGTATATTTGTGTATATTCATATGTAAATGATATATTTTATATTTATATATATATAACATCATAGTATATTGTATATACAATATTGTAACATTGTAAAAATTGTCTCCTGGTTCGGTAACTTTATTCTGCAAAACTTCATAAAAGTCTTCCAATATTTTTCTCAACGGTTACTTTCATTATTTCTTACTGTATTTCTTACTATTCCGATTAATTCATATCCCATAACTAGTTGAGCCATTCCTCAACTCAGTTTCCAATTTTTGCCACCCAAGTAGATCTGTTATACGTATTTTTGTGCCTATAGGTCTTTTATTTTTATCATCTCTTTTGGATATAGACCCAGTGGTGGCATTGTTGAATCAAAGATTATGCTCAGTTTAATTACTCTGTATGAAAAGTTCACAATTACTTTCCACAATGGCTGAAACAGTTTACAGTTACTCCAGCAATGCATTAATATAACTGCTTTACAACAGCTTCTAATATCTGTCATTTTCATTTTTGTCAACTTTGCTAATTTGGTGGATGTGAAGTAGAACCTCAGAATTGTTTTAATTTGCATTCATCTAATTATTAGTGATTTTGACCACATTTCAAATGAATATTGATAGCTTGGATTTATCTTTCTGAAAAGTGCCTGCTCATATCTTTTGATCATTCATCAAATGGGGAATTGATTTTAGTCCTAAAAATTTCAACCAATTCCCTATATATCTAAGGGGTATTTTTGCTTCCTTTGTGCCCTCAGGCCTGCTTGGCACATATTCGTTGTTTATCCTTCATTTTCAAAGAGGATCAATGACATCATGGACTGATGTTGTGGAAAGCAAGTAACTTGGATTTAAGCAAGACAGAGTCACACGAAATCCTCAGTCTCACTCTCCCTTACAGAGTCATCAGAGTCGAAAGGAAAGGCAAAAAATCAGAATGACTAGTGATAAAGTAAGTGCTCAATGAATGCTGATTGAATAAAAGTGCATCAATGAGTATAAAGGTCATGGACAAGGTAGAGGGTATAATAGAATAAAAAAGGAAATTCTTAAGCAACATGAAGATGCTTTCAAAAACTTGTGAATGTCTAGCTTGATGAAGAAAAGATTTTTGGAGAGTACTAAGTCTTAATAAACATAGATAATTAAACATTTATTAAGCACCTATTTTTTGCCCAACATTTTGCCAAGTTGTAGGGATAGAAAGACCAGCAAAGACAGACTTGATCTTGTCTAAGAGCTTAAAGTATTTAAAAGAATGACATGTGGGAGGATTAAACTAGCTTTGCTTAGCCCCTTGATTCAGCACACTGGGGAGAAATTTTAGTGAAATTTTGACTTGATGCATGAGGGAACACACATGCACACACACACACACACACACACACACTCACACACACACCAGTCAGAGTTGACCCAAACTGGGATTGACCAATGTGGGAGGAAGTACACTTTCCATCAATAGAAATCTTCAAGGGAGATTAGATTGGATGATCTTTTATTAGGGATCTTGTTCAGTGTAGTGTAATTCTATTACATTTTGGACTAAACCAGGGGTCCTTGACCTTTTATTTGTCATGGACCCCTTTGGCAGACTGATGAAGTCTATGGACCCATTAGAATAATATTTTAAATGCATAAAATAAAATACATAAGATCACTAATATAAAACAATTATGTTGAGATGCAGATATCAAAATAAAAAAAAAAAAACATGTTCATGGGATCCAGGTTATAAAACTAGCATGGCTAGCTCCCCTTTTATCACCTAGGTTCTAGGATACTATGAATGGGTAATAAGCAAAGATTAGTAATTAGAGTGACAGAACCTTTGCTGTTATATAGATATAGATTTATATATATATAGATATATAATTATTACATATGCTCCAAAGGCATTTTTCAAATTAAAAGAAATCCCCAACTTTCTGACTTTGGAGGATGTAATGGAGAGTCTATCAAGGATGAGTAGAAGGATTGGCCTGCTGTTTCGAGGGCCAGGTTCGGCTTAGGTAACATGAACATATAGTGGATTTAGTCAGCAGGTAGTTGTGACTTCTTCCATCCAGGCTCAGCTGCCCTGGAGTAGGAGCAGAGAAAGCAGATGGTGAGGGTTACCCAGGGTTGGGGATTGACTGGGCAAGAACAGCAGAAGGACAAAGGGGCAAAGAATTCAAGTATGGAGGAAAGTGAAACATTGAAATAACTAATCAGAGGTTCAGGAAATGAGGGAAGTCATTTCAGAAAGGTCAATTAATAAAAAGTTTGCAGAGTTCTGAGCTTCCTGGAGACAAAAAAGCTCCACATATATATAACAAAGTATTTTCCTTTGTATTATTTAACAGCTTATATTTAATTAGGAACGATTTACTGGAAGTCTAAATGATTTAGATTTTCAATATTTCTGATGAGTTATTTAGTATTTTGAGCTTTTAATTTGTTGCCTAGTGAGCAAACTATAAATAATTTCTTACAGTGACTTTTAAAAAAATCTCTGTTTTCACTGATGTTAACCTTTAAGTTGATTATTGCCATGCAGTTTATAAATGCCCTCTTCAAAGAATAAAATAAAGTCAACTAAATAAAGGGATGTCACTGCTTCAACCTATTTTGCTTGGTGCAATGGAAAGAGAACTGAATTTAGAGCCACAAGAGCTAGGTTCAAATCTTGTCTCTCCTTCTTAGTATCCCTATGATCCTGGGCCAGTCACTTATCCTTAGTCATCATCATCATCGTCATCATCATCCCAACAACACCAATAGCATTTAGTGTTTTAGGGTTTATGAAGTCCTTACTATGTCAGTTGAGCTATACATAAGGGGGTTGAACTGGATAACCTCAAATGCCCCTTCTAGCTCCATATCTATGAGCCAGTTTTGTTTCTCTTCTCCATGTTAGATTTCCAATCCATTCCAACAGACTTTCATTAAGTAACAAAATATCTGACAGACCCAGTGCTAGGCATGTGGAATCCAAATAATTTTGGAATACAAAGAAAACAAAATATGTCCTTTCCTCAAGAAGCTTATATTCTGCTGGAAGATATACAATATGTGCAGAGAAGTCAATATAAAAGATGCAAAAAATTGAATGCAAAGTATTTTCAATAAGATGGTGGTGGATTGAGAAGATCCTTAATAAATGGGCCATTAGCAGAGGTCTTATATAGGAAGGGATAGCTTAACTGCGCCTTAAAGGAATCCAGGAATTCCGAGAATAAAATGGGAGGTTGGAAAGCATTCTTGAATCCACTGGATTCCAATGAAGGATACCTTTTACAGGATCTGACTGACTAGGGTCAGACTGGAGATGGCATGATCACAGATCTAACACTGAGCTCACCTTCATGAATATTCTGGCTCCAGGAGTCTCCAGGTAAGTAGGCATATGGGGAAGTTCAGGGTATCCGTGTACCAGGCCAGCAGAAAGCAGAACCAGTGCCAAAGCCTTGTGCCAGCTGGCATGATTTACCAGTATCAGAAATGGGGATAAAAATACCCATTCTTGCTTACATCTTTCAGAGACATTGTAAGGACACTATCTTACCTGGTGAATGCAGTGTTTGTCTTTCAGGCAACCTCAGGTGAAAACAGCCCTTTTCTCTGGTTTATCCACATAAGTTGTGATGATGTGATTGAGGTCATGGCATGCCTACATTGTACTTTGCTTTGTCTTTACTGTGCAAATACATTCATATGAAATTACTAAATGTTTAAAGTATCCAAGCATTTTTCTCTTTCCTATTCCTTCTTTTTGTGTACCCTGGAATTGCTTGTTGTTATAATAAAACAAACACTTAACTGGGAGACAGGAAACTCAATCTTAAAGCCAATTCTGTCAATAGCTAGCTATACAACCTGAGTTAGGCTACTGAACATGTCTGGGCCATGTTTGTCCAATCTATTCAAAGAAGGGGTTAAATCTCATTATCTCTAAGGTCCCTCTGACATTCTAAGACACTCTGAACTTTACTATAACACTATTTGTTACAAGGTAGAATTTTATATAAGGTTAATTGGTTTTGAACTCTCTACAACCAATCAAAATCCATTTATTGAGCATCTATTATTGCCAAGTGCTGGGGATACAAAGTCAGAAGCTAAATAATCCCTACCACCGAGTGCCTACACTGGTATACACAAAATCCATGAAAAGGGGTGCTGGGGTGTAGGGAGAGCTACAGATATCAAAAAGGCCTCATGAATACAGTAGGCTGTGAGCTGAATCTCAAAAGAAACCATGGATTCCAAGAAACAAAGGTGTAGAGGGGGTACCCAAAGTGGGTATATATAGGTTTAAAATAATGAACCAATATTTAGGAGATACTGTCATTTAATATATATGAAACCAACTATGTGGTATAGTGGGTAGAATACTGCATCTAGAATTAGAAAGATCTGAGTTCAAATACTTCCTCAGATACTTGCTAGCTATGTAGCTCTGAGCAAGTCATATACACTTAATGGTAAAAGTAACACTGAACTATAGGGTAGCTGTGAAGATAAAATAAGATAGATTTGCAAAACTTAAATCTCATTCTCTCCTTCCCTCTCCCTTCCCAATTAGTTTCCTGTACACAGAGACATATGTATGTATGTGTGTATATGTATATGTGTGTATGTTTGTGTATACATACATGTGTGTATACACTAGATGTTATTATGTGAAGATATTAGAAGATAATACAGTAGATTTTTCATGGATAAGATGATATTTTTAGAGGAAACATGGTGTAGTGGAAAGAATGCTGAATTCGGAGTGAGAAAGACTACGGTTTCAAATCCCACCCCTGATGTTAGTTATATGACCTGGGATAAATCACTTAAGCTCTCAGTGTACCTCATAAAACGTCCTAGCATTTATCCCTTAGACCATAAATAGAATACAATTTGTGTTAGTACAGGTAGTTTCCTACTGTGGAGAAATCACAGATGTTTTTGGCCTTAATTTTTTTTTTTCATTTCTCATGGGAGGAGAATGGAGAGAAAAGGGAGGAATTTAAACCCATTTTCTCAAGAAAGTTGATGAAAATTTATAAAAGTCACAGACTCATATATTTAAAGCCAGAATAGACCTTAAAGGTCATTTGATTCAACCTCTTCATTTTAAGAATGAAGAAACTGATGCTGAGTGACTAGTCCAAGGTCAGACAGTAAGGAAAAGGAAGAGATGGGCTTCGAATACAGGTCCCTTAGCTCCAAGTTCATCATTCTTTCTACCATCTTGGTCCTGCGCTGAAACTCTAGAGCAAGAATTAAAAATTGAAACTAAGTTAAGTTTCAGGAGTCAGGTTTGTAGTAAACCATGAAAAAAGTGATGCTTAATAAACTTGGGCACCTGTTACCTCCCCAAGACCTACACTGGGAAGATAAAAGAGAGAACTGAGTCTTTAACAAAACCCAATTTAAAAAATCACAAGTGATAGCTTCATTTTCCTGTGTTTTCTCACAGCATGAGATGACTCAGCCAGAAATAGCTTGATAATATCGCAGATGTTCCTTTACTCTGATAGCTGGTTATTGCTTATCTAAATGATATTTTAATACAAACACACAACTGTTCACTCTGCTTTATGGCTGTCAAAATTGAGCTTCATATTTAACAAATGAAAGTTTATGAGCAGATGTATCATTGACAATTTCCTTTACTAAGCCCCCTCCCCTCCAAAGCAAAGCAAAGCTAAATTTCACAGGGCTATTAGTCACATCTGCATTATCGCTCACAATACTGGATTCCAATCCTTCCATCCAATATCTAAGTTATAATACACCACAATGATATTCAAATCTTACCTTTTGGTCTTAGAAATTTGTATTTCTAGGTAAGATTCTTAAACTTTATAGGTCTCAGTTTGATCATTTGTAAAATGCAAGGATAGAATAAGATGACTTTTGAGGCCTCTTCCATTTAGCTCTATAGTCCTACTCTCATGAGTAGTCATGGGTTTAGAATTAAAGTAGGGTAGAGATGTATTTTTTTGAGTACCTACTATGTACCATGCACTACATTAGGTGCTGATGATACAAGGACAAAAATGAAATAATCTTTCCCTACAAGGAGCTAACTTTTTTACTGGGAGGTAGGGTGGAAAGAGTAGGAGAACCTGAAGAATGGATGTGTCCAACATAGACAGAGAGATGGATGGATGGATAGACAGACAGACAGACAGATGTATAGACAGACAAAGAGATGGATGGATAGACAGACAGACAGATGGTGGATGAATGGATGGATGGATGGATGAATGGATAAATAGATGCATAGAGATAGTATATAGATAGAAGGCTGCTAGGTAGTGCAGTAGATAGAGTCCTCAGCCTGGAATCAGGAAAACTAATCTTCCTGAGTTCAAATCTTACTTCAGATACTAGCTGTGCTGCCCTAGACAAGTCACTTTACCATGTTTGACTTACTTTTCTCATCTGTATAAAGAGCTGGAGCAGAACGTGGCCAACAATTCCAGTGTCTTTGCCAGTAAAACATAAAGTGAGGTTACAAAGAGTTGAACATGACTGAAAACTTACTGAGCAACAACATAGAGGAAGGAGAAAAGAAAGGAAGAAAGATAGGTAGATAGATATATAGATGGATGGATGGATAGATGACTAGAATAGATGATAGATAGATAGATAGATAGATAGATAGATAGATAGATAGATAGATAGATAGATAGAAGGATGGATAGATGGATGGATAGATGGATAGATGATGGATGGATGGATAAACGGATGGATGAATAGATTAGATAGATGATAGATAGATGGATGGATAGATGGATGAATAAATGGATAGATGGATAGATAGATAGAGTTTAACAGATATTGAAGAAAAACAAATTCTCACATTGCTCATTTCTGAAAATGTATATCTTATCCTTCATTTTGAATCCATCTGCTCTATCTTGGGAGGTGATCAGTACGGTTAAGCATTCATCCTCTGTAATCGTGGTTGGACCTTTCATTGACAGAAGATCTTAAGTCTTTCCAGGTTGTTTTTCTTTACAATGTGGCTGCTACTTAATATATTGTTTTGGTTCTGCTCACTTTAATCTGCATTAGTTTGTTCAAATCTTCCCAGGTGTCTTTGAAACTATTCCTTTCATCACTCCTGGCACAGTAGCATTCTATTATGTTAGTATATGTTTAATTATTGGCCATCCCCCAATTGATTGCTGCCCCAATTGTTTTCTTTCTAATTAAAAATATTTATTTTCAATATTCTTTACTTTCTAAAATTTGAGTGCCAAATTCTCTGCCTTCCTCCCAACTCTCCTTTACTAACACAAAACAATATGTCAATTATACACATGAAATAGTGCAAAACATATTACCCTATTAGTCATAACTCCAAAAAAAGCAAAAAAAAAATAGAAAAAAGACAATTATTCTTCAATTGGCACACAGAATTCATCAGTTTTCTCTTTGGAAGTGAATAGAATTTTTTCATCACAACTCTGTAATTTTCTAAGCACTGTGTTGATCCAGCCAATCTTTCATAGTTGATCATTACAGCATTGTTGTCACTATGCACAATGATCTACTTCTCACTTCACTTTGCATAAAGTTCATTTACATCTTGCCTGAAAACACTGCCTTGTCATTTCTTATATTATAATAGTACTCCATAATAATTACATGCCATCACTTGTTCAACCATTCCTCAATAAATAAGCATCCCCTCAATTTTCAATTCTTTGTCACCACAAAAATAAGTGTTATAAACACTTCTGTACATATAGGTGGTGTACATATAGGTTGATTATTTTGGTGTATGGATCCAGTAGTAGTAGTAGTATTACCGGATCAAAAGGCATGCAGTTTTACAGCCCTTTGGACATAGCTGCAGATTGTCCTCCAGAGTGGATGCACCAATTCACTACCCCACCAACATTTGATTTCCTCATTCCCTCTAGCATTGGTCATTTCTCAAAGGTGTGAGGTGGTGTCAGAGTTGTTTCAATTTGCCTTTCTCTAATTAATAATGATTTAAAGCATTTTTGATATGATGGTAGATAGCTTTGATTTCTTCTTCTGAAAAATGCCTGTTCGTATCTTTTGACTACTTGTCAATTGGGGAATAGCTCTTATTTTCATAAATTTGACTCAGTTTCCTATATATTTGAAAAAATGAGGCCTTTATCAGAGAAACTTGTTTTATTTTTTTCTATTACTTCCTTGTTTATACTCCTTTTTTTCTTTTTTAGCAAAATGTAGTTTCCCTGATGTAAAGCAAATCATGGCAGCACAGCTGAGGACCACTGCTGTAAATGATTTTAAGGGTCTAATTGTGTAGTATAAGGAACTCTTCATTTATTTAGCAGTAAACTAAATATTGTTCAATAAAGTAAAGCAACACATTCATAGCAACATCCTTAAGCAAAACATATCCTCTAATACATATATATATATATATATATATATATATGTATATATATCTCATGACACTCAGTATGTCACATGGTACATAGCATATATTATTGCATCCCCAAAGCCAGGGGGCCCAGGCTAGGGTTTTCCCTAGCACAATACATCCTTAAAGGGTAGCAGAAAATTCAACACTTTCCACCCCTACATTACGGTAAGGACAATCTCCTTAATCAATGAGCAGTGTCCACGTAAAGTCCTCTCTCATCTTGACTCTAGACTGACTTCCAAACCCCATGGCTCCTCTTCAGCAGGATGACTGCTCCTAGCTCTTGCCTGGGTTCATGTGTAGGCAGCTTTATTATCCTGCTCCTTGTCTCAGTTCATGGGGACTATTCCACTCCAAACTCTTCCTGCTTTTTCCTGACAGCAGGCTCCAGGAGCTCTTGCTTGCAGCTTCTGTTTCTAGAAAAACAAAGCTTAACAGAACTATACCAATGTTTGTACATACTACCAGCACCATCAAGACAGTACTTCTATCTGAGAAATTAACACAGACCAACAGACAGGATTTCTGAGGAATTAACACAGATCCACAGACAGGGCTCCCAACATCACAAACGTTCCTTCACAAGAAAGTTCCCCTAGCTAGATCACTTTCACTTGTTCTCTCAGCTCTGTTTCTCTCTCTGCTCACTCTAAGCAACGCAATATATTTATGTTTCCAACGAAATATTCTTGATTGATTTAATCGAAGACAAGACTCAATAAAAATCAATTTAACACATGATCGGCTAAAACTCAATCCAGAAAAACAGCAAAAAAAAATCCTACTTTGCTTGCCATTAGACCTGATGATCACCTTCAATCATTAGTTTTATTTTTGCTTTTGTTTTCTCTGAGATCATGATTGCCATCCCTTCCCTCTTTACTTCAGCTGAGGCATAATAGTCTCTTTTCCAGTCTTTCATTTCAACTTTCTGTTCAAATTGTGCCTTGTATACAATATATTGTTGGATTCTGGTTTCTAATCCATTCTGCTATTTACTTTTGTTCCAGGTATTTGCTCGTCCCTTTCACATTGACAGTTATAATCACTATGCATTTCCCTCCATCCAATTTTCCACTGTTTTTCCTTTTCTCTTTCTTTTTATCCTCTTCCTTCTTAAAATTATGTTTTAATTCTGACTAATGCTTGCCCCAATCTGCCCTCTCTATCATCATCTCTCCTCTCACCATACTCCTTATCCTCTTCCCTCCCTCACATGTCTCCCTATTGGGTAAGATAGATTTCTATATCCCACTATGTATGTGTGTGTGTGTGTGTGTGTGTGTGTGTGCGCACGTGCACATGTGTGTGTGTGTCCTTCCTTCTTTTAACCAGTTTTGATGAAGTTGAGATTCAAATCTGCTCACCTCCCTACTTCCCTACTACTCTATAGTACTACTATAGAGTACTCTATAGTAGTAGTAGAGAGCTCTTTCTCAAGTGCCCTCTTCATGTGAGAAAAATTTTCCTATTCTACCTCTCACTTCTCTCAATACCTCCCTTTTTCTCACCCCTACATTCTATTTTTAGAGATCATCCCAACATAATTAACTCACACCTGTGCTGTATATCTGTGCAACCTCCTTCTAACTGCCCTAATAATAATAAAGTTCTTAGGAGTTATATGCATCATTTTCCCATATATATGAACATGAACAATTAAGCTCCATTGAGTTTTTTGTGATTTCTCTTTCATGTCTACCTTTTTTATTCTTCTCTTTGAATGTCAAATTTTTGATTCATCTCTGGTCTTTTATCAGGAATGTTTGGAAGTGATCTGTTTCATTAAATATCTATTTTCCTCTAAAAGATTATGCCCAGTTTAGCTGAGTAAGTTATTCTTGATTCTTGATGGGATATTCCATTAAATCCCCCTCACACTTTTAACCCAGAAGCTACTAAATCCTGACTATGATTCTTTGATATCTGAATTCTTGTTTTTTCTGGCTGCTGGTAGTATTTTCTACTTGAACTGAGAGCTCTGAGATTTGGCCAAAATATTTTGGGAGTTTTCATTTTGGGATCTCTTTCAGGAGATGATTAGAGGATTCTTTCAATGTCTATTTTAATCTCTGGAGCTAAGGTATCAGGGGAGTTTTCCATGATAATTTCTTGAAATATGATGTTCATATATTTTTTATCATGGCTTTTAGATAGTCCAATTATTCTTAAATTATTTTTTCTTGATCTGTTTTCCAGATTAGTTATTTTTTCATTGAGATAGTTCACATTTTCTCCAATTGTTTTAATTCCTTTGACTTTGTATAATTGTTTGCTGATTTCTCATAGAGTTATTAGCTTCCATTTACCCAATTCTGTTTTTTAAAGAATCATTTTCTTCAATGAACTTTTGTACCTCTTTTCCTATTTGGCCAATTCTGCTATTAAAAGAGTGCTTTCCTTCAGTGAATTTTTATGCTTCTTTCACCATTAGGATAATTCTGGTTTTTCAGGTAATTATATACTTTTTTAAAACAAGATGTTAATTCTCTTTTCATATTTTTCTTGCATCACTCTCATTTCCTTTCCCAATTTTTCCTCTACCACTCATTACTTTCTTTAATTATTCCAGGAATTCTTGCTAGATTTGGGTCCAAATAACATTTTTTCTTTAAGTCTTTGCAGGTAGCTGTTTTTACATTGGTTTCTTCCTAAATTTATGTCTTAGTCTTTACTGCCACTGTGGTAGCTTTTTAAGATCAAGTTCTTTGCTCATTTTCCATGTCTATTTCTTTACTTTGAACTTTATATAAAAATTGGGTTCTGTTCAACCTGGGGGTAAAGAGTCACTGAGCCAACCATCAGGATTTTTTGTGCTGTTTTCAGAGATAGTTTTGGAGATCTGCAAGTTACTGGTGCTTCCAAAGTGGTGATATATGAGTGAAAATGAGGTCACTTCTCTCCTGGTTTGCACTTTGCTCTTTATCCAGGAAGGGCTTCTGGTCCCCTACCACAGTCCTAATCAGTCACATGTAATCAGTCACAAGACCCAATACTTATCTTGATCCTGGAATAGTGAACAGTCCCTGCTCCCTTGTGACTGATTACAAGTTTTCTTCACCCTGGGACTGTAACCAGATCTTTTTTTTTTTTGGCAATGGAGTTGCCTATCATCACCAGCTGCACCCAATGCCAGCAAAGGGACTCCTGTAATCTGTATCTGACCAGGTATTCAGCTACCTTAATATCTTTTGGCTCTGTGCTCCTGAAGCTGCTGCTGTCAAGTACAGCTCAAAGGCCCACCACTTGTGCTCTCACTGTGCTCTGGGTCTGTCATGTTATAGACAACCTGGTATTACAGATCTGTCTTGCAGACCTCCCAAGTTGTTTTAGGCTTGAAAAATGTCTCCCTCTGACATTTTGTTGGCTCTAACACTACAAAATTTTATTTGAGACATTATTTTAATTTTTGGGGGGGATGTTGGGAGAGTTCACCTGGGTCCTGGCCTGTACTCCACAACGTTGTTCTGCCTATCAATATATTTAAAAATTCCAAGCTCCCAGAGTGCCTGAAGTGTTATCTTGAAGAAGGTGATGTTTGATATGAATCTTGAAGGAAATCATGGATATTAAGAGATGGAAGTGAGGAGGAAGAGGATTCTAGGTGTCTGGGACAACAAGTACAAAGATACAGAAATGGGGGCTAGAGTGTCATACAAGGAATAGCCAGTAGACCCATGTAAGTCTAGTCACTTTTGAGTCTTTTCTATAACAATTGCTCTAAATATTTTTGCACATATGGATCTTTCCTCTCTTTCTTTGATCCTTTTTAATTATTGATATAGTAGGGCATTGCTGGGTCAAAGAATACTTACAGTTTAGTAATTTGGGGGAATATCAACCTATTGATTTTCTCACACTAAAAGTGAATTGGGGTGCCTATCTTCCTCAAATCCCTGCAACAATGATCATTTCCTAATAATCTTTCCATCTGATGAGTACAAAGTGGAACATAAGAGTTGCTTTAATTTTACATTTTTCTAATTGTTAGCGATTTGGAACATTTGAATATGATTGATCACTTAGATTGTATCCTTTGAATTACCTCTTTATATCCTTTGATTATTTACTGGGAATGTTTTTTGTTCTTGTAAAATTAAATCAGTTCCTTGTATATTCTGGATATGAGAACTTAATGTGAGAGACTTGTTGCAGAGATTGTTTTACCAGTTAACCTATTCTCTTTAGTTTTACTTTCACTGTATTTACTTGTTGGATGTCTTTTTTAATTTTATGTAACCAAAACTATCGATTATATCTTCTCTGATTCTTTCAGTTCCTTGTTTGATCATGGCTTCTTTCCTATCCACTGGAGCAAAAGACATTTTCTTTCTTTCTATTTCTGTTACTTTATGAAAAGACCTTTTATATTTATCTGATGCATCCATTTAGATCTTATATTTCTACTCCTTCACTTTACAGAAAAGAAAACCAAGGTCCAGGAGCTTAAGTGACTTCCTCAAGGTCACATAAGTAGTACATTTAGATGAAGGAGTTGAAACCAGGTCTTCTGACTTCAGGTTCATTTATCTTTTAACTGTACCATATTTCATCTATTGATATAAACTTTAAAAGGAATCATGAATTGTAGGAGGCAGAGGTGAGGGGGAGGCAACTCCAGACAGGGGAGGGCAATGCTGACCCCAATAGACTATCGTCCTTCCTGCTGAAATAAGGGAATCTACAGGGAAACAATACTTCTCCCTCCTCCACAACTCATAGAAAAAATTCATGCTCCTGCTCCCGTTATCATCTCTGTGTGTTTATTCTATTTCTTGTCCTAAATATGTTTTCTTTTCTCTAATTCTTTTGGCATAGGTCTATCTAAGTCATTGCCACAAAAGGCTTGTGAAGTTCCATTTATTCTTTGATATGTACTCCCTGTGACTCTCTTTTGACCCTTCCACTGCTAACTATTGTTCTTTTCTCCCTACTGCAATGCATGCGCACACACACACATGCACACACACATATGCACACACATGCACACACACATGCACACACGCATGCACATACACACATGCACACACGTGCACACACGTACACACGTGCACACACATGCACACACGTGCACACAGTGCACACACGTGCACACGCACACACATGCACACACAGACACACACATGCACACATGCACACACGTGCACACACACACAGCAAGGGAACTAAGCAGAAGTGACATCTGTGGTTGAAGATTACCAGTTTCCTCATCTGAAAAATGAGACAGTTTGACCTTATGATTTCCAAACAAAGTTCTTTTCAATTCTCAAATTCTCTGATTACAATTTGCCTGCTGACAAGCTAAGTTTGATTCTAAACTAGGCAGGGGAAGGTCAGCAGCTTCTGGAATTGAGATACCTTACCATTCCTCAGAAGAGAGATAGGTAAAGCCAAGGCTTCCATTTCCCTCAGATATTCCTCAGAACCAAGACTCATGAATGAATTTATTTAAAAGTGTCATGGAGGCATATTATTTGTACGCTGGTTTCCATAGAATGCTGATTTATAGATTATTAGGAAAGTAGAAGATCCTGTCTCAGGTCTGAAGTAAAAATGCAAAGGTGAATAACCAACCTGAATCTTCCAGGCAAGAGTCAGAGCTGAGACCTTCAAATAGGATTGAACTGTCTATTACTAGATGCCTTGACCTTCACAATTTGCCTCCATCTTATTTTTTTTTCATTTTGATTATCCCTTAGTACTCCTTACATGCTTTGTGTTCCACTCAAATTTGACTACTTCAAATTCCTTATATAGGATATTTCGATCTTCAACATCTGTACCATTTTATCCTTCCTTATATCCACTGCTGCAAACCCCCAATTATTTCATGGAAATCTAATCTTAAGTGTGACAGTGTAGTCTAGTTTGATTAGACACTGTCTCTCCCACTCTTCATAACAGAGACAGCTGTACACATGGAGCCAGGGTATCCCCATGCTTAAAATTTAGGAGGCCAATAGCAGAAGAATATTCCATGAACCTGGGAAAAATACATAAATATATACTACATTTGAAAACACACTTCTAGCTAAGAAACACAATGCTTCTGAAGTATGATTCTGAGGTGCTGCCAGGATACCAAATATTTATGGGCACTGGCTATAGTCTTAAAACTGAGGAAATTTTCTTCTTTGATGATTAGGACACTGGGAGTCTGAGATCTTTAGCTCACTACAAACTCGATATGTACAAACAATATGAGAAGAACCCTCCCACCCCGAAAAAACACAACCTTGATGGGATGCAGGATAGTATGGTAAATGGCAAGCTAGTTTGGAGTCTGTATAATCTGGGTGCTAGTCCTACCTCTAACACACACAGGTTAGTAATGTGTCAAATCTCTTAACCTCTCATGTCCAAGGAAACTCTCCAATACTGTAAAATACAGAGCAGGTTCTATTCCAGAATGATTAAAAGGAGGTTCTTAAGTGGACTTTTTAAAAACAAAAAAAAGCTCTTTTTTTAAATGAAGAAAAATTAGAGAACAATAATGAAAGGCTGCAGTAAGTGTTTAAGACCACTAGGGAGACTGCATATGGAGCATCTTGAGTAGTTGGGTTAATACAATTTGGTAAAGTCATTGATTAGTCAGTGAATATCCAGAGGGCAACAACTTGATGAAGACCTTCAAGACTGTGCAATACAAGAATTAGTTGAAAGAGCTGAGGAACTTCAGCCTGCAAATGAGATTTAAGGAAGACAAGAGAGCTAAATTTAAGAGTATGAAGAAGGGTTGGACATATTCTGCTTGGTCCCAGAAGAAAGAATGAGTAGAAATTGAAAGGAGTCAATTGAAGGGGAAATGACAAATACTTACTTATCATCAGACCTATTTCAAATTGGAATGGGAGTTCTGCAAGAAGTGATGAATGATTTCCCTCTCCATGGAGGTCTCTGAACGAAGGCTGGATGCCTGCTTGTCTGATATTTTGTAGAAGGGATTTTTGTTAAAGTATGGGTTAGGCTATAAACTCTGAGTTCTCCTCTAGTGCTGGAATTCTATGATGCTTTGAAAGAGCTCTTTTTCTAGATATCTACTTTATTGGATGACACTGATTCTTTAAAGCACAAAATCATCATGCTATAACTCAACACACTTTCTTGGTGAGTGCAAACAAACGACTATCCCAAGGAAGGAACTGGTTCAGCATAGTAATACAACCAGGTAAAGCAAAGGCCATAAAATGGTGTAAAATAAGTAGATTTGATCAATATAAAGTGAAAGCTAAAATACTCAGGCAATTACAGCTTTCATATGATTTATGTCTTTAATTTGTCTAAATCAGTGACCCACAGAGTATTGGCATAAAAATCTCAAATTCAGCAAAAAATCTAAATCATTGTAAGGAAACACTGAATTTTTATTAGTTATCTTTGTTTCATTGACTTACTCAAAACCAAATGAATTCTTCCCTGAGAAAGGGAAAATAAAGTATTATTCTGTGCTAGGATATTATTGATTTGTGCTTCTTAGCTTCCAATGTGTCTTAAAATCACAGGAACATGACCAGAATATGGAACTGACGGTTCAAGATTTTCTTGCATCTAAATATCAGCATTTGAAAGTGTTGCATTCTTAAGTCTCTCCTTAATATCAAGACTGTAGCTACAGCAGAAGCAAAGGAAATGCTACAGCCCTCTACACTCCGTGCCCTCAAATATCCAGGCAATTCAGCTCAATCAAAGGCTTTTGGATCTGACTAATCTGGCTAATTATCCTAATATTTCTCTTTACATCGCATTAAAGTAGTTAGATGGCACAGTCTGAGTCTGAGTTTCTGACTCTCCCTCAGTCTAGTGTCTGATTGGCTCTTAATTCTATACCCCATAGGGATTCCCCAATTTCCCAATACCTGAAACCTCTAGTTCAAGCAACAACGGATATGCAAAGTGTTTATCTGTAGCCCACCCTGAGAAATATCATTTTTCCTTTAGTACATCAATTTCTATCAAGGTATCAGATGTATCAGCTCAATGAAATTTTCAAAATGAAAATGCATCTATTAGTGGAAATCCTCAGGTGTGCCTACTGAAAAATCACTACACATGTTCAAAAAAGATCTTTAAAATTAAAATAAGACCCTAAAGCAGTTCCTGACATTCTAATAGATTAAGGAAAGGAAGCCTAATATAGCTTTTTACCTGGGGAAAGTGTCCAATAAATTCTTTGTTAAATTGAACTGAATTGAGTATGTTCAGGATGGAAACTCCCAAGACACACACAAACACACACACACATACACACATACACGCACACACATACACATACACGCACACCCTAAATTCTACATATTTGCTGTTATGTATATCAGAAATTGCTGAGCTATTTAAAAGTAGGAAAAATGTTCCTATATTTCAATTCCAGGCGTACACATTTATATGTTTATCTTGAGCATTTAGAGAGGCAATTTTCTAAGACTGTAAGATACAAACGAGTAGCTACCTACATTGGCAGAGGAAGTTTTCTCTCTTTGTTGTCCTGTTGTTTCAATCTTGTCCAATTCCTCACCACCCTATTTGGAATTTTCATGGTAAAAATACTGAAATGGTTTGCCATTTTCTCCTCCAACCCACTTCAGATGAGGAAATGGAAGCAAACAGGACTGAATGACTTGAGGCCACATTTGAACTCAGTAAGATGATTCTTCCTACCCCAGGCCCAGAACTCTATCCACTCTACCATCTAGTTACCCTGAAATTTCTCTTTGGAAGTTTTTAATAAAAATGAAATCACAGAGCCAGTCTAAAAAATAATCTCAACTCCAGAATATGAGAGATAATCTGGTATAGGTGAAAGAATACTAGATTTGGAGTTAGGAAGACATGGGTTGAAGTTTGCCATTCAAGGGCTGTGTGACCCTGGTTGTTTCAGAGGTTGGCATGAATTTCCTCAGTAAATATTTTCTCCTGGATATAACTGGTCATGTGCAGATTCTTGTCCAGCTTTGAACTGGACTAGACAGTCCCCAAAGTTGCTTTCCAGTTTTGAAATTCTGCGATCCAGAGATTCCCATTTCCTTCAGTCGATCCTCCCGTGGCATACTCTCAAGGGCTTTCACTGTCTTAGTTTCCCTCTGCATGAATAAGGCAGGCCCTTTATACCTAAGCAGTTTATATGCCCAAGGGACTAACATGTTCATAGTGTACCTTTCAAGAGGCTAGAGTTTCAGCATTAATACAGTAATAATGATAACCTAATGTATTTATGTTGTTTTAAAGTTTATAAAGTACTTTACAAATGTTATATCATGTTAACCTCATAAAAATCCTGGGAGGTAGGAGCTACTCTTATCTCCAATCAACAGATGAGGAAAGAGAGGCAGACAGAGGTGACTTGCCCAGGAACACACAGGCTGAGGCAGGATTTGAATTCAGGTCCTCCTGATTCCATGTGAAGACAGCTATCTCTAATTCAAAATGTTTTCTCTCTTGATTTAGCACCAGTTGCATGCTTATTTTTCTATAAATTTTCCTTTGTGCTTCTCTCAGTCCCTTTGAAGACTGAGTTTACTCTAAACCAAAGCAAAATGAATGATTGCACAGACCGCTGAAAACTATATTTCTCAGTTGTCTAATCATGGCCTATTGTGTTTCTAAGGGAGTATACATTTGTTGGAGAGTATTAATTGCTTGAACTTCTCATTTACAAGTTCTTATAAGTTATGTTAATGAGTAGAGGAGACATCATCAGTCTAAAGATTTCTCTTCAACTCCCAAACCCTAGGCAGAGCAATTTTTTATTAAGCTGTATACAACTGGTCCTAGGAATTCCAGATCACCCTGTAATGTGGACTGTTGGCATTAATATGTATATTGTTACATCACAAAAAAGTTAGTGCATGAAATAGTAGCCTTGCCAATTTTTAAATGTTAATGGGCTTGTGGTGAAGACTGAATGTTTATGTCCTCTACCTAGAGACTTCAGAATTTTCTAACTCTGGCACCAGAAATGGCTTTGATTATCTCATAGGTCATTTCAATTTCTCCTATCACTGACTTTTTATGCATTTTTGTAAATTTAAAATCCAAAATTTTTGGAACATACTGTACACTAATAAATCCTCAATTCCAAAGTTGCTTTCAAAGTCAAAGAAATGAAAAAAGTATAGGCCCAAATACAATTTCTTTTGGCATTTCAGTCTTTCAAAAGTAGATTATTTTCTTTTGATCCTTTGAAAAAATAGGAAAAATGCAAGTTTCTTTTTTATGCCATATGTTTGAAGGACATTTCATAGATAAGTAAAAAATAAAACCATAGAGTTAAAGCTTGGAGGGGGTTTAGACAATATCTGGTCCCACATCCTCATTTTACAAAGGAGAAAACTGAGACCCAGGATGGTGTAGTGATTTGCTCCAAACCACCAGTTATTAAGAAGCAGAAATGGGATTTGAACTCTGGTGTTCTCATTCCAATCAGTGCTCTTTCTAGGAGGCTTTCATTTACTGGAACTTGATCCTAACTCCAACTAGTTATAAAAGGCAATCCTTTACATTGCTCTCTATACTGAAAACAAATACAGTTAACAAGGGCATCATTAGAACCTGCTCTGAACGCTGTAATAACTAGACTTATAAAGATCCCAATTCTTCATTGGGCCATTTATTCCAAAGGGATGGCAATACTTTTATGAGAGGAAATACTTTTTGACAGATTATGTTCTAGATGACCTCTGAGGTCCAATTCAGTTTTAAATCCAAATTTAATAGTCCTATCTTAGTTTTCCTATGGTCATTCTTGGGCAAATTCTGAAATACCTGCCTAGATTTGAAAAAATCCTGAGACTTGCATTAATGTATACCTTAAACCAATAACTAGTATTTTGCCCAAGTAACTCAAGAAAAACTTGCTTGTGAAGGCCACAAAATTTTGTATTTTTTTACTTGTTTACATAATCTAACTGAATTAGTTTGTAAAATTTCCTAATATTTTAAAAATAAATAAAAATTTTGAGAGAATAGTTTGTACTTTTTTTTTTATCAATCAGAGAAAACTTAATATTGGTCCATTATCCATATGCCAAAAAAAAAAAAAAACAAACAAACCTCAAAACAAAACAATAGGTTTTGATGTTCCAAAGAATCTATGATTTTCTCAATGTGAGGGCTCCCTGTAATGCTGCTCTTCTCAACCCAACTCTGGCTGTCCCTTCCATGGAACTCCTTTCCATATCCTAGAATATGTCTGCCCTTACTGATCCACCTAAGTGCTAGATCTAGATCTCTTGACATTTTGATGGATCCCAATGGAACATCCAAGCCATCTGTCTCTTCCTAGTCACCCTCATTATATGACTGCCCCCATCTTTTCTCTAGTCATAAATATTTCAGCATCTTTCAGGCTACTTCTTTTGTACCATATCCAGGGTTTGTGCTGTTACTGTTTTTTACCTTGATGGAGAAGGTGATGCAGGCATGGGTGGATGTATGAATCTTTCAGTGTAAAAGACTGTGTAGAAACTCCTTTCACCACTGCATATCATTGTCTTGTTTTTAACTTGCAGTCCTAGAGAGTCCATACCCCATGCTTACAATGCATTACTCCACTTCTTTTCACCTCTTAAAATCCCTAGCTTCAAATGAGGTCATTCCTGAACCTTCCAGTTGTTAGATCTCTCTCTCTCTCTCTCTCTCTCTCTCTCTCTCTCTCTCTCTCTCTCTCTTTCTCTCTCTCTCTTGCTCTCACTCTCGCTCTCACTCTCTCTTCTCCCCACCTCTCCCTATCTCTCTCACTTACCTTGCATTTAATTATATGGGTACCTTGTTATTTTTTATAGTAGAATATAAGCTTCTAAGGTCAGAGAGTGTTTCATTTGTCCTTTTATTAAACAAAATTGAATTTATTTTTTTTATCCTTTGCAGTACAAAATTCTGTTTAATTCAGCTAAAATGTCCAATAAAAAGGGCATGTAAGTGAATATTGAACTTACTAGTGAGTGTACAAGATTGAGTGCTGGACCTGGAGTGAGCAAATATTAGGTTTACAATTCCACATAAGACACTAAATGTGTGAACCCTCCAATTCACTTTACCTTTATGCATATTTACCGAGTTAATTTCAATGACTTCTAGGTTCCCTTCTGTTTCTAAAGTTATGATCCTGAGATCATGATCATTGAGTGACCACCAAATAGATCTGATATTCGGTCCTACCAATCTGGACTGGATTTGGAGGCTTGACAGGCAGTGTAGACACTACAGAGAATCACTTGATTTGCTACCCCATACCATGACAGCTGTTAGAGTATTTTAGAAAGCAATTATGTGCATTTCAGTCATACTGGTTTGATAGCTCTGCATCTAGGATAACAGAAATTCAAGATACTTCACACATTTAATTGGCATTCCTTTATTTTTAAATATTTTCTTTGATCTCATTTCAGCTTGTAACTTCATCAGTAAGATTATAGAATCATAAATTTTTTGAGCTGGAAAGGACCTCAGAAGCCATCTTTCCCAGATCATGACAACAGCAAGCACTAATTAAGTGCCTGCTATTTGCCAGGAATTCTGCCAAGGCTGGAGAGACAATGCTTGCCCTCAAGGAGTTCATGTTCTAACGGGGGAGACAACACATAAACCACTGTGTAGGAACAAGATCCTATGCAGAATAAATTAGAGATAATTTCAGGAGGAAAGGAAGGAAGATTAAAGCAAAATTCTTGCAGAAAGTGGAATTTTGGTTCAGTCACTGAAGAAAGTAGGAGGCCAGGATACAGCATGAGAAATAAGCAGGGGAATTTTTTTTTTAAGATTTATATTTCTTTAGTTATTTTTAGTTATCAACATTCATTTCCACTAGATTTTGAATTCCAAATTTTCTCCCCATCTTTCCCCTCCCCCTACCCTGAGATGGCATGCTTTTTGATTGCCCCTTCTCCCATTCTGCCTTCCCTTTTTTATCATTCCCCCCTCTCATCTCCTTTCTCTTTACTTTCTTGAAGGGCAAGATAGATTTCTATACCCCATTGCCTGTATATCTTAAGTAAAAATGTATGTTTAACATTTTGTAAACCTTTGAGTTCCAAATTCTATCCCTTCTTTCTTTCCCACCCAACCCCATTGAGAAAGCAAGCAATTCAACATAGGTTATATATGTGTAGTTATGCAAAAGACCTCCATAATAACCATGTTATGAAAGACTAGGTATATTTCCCTTCATCTTATCCCATCCTCCAATTATTCTATTTTCTCCTTTGACCCTGTCTCCTTTCTAAACTGTTTGCTTCTGACTACCCCCTCACCCAATCTATCCTCACTTCTATCATCCCCCCCTCTTATCCCATTCCCCTAATTTCCTGTAGGGTAATATACACAATTGAGTGTGTATGATATTTCCTCCTTAAACCATATCTGAAGAAAGTAAGATTCACTCATTCCTTCTCACCTCACCCTCTTCCCCTTCATTGTGAAAGGGAAGCCTTTTATATGTGAGATAATTTATTCCCTTCTATCCCTCCCTTTCTCCTTCCCCCAATAAGTTCCTCTCTCACTCCTTAATTTTACTTTTTAGAAATCATCCCTTCATATTCAACTGTGCTATCTGTCTTTATCTCTATCTATCTCTGCCTATCTCTATCTATTGAGATCTCTATCTATCTCTCTATCTATCTATTTATGTATATTTCCTTCAATTACCCTAATACTGAGACAGGTTTCATGAGTTACAAATATCATCTTTCCATGTAGGAATGTAAGCAGTTCAATTTTAATAGTCTCTTATGATTTCTCTTTCATGTTTACTTGTTCATGTTTCTCTTGATTCTTGTATTTGAAAGTCAAATTTTCTATTCAGCTCTGGTCTTTTCAGCAAGAATGCTTGAAAGTCCTCTATTTCATTGAATATCCATTTTTCCCTGAAGGATTTTACTCAGTTTGGCTGAATAGGTGATTCTTGGTTTTAATCCTAGCTTCTCTAACCTCCAGAACATCATATTCTAAGTCCATTGATACCTTAATGTAGAAGTTGCTAGATCTTGTGTTATCCTGATTGCATTTCCACAATACTTGATTTATTTCTTTCTTGCCACTTGTAATATTTTCTCCTTGACCTGGCAGCTCTGGAATTTGGCTACAATATTCCTAGCTTTCCTTTTAGGTTTTCTTTCAAGAGGTGATTTGTGGATTCTTTCAATTTCTCTTTACCCTCTGGTTCTAGAATATCAGGGCAGTTTTCTTTGATAATCTCCTGAAAGATGATGTCTAGGATCTTTTTTTGATCATGACTTTCAGGTAGTCCAATATTTTTTTTAAATTATCTCTCCTGCATCTATATTCCAGGTCAGTGGTTTTTCCAATTATATATTTCACATTATCTTCTATTTTATCATTCTTTTGTTTCTGTTTAATAATTTCATGATTTCTCATAAAGTTATTAGCTTCCATTTGTTGCATTCTAATTTCAAAAGAATTATTTTCATCAGGGAATTTTTGGGCCTCCTTTTCCATTTGACCCACTCTGCTTTTTAAGGTTTTCTTTTCCTTATTGGCTTTTTGGATCTTTTTACCATTTGGGTTAGTTTATTTTGTAAGGCTCTATTTTCTTCAGTATTTTGGGTGTTCTCCTTTAACAAACTGTTGATTCATTCTTCGTGAGTTTCTTGTATCACTCTCATTTTTCTTCCCAAGTTTTCCTCTCCTTCTCTTACTTGATTTTCAAAATCCTTTCTGAGCTCCTCCATAGTCTGTGACCAATTTATTTTCCTCTTGGAGGCTTTTGATATAGGAGCTTTGACTCTGCTGTCCTCTTCTGGTTATATGCCCTGATTTTCCTTGTCACCAAAGTAAGATTCTATATTCTTTGGTCTTTTATAGTCAGGAAGAATCATCATCCTGTGTTCAAATCTGGCCTCAGACACTATCTTTTAGAGAGAATGTCATTAGTGGCTGCTGTGGAGGTATAAGACCAGCAACAGTAGCACACAGAAAGGTTGCCAAAGCAGGTTCTTGATCTGCTTTTCTAAAGGAAAGATAGCTTCAAAGGGGTCAGTAATCTTATTTTAATTAAACAATGAGAAATATATGTAAGTTGAGAAGAGAGTATCCACAAAAGAATTCAATAGACAGGGCTCAAACTGTCTAAACAGAGTAATAGGGTCAAAATCACCAAACCAGGGAGCACCTACATCTGAGTTCACAAAGCCAGAGGGTCCCTTAACAATAGTTAAATGGAGTCTCGGCTGACCAGATCACAAAGAAACATTCCTCCCATAAGTGAGCCCCAAAGAAAAATACCGACCTCCCAGCATTTATAGTTTTCAACTAATAGGCTCAAAGCCAGAAGGTATCACAAACCACGTGACACAGTGACTAATTGGCTTAGTGCCAAAAGGTGTGAGAGCCTATGTGACTAAGCAGGGAATGTATCACAGCTGTGAACTGGGCTGGAGTTCAAAGCAACAAGATATCTGTGATGGAAGTACCTGTGCACTTTTAGATCTGGGAACACAGCCCCTGTTCCAAGGAGAAAAAGGGACATGTGATTACATAGGCCTGTACACGAACAAGGAAGATTTTATGATTCCTTAACCCTTCTTTTATGACCCTAGGCAAGTCACTTAACTGTTTGCCTCAGTTTCCTCATCTGTGAAATGAGATGAAAGAAGTGGTAAACCATTTCAGTGTTTTTGCCAAGAAAAACTTAAATTAGAGCACGAAGAGTTGGACACAACTGAAAAATGACTAAATAACAACAGTATAACATAAACAGGTCATGTTTTATTTCTTACTTTACAACATGAGTAACATGGAAATATATTTTATATGATTGTACATATACAGCATATCAAATTGCTTATTATTTTAGGTAAGAGGGAAGGGCAGGAGGGAGGGATAAATGTTAAAATATTAAATGAATGTTAATAAACTGTCTTCATATATAACTGGAAAAATTTTTTAAAAAGATAAACATATTAACCACACTCACTTTCAAATAATTCTAAGGTTTCCACTTAATTCATTTGGATACTTAATTTTATCATACCAGTTTTAGAGTATTCCACATGCATGTCTCTGCTTTATACCTAGTGATATAATAGCTGATGGAAATATAAAGACAAAAAGAATTGATCTCTGACCTCAAGAAACTTCCATTCTGTCAGCAGAGGCAAAATGTACACACAACATATCAACATGTAATAGATATAAAATAGATACACAGTGATGCTAGAACTGAATTCATCTTCCTTACTCTAAAGTATGTCATTATTTAAAATATTGCAAGTACAAAATTTAAGTGACAATTTAGCACAGTGGAAAGAGTTCTGAGTTTTCAAGTCAGGTAGACCTGTGTTCAAATTCTACCCTTTCACAATTACCAGTTGGGTGATCTAGGGAAAATAATTTCACTTCTTTGGCCCTCAGTTTTTTTCATTATAAAAAGAGGATAATAATAGCACCTTTCTCAGAGGAATTGCTGTAAGGATCAAATGAAATAATCTACATAATACAGTTTGCAAACCTCAAAGTTTTATACAGGTATTAGTTATTTCTTTATTCAGTTCAACAAAACTAACAGCTAAGTGTGCAGATTGATAGGGAATCAATCACTAAGCATCTATTAAATGCTTACTATGTGGTAAACATTAGACTAGGTGCTGGAGAGAAAAGACAAACATGAGGCAATCTCTGTCTTTAAGAAGATCACATTTAATCATGTACTACAGAATTAATATTTTACCTTCAGATAGCAACTATTAAGGGTAGAATTACGATTTTTATTTATGCTGATGGAGTTTTAGGAGGAAATATTCACAATATGGAGAAATAACAACTTTACTATATCAGCTTAAATTAAAGGGTTTATTTCTCTGCCATTAATTCACCTAATTCGCATTGTACATTAGTAGGAATTATACCCAATTATCTCCAAGGTGAGAGTAGGTTTCTAAATTATATAGTCTCTCCTTGATGTCAGAAGGATTTATGAGTGCAACTTCTATTAATATTTGGAGATGTTCAAAAGGTAACTCTTTGAACATTCAGGTAAAAATATGTCACTCTAATGGAGGGTTATATTTTTCCATAATTAAATAATCTTGATTTAAATATCTTCCTGTATTGAAAAATAAGTTTCAGGAAAGGTGGTGTAAATATACGGGAAAGCCAGAGTCTGAGAACAAGTTTATGTCATTAATTAACTGCCAGTCAATCATTCAATCAGTAAAAACCCACTATGTACCAGACAATATGCTAAGTGCTGGGGATACAAAAAGAGGCAAAAGACAGTACTTGCCCTCAAGAAGTCACAATATAATGGGGGAAACAATAAGCAAGCAAATATGAACAATTGATCTATATATAAAGATGAAAAAGAAATACCCGAGAGAAGCTAGAATTTAATTTAGGAAAGTTTTCCTGTCTAGGATGTGATTTTACTTGGGACTTGAAGGCAGCCAGGAGATGAGGAGGGAGAGAATTCCAGTTACAGAGGACACCAGAGAAAATCTCCAGAGCTGAGAGTGGGACAGCAGGGTGGTCAGTGGCACTCTTCTGAAGAGTACCTGGCAGGAACAAAGTGTTAGACTGGCAAAATTGAGGATAGGAGTTCTAGGTTTTGAAGGACTTTGAATGCCAAATAGATAATGTTGGTTTTGATGCTGATAGCTATAGGGAAACAATGGAATTTATTGAATATAGAGGAGTAACATGGGAAGACCTGTGCTTTAGGAAAATCACTCTGCTGACTGAATGGAGGGTGAATTGGAGTGGGGAGAGACTTGAGGCAAGGAGACACACCAGAAGATTATTGTGAAACTCCAAGTATAAGGTGATGAGGAACTGCAACAGGGTGTTGGTAATATCTGGGAAGAGCAACTTTATTTGAGAGATATTGCAAAGGTGTGATCAACCAGCCTTAACAATGGAATCAATTTTGGGTGAGTGAGATATAGTAAAGAATCAAGGATGAAATCTAAGTATGAGCCTGAGCAACTGGGAAGGTGGTGCTACCCTTTACAGTAATAAGAAAGATAGAAGGAGGGAAGGTTTTAGGGAAAAAAATACTGAGTTCAGTTTTGAACATGTTGAGTTTAAGATATTTCCAATACACATCTAGCTTGACGTGTATCAAAGATAATTGGAAATGCAACTACAGAGGTCAGTCAGCACAGAGATTAAGGCAAGAAGGGGAGTTACCAGAATCATCAGCCTAGAGATGATAATTAAATACATGGAAACTTATAAGAATACCAAGGGAAGAAATATAGAGGGAGAAGAAGACTAAGGATAGAACCCTATGAGATATGTATTATTAGACAGTCTGGCTTTGGTGAGGATCAAGGAAAGGAGTGGGAGGAGAAGCAATTTGATAGAAGGAGTAGGAATGGTATTCTAAAAACCTGGAGAGAAAAGAGTACCAAGATAAAGAGGGGGAGCAGCAGTATCAAATACTGCAAAGAGCTCAAGAAACATGTTGAGAAAAAACAAGTGGTTTGGCAATTAAAAGATCAATGGGCACTTAAAAGAACTGTTTTGGCAGAATGGTGAGGTCACAAGTGGGTTAAGAAGAGAGTGAGGCATCTATTGCAAATGATCCTTTCAAAGGGCTTTGCCTCAAAGGGCAGAAGAGTTATGGGATGATTGTGAGAAAGAAAACTTCAAGTGGGGGCTTTTTGAGGATAAGGGCAATATGGAATGAATACACTCCATGGGGTCATTACCAAAAGTAATGGAATGGGAAGAGAAATCTGAAATCTGAGACCATCTCTTTAAAATGTTAACAATACATCATCTTGGTGGAGAGGTGGAGCCAAAATGATGGAGTAGAAGGACGACCTACAAGAGCTCTCTCCTTACAGCCCATAAAATACTTGTTAAAAATGACTGAACATATTCTAGAGCAGCAGAAGCCACAAAATGACAGTGAAAGATTTTCAGTCTAAAGCAGCCTAGAAGGCTGGCAAGAAAGGTCTATCTCACCAGTCTCCAAACGGAACACAGCACATGGAGCCCAGCCCAACCTTGGCTGCACAGGACAACTCAGACAGGATGGGAGCAGGCCTCAGGGGGTGGAATCACAGCAAGCAGCTCCGGTTCCAGATTACTCAACCCACAAACTCCAAGGTCAGTGAGAAAGCTCCTTCACATGAGTGAGGAGGGAACATGTTCTAGCCCTGCTCCCAGGTGGCAGCAGCATCCATTTTTGTAGCCCTTGGCCTAAGAACTCTGGGGAAATCAAGCAACTGATCTGGGTCTCAGCCCTGAGTGGCAGTCCTGGGGAGAGGAGGAGTACTGGTGTTGGAGTTGGAGGCAGTTGTTATGGAGAGGGAATCATACTCGCAGATCCTGGGCAGAAAAGTTTGTGGAAAACTTTTGTGGAAAAAGAAGTTCCAGGAACAGAGCACAGGCCAGGAAAGGAGTAAACTCCTCTCCCTTGATTGTGTCACCTTGGAGGAACTAAGAACTTACAGATCCCCAGAGTATGCCCTCCTCTTGACAAAGGACTCAAAATTCAAGTAACTGGCTGGGAAAATGCTCAAGAAAGGGGAAAAAAATAAGACGGTTACCTTTTTGGTGAATAGGTATTTTCTTCCATCCTTTCAAGTGAGGAAGAACAATGCATACCACCAGAGGAAGACATAAAAGTCAAAGCTTCTGCATCCAAAACCTCCAAAATAAATATGCAATGGCTTCAGGCCATAGAAGAGCTCAGAAAGAATTTTGAAAATCAAGTAAGAGAAGTGGAGGAAAAATTGGGAGAGAATTGAAAGTGATACAAGAAAATCATGAAAAGTGAATAAATAGCTTGTTAAAGGAGACCCCCCCAAAAAAAAATACTGAAGAAAATAACACCATTAAAAATGGACTAACTCAAATGCCAAAACAGAGCCAAAAATCCAATGAGGAGAAGAATGCTTTAAAAAGCAGAATTAACCAAGTGGAAAAGGAGGCTAAAAAGCTCACTGAAGAAAATAGTTCTTTAAAAATTAGAATGGAGCAGATGGAAGCTAATGACTTTATGAGAAACCAAGAAATTACAAAATAAAACAAAAAGAATGAAAAAAAAATGGAAATATCTCATTGGTAAAACAACTGACCTGGCAAATAGATCCAGGAGAGACAATTAAAAAATTATGGGACTACCTGAAAGCCATGGGCAAAAAAGGAGCCTAGACATCATCTTTCATGAAATTATCAAGGAAAACTGCCCTGAAATTCTAGAAACAGAGGGTAAAATAAATATTAGTAGGAATTCATCAATCGCCTCCTGAAAGAGGTCCAAGAAAGAACAACTCCTGGGAATATTGTAGCCTAATTCCAGAGTTCCCAGGTCAAGGAGAAAATATTTCAAGTAACCAGAAAGAAAGAATTAGAGTATTGTGGAAATACAATCAGGACAACATAAAATCTAGCAGTTTCTACATTAAGAGAACAAAGTACTTTGAATGTGATATTCCAGAAGTCAAAGGAACTAGGGTTAAAACCAAGAATCACCTATCCAGCAAAACTGAGTATAATACTTCAGGGGAAAAAAATGGTCATTCAATGAAATAGAGGACTTTCAGGCATTCTTGATGAAAAGACCAGAGTTGAATGGAAAATCTGACTTTCAAACACAAGAATCAATAGAAGTATGAAAAGGTAAACAGGAAAGAAAAATCATAAGGGACTTACTAAAATTGAACTGTTTACATTCTTACATGGAAAGATAATATTTGTAACGCTTGAAACTTTTCTCAGTATTTGGGTAGTTGAAGGGATTGTACACACATATATGCAGACAAGGGGCACGGGGTGAGTTAAAAAGGAAGGGCCAATATCTTAAAAAATAAAATTAAGGGGTAAGAGAGGAATATATTGGGAAGAGAAAGAGAGAAATGGAATGGGGAAAATTATTTCTCATAAAAGAGGCAAGAAAAAGATTTTTCAATAGTGGAGGAGAAGAAGAGTGGAGGTGAGAGAGAAGAAGTGAAGTTTACTCTGATTACATTTGAGTTAAGGAGGGAATAACATGCATACTCAATTCGTTATGAAAATCTATCTTACACTACAGGAAAGTAAAGAAGGGGATAAGTGGAGTAGGGTGGTGATAGAAGGGAGGGCAAATGGGAGGAGGGACTAATTAGAAGTAAACACTTTTGGGAAGGGCAAGGTCAAAAGAGAGAATAGAATAAATAGGGGGCAGGATAGGATGGAGGGAAGTATAGTTAGTCTTTCACAACATGAATATTATGGAGATCTTTTGCAAAACTACACATATATAGCCTATATTGAATTGCTTGCCTTCTCAGTGGGAATGGGTGGTGAGGGAGGAAGGGAAAAATGTTGTAACTCAAAGTTTAAGGGATAAATGTTGAGAATTGTTTTTGCATGCAACTGAGAAATAAGAAGTACAGGTAATGGGATGTAGAAATCTATCTTGTCCTACAAGAATTAAGAGAATATGGGGATAAGGGAAGAGATAGTTGTGATAGATGAGAGGGCAGATTAGGGGAAGAGGCAATCAGAATGCATGGTGTTTTGGGGAAGGAGAGGGGAGATATGGGGAGAAAATTTGGAACTCAAAATCTTGTGAAAGTGAATATTGATAACTAAAAATAAATAAATAAATTTTAAGAAAAGAAAAAAGTAACTATACTTCCTCTCTAGAATGCGCAAATTTTGGAATAGCATTTCAAATGTCACATGAAATAATAATTGCAAAGTACTTAGCACAGTGCCTGACAATAAGTACCATATATATGTAAATTATCATTATTACTTAAATTCTCTTTTTGACAAATCTGAACACTCTGTAGTTATCTCAGCCCCTAGCCCACACAGTCAGATCTCCAAACCTTACTACCTACTACACTTGTTCAAACCCTTCAGATTTTGTTTAAAAGCTTTGGTGTTTTGCTTTGTTTTGTCTTTTCCATTCAGCATCACAGAACTCTAACTACATTATTCTAATAGGATTCTCTTTCCCACTCAAATAATGAAGAAATTTATGCAAATATTAAAGCATTGTATGGGTTAATGTCTAAGCAATTTGTGCATTTTGAAGTTAGTTTGAATGCAATTTTCTCTATATTTTCCTTCGGCATTACAATATAGAAAGCCTAAGATTACTGTGAGTTTATTTTGTCTTGCTACTTCCCTAAAGCTATTAATTGCCTCAGTTCAGCTTTGTTAAATATATCAAGCTTTCTTAGTAGAAGTCCATATTTTCTGCATAGGAAGATAATTTTAGCTCTTCCTTGCCTATATTCCATGAATTTGTTTTAATTTCTATAATTAAGATAACATGATATAATAATATATACATGCACACATATGTTTGTGTATATTTGTATGTATGTAATTGCTTTACCTCAAATTTTACTTGGAAATATTCTCATATTTATTATAAAGAATTAACTCATTGGATTTCTTTTGATATATGTTTGAGGTATTAAGGGACATTTCTCTAATTTCTATACTTTTTAGGCTTTCCACATCAATTAATTGTGAAGTTTTGAATCTATTTTTCCAAATCTATTGATATAATCTTCCCTTTGTCATTACAATATTTATTATGTTCTTTATTTATTTAATATTAAACAGCATTGAAAAGTGCTGAAGGAAAATATAGAGAAACTGCATTCAATTGGGTAGTTGGACAGATTATATACATATATACAGAAAGAAGATACAGGGTGAGTTGAATAAGAAGGGCTGATATCTAAAAAAATAAAATTAAGGGGTGAGAGAGGAACATATTGGGAGGAGAAAGGGAGAAGTGAAATGGGGCAAATTATCTCTCATAAAAGAGGCAAGAGAAAGCTTTTTCAATGGAGGGAAACTACACAAGTATAACCTATGCTGAATTGGTTACCTTCTCAATGGGAATGGGTGGGGAGGGAGGAAGGGAGAGAAATTGGAACTCAAAGTTTTAAAAACATTTTAAAAATGAATGTTAAAAATTGTTTTTTACCTGCAGCTGGGAAATAAGAATTACAGGTAATGAAGTATTGAAATCTATCTTGCCCTACAAGAAAATAAAGGAGATGGGGATAAGGGAAGGGAGGGGGTATGATAGAAAGGAGGGCAGGTTGGGGAAAAGGGTAATCAGAATGCATGATGTCTTGGGGTGGTAGAGAAGGGAGATGGGGAGAAAATTTGGAAGTCAAAATCTTGTGGAAATGAATGTTGAAAACTAAAAATAAATATTTTTTTTAAAAAAGAAAAGAAAAGTAGCCACTAATACAACTCTGTGGTACCACTTCACAGTAAGCAGATTGGTTAATATGACAAAAAAGGAAAATAATAAATGTTGGAGGACATTAATGCACAGTTGGTAGAGTTGTGAACTGATCCAAACATTATGGAGAGAAATTAGGACTACACCCAAAGAGCAATCAACACTTGCACACCCTTTGATGCAGAAATACCACTATCAAGTCTGTATACCAAAGAAATTTAAAAATAATAATAATAAAAGAAATTACATATATACATGTGTGCATAAGCTCTTTTTTGTGGTGGTAAAGCATTGATAATTAAGAGGATACCCACCAACTGGAGAATAACTGAACAAATTGTAATACATAATTGTGATGAAATACTAGAAAAAAACTGGAAAGACTCATTTTAAATGATGTAAGATGAAGTGAGCAGAAACAAGGAAACAGTGTACAGAGTAACATGAATGTTATATGAAGATTAACTCTGAATCCACCAATCATCTCTGGAAAGTCATCCTAATATGAAACTCCCAGGAATGGTATAGCCAAATTCAGCATTCTCAGGTCAAGAAGAAAATATTGCAATTGTCCAGAAAGAAACAATTCAAACATCATGGAGATGCAAGCAGGATCACACAAGATTTAGTAGCTTATAGGTGAAAGAAGGACAGGACTTGGGATAAGATATGTGAGAAGACAAAGTAGATAGGAATACACCAAGAATAAGTTACCTAGCAAAACTGAGTATAATTCTTTAAAGGAAATAAAATAGATATTTAATAAAATAAATGACTTTCAATCATTCCTGATGAAAAGACTAGAGTTGAATAGAAAATTTCACTTTCAAATATAAGAGAGAAGGGAAGTACAAAAGATAAATGTGAAAAAGTAATCATGAAGAATTCAATAAGATTAAATTGTTTATTGTATGAGAAGATAATACATGTAATACCCAAGAACTTTGCCATTATTGGGACAAAATGTTACAGGGAATCTACATAGACAGGGTAGACAATGTATGTAAGCCAATGATGATGGCATGATCTCAGAAAAATGAAGGAATGAGAAAGAGAGATGTACTAGAAGAGGCGGAAGGGAAAGAAGTAATGAGGAAAATATCTCATAAAAATGAAGTACTTTATGCAGAAGGTTTTTTTTTAATAGTAGAAGGAAAAATTGATGGGTGGCAGGTAATCTTTAAACCTCATTCTTATAGGAATTGGTTCAAAGAGGCAAGAACATACATACAAACAAATACATACATATACGTACTACATATGTATGTATGTATACAGACTAAGTTGGACAGATAATGAATTAATATCAAAAATTTTATAGCAACCCATAAAAAAAGCCTCATTTCTCATATATGTAAGGGATTGAGTCAAATTGATTTAAAAAAGGACCATTCTCCAATTGTTCAAAGGTCAAGGGATATAAACAGGTAGTTTTATAGCACCAATGCAAAATTCACAGTGCCTACAGAGGCCATGAATATCGCAGCACTATTCTGAATAGCAAAATACAGCAGACTCTCCATGTGGAAGACCACCAAACATTTATTCAGACATCAGAAAGTCAAATGCATTGTAGTAACAAAAATCTATACACAGTGACAATGAAGACAACAACACCATCCCCAAGCCTTTCCTCTGCTGGACTTCCCAGAAACTAGCTCCATTAAACAAATCACAAGCAGACTCCCTTAAACAAAATCACAAACAAGCTCTTTCACTCATACTAGACCCCTGCCTGCATCCTTCCTAGTTCTGACTAGACTGACCAATTCTCTCTTAGTTCTACTCTAGCTCTGCCTCTTCTTGTTCCACCCTTTGTGCTCCACCCCTTCCTGTTCCATGTAACTTGACTCATGTGACTCAGGCTTCTATATGACCCAGGCAGGTCAAATGGGCCTATTAACGAATGGGAAAGATCTTCTTATTTAAATCATTACAAATTTTCAGAAGAAGAAATTAAAGCTATATGAAAAGTGATCTAAATTACAGTGAGGTAGCAAAATCCTAATGAAAATCCCAATTAAAACATCTCTAATATATCACCTCACATCTAGAAGAAAGGACAAATACTGGAGGAGATTTGTGGAAATGATGAAACTAATGAATTGTTATTGGAGTTTTGAATTGATCCCAACCATTTTGAAGAACCATTTGGGACTATACCCAAATAGTTATAAATCTGTGCATATACTTTGGCCCAGAAATACCTCCAATACCTCTATATCCCAAAGAGATCAAAGAAAAAGGACCTATATGTACATTGTTTTTCCTAGAAGCTCTTTTTATGATCGCAAAGAATTGAAAATGAAGGAGGATTCTAATCAGTGCGGGGATGGCTAAACAAATTGCAGTCCATGTTTTTGATGGAACACTATTGGGCTATACAAAATTATCAGGGGAATTATTTCAGAAAAACCCAGGAAGATTTATATGAACTGATGCAAAGTGATGTAAGCAGAACCAGGAGATCATTGTATGCTATAACAACGATATTATAATGATGAATAACTGTAAAAGACTTAGCTCCTCTGAATAATATAATGATCTAAGATAATTTGGAATAATTCATGATGAAAATTGCTGTCCACTTCCAGAAAGAGAAGTGATAAACTTTCAGCACAAATTGAAGCATGATTTTCTCATTTTATTTTTCTTGTTTTTAAATTTTTGCTGTTATGCTATTATAGAAATATATTTTGCATGATTTCACAACTATAATAGTGTGGCAGTAAGCACCCCAGAATATATATTAGAGTCTGCTGCACAGGTTCTTAGATCTGCTTTTCTAAAAGGAAAGCAATTTTGAGGGGTCAATAATCACTTTAACCAAACACTTAAACCAAACCCATATGTCAAGAGAGAAAATACAACTAGGACCAACAGGACTTCCAAATGTCTGACCACAGGCAATACATACATCATTACCAGAGAGAGAAGTACCAATATCTGTTTTTCAAAGCTGGGGATTACTTAAAATGTCTGCTCAGAGTCTCAAACGGCACAAGAACCTTCTTGCAAAACCTGAGTCCCAAAGCCAAACCTCACCTCAAAGTATACATACTCTTTCCAGAGCCAGAGGGCACAACCCCTCTTGACCAAGTGCCTCATTATCAATCAGTAAAGGTGTGGACCTTCATAGGAAACAAATCTCCCCTAATCAAGCCTCTCTCAATAGCCTCAACTGAGGCCTATCGATAAGTGGGGAAGATTTTTAACTCTCATTACAAATAGGTATTATATTGCTTGTCTTCTCAGTGAGTAGGAGAGGGGCTGGAGGGAGAGAATTTGGATCAAAGAGTATGCAGAGCTGTTTGCTTTTCTTTGGAAAATGAAAGGTCTATTTTTTTTTGCTGGAAGTGATTATAGATTTTGTAATTCTGATGACTATGACATTTCTTTGTGAGTTAAACTTAGCCTTTCTCTGAGTGTTTTATGGATTTCGTTGATCTTCCTTTTGCCGTTTGTTTCTCTCATTCATGTTAATTTTCCTAAATGATTTCATGAAATATGGAATCTGGTATTTTTATGACATACTTTTTCTGGAACAGCTACAATCTTTAGAATATCTATTTCCAGTCTCCTTTCAAGTTCAATAATTTTGTTTTGTAGAGCTTTCAATTTTCTGTTTTCTTTGATTTTGGTCAATTTGTGGTAAGACCACTGACTAGTTAGAGCACAGCCTAAAATTAGTGCAAAAGAATGAAAAAGAATAAAAATGAAAAAAATGGCATTTATTTTGAAACAATTCCTTGATAACCTTTTAAAGCACATTGTCTATAATGAAAAATGAGAGAACTAAAAGAAATGACATAAATATAGATCTCAAAAATTCTGTATAGAATTTTAACTGAGGTAGATCAAATCCAGTGGGGAAAATATTAAAATGAAACTCAAAACACTTTAATCAGGAAATATTTGTCAAGTGAAAAGGTATGACAGTGAAAATCAACTTTAGTAATAGGATATATACATTATGAAATCTTGAAGAGAAAAGGTGAAGGGAGAGTTTAAGCAATATTACCTTGCAAAACAAGAGGGAGGCAGTAGAAGATAATACTCATGTAAAGATAGTTGGACAGGAGCTCCAACTAAACAAGTTGTACAGAGTGTATGTAAGGGCAAAAAGCGAAGCACAAAAATTCAAGAAATATGCACATTTCTATTGGAACTTAATTTTTTTATATCCTTAATGAAGAACACAGGAGTCACTACATTTGGACTATAACACCATAATCCCAGGTGCATGAATAAAGGAAGTGGATATGGAATTCAAAAGAAAAAAAGCAAAAACTTATCTAGATTAAATCAACTTGAAATACAGATATGTACTAAAGGTGACATAATTATGAAAGGGATGCTATATCTATCCAAATTTATCTGAAGAAAGATTTTTTTTTTTTTACCACAGGCTTACTGTTACAGATTTGTGGCATTAATTCCAAGGGTAAGAGACATATTTAATCTTTCTTTCCTATTCCCCAATATTTAGCAGTCATGCCTTTAGTTATGTGGTAAACATTTCCTTTGTATTACTAAATGTTGAAATTAAAATCCAAAGTCCCACTCACAGAGCCTCTCTGAAACCTTTTGATCCATCCTCACACTCCCCATTGCTTCCTCTCCCCCACACTCTCATATCTTCTCTTCCTCCTACCGTTTCAGATTAGAACTCTACCTCATATTTAAATGGAAAAAAACTGAGGCCACTTGCTGAGAGCTCTCTCTTTTCCCCTCCTCTCCATTTCATATCGCTAAAATGCCTTCTGACACTATTTCCTCTGTCACTCCTATCTCACATAATGAGGTGGTCCTTTTCCTTTCCAAGACAAACATATTCTTCATACACAAATGATTCTGTCTACATTACTTTCTCCAGCAGATTGATCTTAATTTTAATTTTCAGTTCCAAGTTCTGTCCCTTCCTCCAACTCCTCCCTCACCTATTGAGAAGGCAAGAAATATGACATCTATTATACATATGAAATGATGCAAAACATATTTCTGAATAAACCATGTTACAAAAATAAAAAGCAAGAAAATAAAGGAAAAATGCTTAAATCTGCACTCTGAGTCCATCAGTTTTCTCCCTGGAGGTGGATAGCATTTTATATCACAAGTCCTTTGGAGATGTGATGAATCATTATATTGATCAGCTTTATTAAGGTTTTCATAGTTGATTTTTCACAATATTGTTGTCACTGTATAGATTGTATTGTAGTTATATTCATTTCACTTTGCATCAGTTAATATGTCTTTCTAGATTTTTTCGTAACCATCTCCTTCATCATTTTGTACAGCACAATAGTGTTCCATCACATTCCTATACCATAACTTATTTAGCCATTCCCAAATTGATGGACATCCCCTTAGTTTCTAATTCATTGCCACCTCAAACACAACTGCTACATATATTTTGTACATATGGTTCTTTATCCTTTTTTCACTGATCTACTTTGGGCATAGAGCTAGAAGCAGTATTATTGGGTCAAGAGGTACACACAGTTTCATAGTCTTTTGGATATAGTTCAAAATTGTTTTGTTTTGTTTTGTTTATTCAAAATGGTTCACTGAGAGTGAATTAATTTAAGTTTCCCACTTCCCCACTAGCATATGTCATTTTGCTTTTCTCTTATCTTAACCAATCTTATAGGTGTGTGTTGATACCTCAGAGTTGTTTTAATTGGCATTTAATTATTAGCAATTTAGAACAATTTATTAATAGCTTTGATTCCTTCCTCTAAAACTGCCTTTGACCATTTATCAATTGGAGAATGATTTTTAGTTTTATAAGTTTTGGCTCAGTTCCACACATATTTGAGAAATTAAACTTTTATCAGAGAAATTTGTTGTAAAAAGGGATGTTTTGTTTTGTTGCCAGTTCCCTGCTTTTCTTTTAATTTTGGCTGCATTGATTTTGTTTGTGCAAAATCTTTTTTTTTTTAACATCTAAAGTCCTTCATTTCCTGATGCCTCTCCCTTTTCCAATTTATACTTCACACTGCCTGCTGCCATATATGATGTGATCCAGTGGCATTGATTTTCTTACTGTGCCTTAAAGAAAGCACTCCATCGAGCCAAGATGGTGGAGTAGAAAGACTCACGTATGCTAGCTCCGAACCCACAGCCCATATATTTCCTGCAAGAAGAACTCCCCACAAATTCTGGATCAATGCAAGGCGCGCAGAAACACAGTGGAAAAAATTTCCGTTCCAGAGAGCCCTGGAGAGCCATCCCCAGGGTCTGTTGTGCCCAGAAAAGCAGAGTCCACCTCTGAGCTGCCCTGGCCAGGTAGCCCCAGAGGAGTAGATCCGAGCAGGCCTCAGGGACGGAATCTCCGGTGGCCACAAAGGTCCCTCCGCCCACAGGCACTACAGGTCAGTGAGAGAGACATCTGGGCTGGCAGAAAGGGGAGCAGGGTGTCTCTGTGGCTCTGGCCCTCTCGGGAGGAAGCGGCAGAGGGAGTGGCAGAGGCAGTGGCAGCGGCCATGGATTCCCCAAGCAGGCAGGCAGAAGTTCAGGGCCATTACCAAAGGTCTCTGCATAAACCCCCTGAGGGAACTGAGCCTGGAAGACAGCCCTGCCCCCACCCGCCCCATTACTAAAGGTCTCTGCATAAAACCCCTGAGGGAACTGAGCCTGGGAGACGGCCCTGCCCCCACCTGCTCCATTATGGAAGGTCTCTGCATAAAGCCCCTGAGGGAACTGAGCCTGGGAGATGGCCCTGCCACCACCTGAGCACCAGAACTTAAGCTCACATTGAATAGCAGCCATGCCTGCCGAGGAAAGCCCATTTGAATCCCAGACCCCAAGCACTAGCTGGGCGGATCTAGGCGGGGGTGGACAGGAATCTCAGAACTCAAGTAACTGGCTGGGAAAATGCCCAGAAAAGGGAAGAAAAATAAGACTATAGAAAGCTACTTTGAGGGGGTACAGATGTTCCCGCCTTTCAATTCTGATGATGAGGAACTATTCTTATCATCAGGGAAAGATGTGGAGGTCGGGGCCTCTGGATCCCAGACATCCCAGGTGGATGTCCAGTGGGCTCAGGTCATGGAAGAGCTCAAAAAACATTTTGAAAATCAAGTTAGACAGGTAGAGGAAAAGCTGGGAAGAGAAATGAGAGAGATGCAAGAAAAGCATGAAAAATGGGTCAATACCTTGCTAAAGGAGACCCAAAAAAATGCTGAAGAAAATAACACCATGAAAAATAGGGTCACTCAATTGGCAAAAGAGGTTCAAAAAGCCAATGAGGAGAAGAATGCTTTCAAAAGCAGAATTAGCCAAATGGAAAAAGAGGTTCAAAAGCTCACTGAAGAGAATAGTTCTCTCAAAATTAGAATGGAACAGATGGAGTCTAATGACTTTCTGAGAAACCAAGAAACCACCAAACAAAACCAAAAGAATGAAAAAATGGAAGAGAATGTGAAATATCTCATTGGAAAAACAACTGACCTGGAAAATAGATCCAGGAGAGACAATTTAAAAATTATGGGACTACCTGAAAGTCATGATCAAAAAAAGAGCCTAGACATCATCTTTCAGGAAATTATCAAGGAAAACTGCCCTGATATTCTACAACCAGAGGGCAAAATAAGTATTGAAAGAATCCATCGATCACCGCCTGAAAGAGATCCAAAAAGAGAAATTCCTAGGAACATTGTGGCCAAATTCCAGAATTCCCAGGTCAAGGAGAAAATACTGCAAGCAGCTAGAAAGAAACAATTCCAGTACTGTGGAAATACAATCAGGATAACTCAAGATCTAGCAGCTTCTACATGAAGGGATTGAAGGGCATGGAACAGGATATTCCAGAAGTCAAAGGAACTAGGACTCAAACCAAGAATCACCTACCCAGCAAAACTGAGTATAATAATTCAGGGGAAAATATGGTCTTTCAATGAAATAGAGGATTTTCAAGCATTCTTGATGAGAAGACCAGAGCTGAAAAGAAAATTTGACCTTAAAACACAAGAATGAGAAGAAGCATGAAAAAGTAAACAGCAAAGAGAAGTCATAAGGGACTTACCAAAAGTGAACTGTTTACATTGGGATAAATTATATGTCATTCAAGAGGCAAGCAGGAGACTTTTTAGTGGAGGGAAAAAGAGGAGAGCTGAGAAAAAAAAAACAAGAAGTTTACCCTCATCACATTTGACTAAAGGAAGGAATAAAATGCACACTCATTTTGGTATGAAAACCTATCTTACAATACAGGAAAGAAGGGGACAAGGAGATAAGCAAGGGGGGGATGATGGTAGGGAGGGCAATGGGAGGAGGGAGCCATTTGAAGTCAACACTTGGGGAGGGACAGGATCAAAAGACAGAATAGAAACAATGAGGGGCAGGACAGGATGGAGAGAAATACAGTTAGTCTTACACAACACGACTATTATGGAAGTCATTTGCAAAACTACACAGATAATGCCTATATTGAATTGCCTGGCTTCCCAAAGGGAATGGGTGGGGAGGGAAGGATGGGGAGAATTTGGAACTCAAAGTTTTAGGAACAACTGTTTAGTATTGTTCTTGCTACTAGGAAATAAGAAATACAGTTAATGGGGAATAGAAAGTCATCTGGCCCTACAGGACAAAAGAGAAGATGGGGACAAGAGAAGGGAGGGATGATAGAAGAGAGGGCAGATTGGTGATAGGGAAAATTGGAATGCTTGGTGTATTGGGTGGGGGGAGGGGATAAAAGGGGGAGAAAATTTGGATCCCGAAATTTTGTGAAAATGAATGTAAAAAGTTAAATAAATAAATTTTTATTAAAAAAAAAATAAGAAAGCACTCCATCTTCCAAGCCTGAACAGTCTGAACATGTTCCTGGCTGTCCACAATGCCTGGGATCTTTTCTTTTTTCATCCTTGCCTCCTGGCTTCCTGAGTTTCCATAAGGACCAAATTAAAAACCTCATTTTCCATAGAAAGCCATTCCTGATCCCCTTTAAGTCTAGTGACTTTTCTTTATTATTTCCTTTTTTATTTGATCTTGGAGATAATAAAGATCTCCTGAACTTTATTGAATGGTGAGGAAGGTGACACAGTCAGACCTATAATTTAGGATGATCATTTTTTAAATTTTATTTTTATTTAATGGAATAAAGCAAACACTTCTTTAACACAGTGCAATAAGAGACAATTATACGTGAAATCACAAATCTACTGTATTTCTTTTCTCTAATTCATATTTATAAACTTGTTAGTTCTTTTGAATGTAGTCTCCTCCATTAAAATGTGAACTCCTTGAGAGAAGGGGATTACATTTTGACTTTCTTTGACTTCCCAGTGGTTAGCATAGTGTCTGGCTCATAGGTGATGCTTAATAATACCAATTGATTATATATTCCACCAACATTTATTGAAAGATTTGGATTATTGAAGAGTTTAAATATATATGACCAGATCTTGAATATATAGTTAATGCCTGGTACACCAATGCTATTCATGGCCCTGTTGATTGTTCCCAGATGAAGAGAAAACTCCATCAACACTATAAAGTTGTTTTTGGTTTTTTTCTGGTACCATGTCAGCTTTTTCCACATCAATCATAGGATCTCAGATTAGAAATGAGAATGAACCTTTCAGTCCATTGATTCCAAATCCTTCACTATAAAGAAAAGAGAACTTGAAGCTGAGATAGGTTTAGCAACGTTTGCAGTCACACACCTATGGTCACTGTCCTTTGTGCTCAAATGGGACCAAAATGATATCTCTATGTGATGGTCAAGCTCTGAGGGTCAAGTTCTGATGTGGCCAAGTGTGACTGATCAGTCTAATGTTAGTTCTGAGGACTGTACCACAGCTCAGGCACAAGTGGTCCATATAAGCGCTTGAAGAGGAGATGTCTCTAAATTTGTGCATTCACACTTCTGCTTTATTACGATCCTGTTTTGCTCACAAAGCACAACATCTTCTTTGTTGTGTACAGGACATACATGTCCTATGCTAGTGCCTTCTATGTCTCACAAGTAATTCCAAAGTTCTTAAGAGAGACTTTGAGACTGTCCGCGTATTGTTTCTTTTGACCTCTGTGTTAGCACTATCCTTGTGTGAGTTCTCCCTAAAATAGTCTTTGAGACAAATATATGTTGGACATTAGAACAATGCAGTCAGGCCATCTGCACCCTCTGTAGCAGAATTTGAATGCTTGGCAGTTCAGTTTGAGAAAGGACTTTATTGTCTGATATGCTGTCTTGCCAGGTGATCTTCAGAATCTTCCTAAGACAACTCAGATGGAAGGGATTCAGTTTCCTGGGATGGTGATGGTATAATGTCCAAGTTCCACAGGCATGTAACAATGAAGTCTGCATAACAACTCTGTCAACCTTCAGTTTGGTAGGCTGTCTAATATCTTCTCTCTTCTACACTTTCCTTTAGAGCCCACCAAATATTGAACTAGCTCTGGCAATGTGCGTATCAACCTCCTCCTCTATGTGTGCAACCCTTTCAAATACACTCAATTTGCTGTAATCAATGCTTTTCATAGTGCTGGCTGGTGGAAAACCTACGTTTTCTTTCTGTTAATTGTCAGGCCAAAATTGCCAGGCACATTGGCAGAGAATTGACCTATACTCTGTTGCATCTTTGTCTCAGAGGCTTCAACAAGTGCATCCTCATCTTCAAACAAAAAAAAAATGTGCACCAACCCTCCCTTCTCTTTAGTCTTGGCTTGTAGCCTTTTAGGGTTAAATAATTTACCCTCAGTAGCTGACCTTGATGTGGTTTTCATTCTCATTGAAGGCATCTGACAGTATCTCTGAAAACTGTGCTAAAAAAACATTGGTAGAGAGCATGCAAACCTACTTTACTTAATTGGTGACTGGAAAAGTAAAAGAGCTGCCCATTACTGTACTTCACTACCTAGCTCATGTCAATATCATATCCATGTGAGAGTATGGCAGGTTACACCTTTGGCAACAATGTAATTCAAGACTAAGTTGCTTTTGCTTCTACAGCATAATAGCCTGGTTTTTGATGCCAGTACTTTGTTCTTTAAACTCTTGAAGATTTACAAGCTCAAAGTAGCCAAGTGGCAAGTGCTTGAATTTGAGGACAATCCTTTCAGAATGCTAATTGGCCAAAATACATGGATTCAAGCTTGTAGATAGTCCATTTCATCCTATGGATTGCTTTCTGACCTTCAGTGACCTCAGATGTAGGCATGTATTGTCTGGGGGAAAATTGACAATATACTGGTTTCCATAATTAACCTAAGGATGATATATGGTCTGGTGGTGGTTGTCTCAGGATAGGCAGTCTGCTCAGATTGGATACTAATAAACATCCTAAACAAGACCTTGACAATGACTATTTTCTCAGAATGTGTGTGTGCGTGTGTGTGCATGTGAGAGAGAGAGAGAGAGAGAGAGACAGACAGACAGACAGACAGACAGAGAGAGACAGAGATAGAGAGACAGAAAAATTATTAGAAAGTTTCAGACACAAACATAGAGAGTAAGTATTGGGGATTTGGGTGAAGAAGCCAGAAAGAAATTACTTTTAGAAAGCAAATTTATGAAATTACAAGAGGCTATTCTTCAAAGAAAATTCTTAGTACGCAAACAAAAAGGATTAGGGTAAAAGATATTTAATATAAGAATTTTCTCTTTCAGAAAGTTCTTAATATAAGAACTTTCTCTTTCAGAATCTCCCAACACTGGAATGATGCTTGAAGTTTTAACAGACAATAAGTAATAATAGTAACAACAGCCCATGTTTGATCCATTGCTCATCATCACTTCCACTTATAGAAATTCAAAGAGCAGTAGTGTTTTGTAAAGTGTGTCATAGCAGTCACAATACATCACTGGCTCATGGAAAAAAGCTACACCACACTCACAGTAAAACAGAATCTCAGATTTTAATTATGCTGAAAAATAGAAAAGGTGACTAAGAGAACACTGTGTATGACCAGCCAACGTGTGCGTGTGCGTGTGCGTTTGTGAGTGAGAGTGAGAGTGAGAGTGAGAGAGTGAGAGAGTGAGAGAGTGAGAGTGAGAGAGAGAGAGAGAGAGAGAGAGAGAGAGAGAGAGAGAGAGAATTTAATGTCAATGAGAATGAAGGACCTTCCCCACTCATTAATAGGCTTCAGGTGGAGCCCATTAAGGGGAGCTTGATCAGAGGAAGGTTTTTTATAGGAAGGCCCACACCTTTTGTTAATTAAAGGGGCACTGGGTCAGGAAAGTTGTGATTCCCTCTGGCTCTGAAAAGTGTATATGTACTCTGAGGTGAGGTTTTGCTTTGGGGGTTTACTCTTTGGAAGATGAGACTCTAGGCAGCTGTTAAGGAGCTCATGACTCCGAAAACTCAGATGTTGGCATTTCTCTCTGGTAACTATGTATGTATTTAATGGTCAGATATTTGGATCTGCCTGTTGATCTGTGATGCATGTATTTCTTATGGTTGGACAGTTAGAAGCCCTGTCTGTTGGCCTTTACTTCTCTGCTTGTATTTTCTCCGTTGGTATATGTGATTAAAGAAGATTGTCAACCCGTCAAAAGTTGTTTTCCTTTTAGAAAAACAGATCTAATAACCTGTACTAGCAGACCATCCTAGATGTGTCGGGGCACTTGCTGCTACTGTGTGTGTGTGTATGTGTTCTATTATAGATATTTAAATAAATAGATAGAAAGATAGACACACATATAAAATACAGGTTATAAATATATGATATATTTTAGCACATTGATATATTATAGGTTTATACATAAGAGCATAAAACATGTAAATGTTTGTTATTATTTTTAGCTATTATGTTATCTCCATTGTCACAAAGTTCCCTGAAAGATCTAGCAAATACAAGATTGCCTGTGCTTGCAGCTTGTTGATTTTTAAAAGAGCATTTGGTTCAATAGAGCAAACAGAAAACAGAAAAGCTCTCTTCTAACAAGGTGTCTCCTGAGTGCTCATCAAAGATATTCAAGATACCGTGAAAGACATAAAAAAGCAAAATAATGCATGATGTTCCTCTGATCATTAATATCAAGAAGGCGTAAAATAGGGAGGCAAGAAGATACCTCATCATATGGGGAGAAAAAGAGACAACTGGTAAGCTTGACACCTACGCAGTATATTCTTGTCTTTCCTTATTTTCTTCAGTCAACTTGAGAATGACAGGAGCCTCATTATTATCCACCAGTTATCCCTTTCTCTCCACCTGTGATGAGGCCTCCTTTCTTCTTAGTCCTGCATTTCTCTAATGCTACCCTCCATTTCAGTTCTTCTTCATTCTTTATTTCCTGTAAAGGAAAACATGGAACTGAGTCACATAAGATGGATTGATCTACACCAGTTGTAATCCACCTTGTTGGAAGGAACATCTATATCTATGGGATCATGGTATCATTAGAGTAGTGGTCTTCAATATATGTTCTGAGGACTCCTGTGGGTCCCTGAGACTCTTTCAGGGGGTCTGTTAGATCAAAACTATTTCATAATAATACTGACATTGTTTGCCTATTAAAACACTATGGCTTTCCCAAGTGTATATGTGCATGTTTTAGGCTAGATTTTCTTCATATGGTTCAACCACAGCAACATGGTGCAATAAAAGAAATGCAGAAGCATGTATGGGAACCTAGCTGTCATCTATTAAGCCAGACATTGAAGAGATTTATGAAAATAAGTAAGACAATACTACTTTTTAAAATAAATTTCTGTTCCTTGATAAATAATTATCTTCATAAGATATGTCATTTATGTTAACATGTAATGAAGTTATAATTACTGTTGTTATTCTTTAATTAATATATTTTAAAATTATCAGTTTTAATTTTAATACATATGATCTATATTTAGATGCATATTTCTAAGCATATATTATTAATAGAAATAACCTTCATAAACAAAAGCTTTTTGGGGTCCTCGGTGATTTTTTTAAGAATATAAAGGGGTCTTGAGACCCAAAAGTTTCAGAACCACTGAATTAGAGTATTTGAGATAATGAAATGGGTATTACGTGTAGTTACACAATAGTAACATGGCTATAAAGCAACTGGAATACACAAAACCTCATTAAGCACCAGTATAATACCTGTATGTTGAAGAATGTTGATCATTTAAAAACTGGGAAAGGAACCTATAATTTCTGGAATTTCCTGTCTAAAATAACATTCAGCTCCCCTATGCTGACTCAAAATATAAATGCAGATGAATTGTTTGTTTAATATTATAGACTTGAATCTATGTGGCATAAGTTAACTTTCTTTTTTACCATTCAACTCTATTATATCACTTCAATAATGATGCCTGTGAATATTTTATTTGCACACTAATAGTGAAATTTCTAAAAGATAGAGATGCTTCAGGCACATCTACATCAGATCTGATTTCTTTTCTTAAAATGTTATCTGATACATATGGAAGTAAGATAGACTCATGGTGCTAGAAGGGACCTCAAGAGGTCATCTATCCCAGCCCCCACAGGGCACAAAGTAGATTAATGGTTTTCAGTGAATTGTCTCTGATCATGCCAGAAATAGCATTCTTACTGGAAGCACAGAGTGTTTTCAAAAGCAAGTCACAAAGCTGAAAATATTTTTGAATGTGAAGAGTACAGCAGAGAGAAGTTATAATTTATAGGTGAGGAAATAGATATATTAATAGTTTCTTAGCATAGGAGCAAACTAGTGATGCAGTTAGGAACAGACACTGGCCATTTTATTTCTGGACTAGGATATTCAATGCTCACTCTGTTTTCTCCGCCCTATTATATTTTGCCCAAAATCATGCATGTGGAGAGACTACATCTATATATTCCAAGAAGTGTCAAGAAAGGAGGCTATTTCCTGGATAATTATGAGAAAACTGTTTTCTCTTTAAGTATATATTTGATGCAAATCAAAACAACTCTGCGGTTTCACCTCATATCCCACAAGTTGGCCAAGATGAAAATCAGTTTAGGAGGGTTGTGGAAAGACCAGCAACTTAATGCACTGTTTGTGAGGTTTTGAAATGATCTTACCATTCTGGAAAGCCATTTAGAGTTATTTTTATAAAATGCCTAATTCTTTTAGCCCATATATCCCAGTGTTAGGCATATAGACTAAAGAAGTCTAGGACCAAAAGAAAATTATTACATAATAATTCATAGGACAGTAATTTCAAAGAAATGTAGTTAAAGGTCTTATGAGAAAATGGTAGACTAATAGCCCCTCAAGGAAAAGAAGTGTATTCCAAGGTAAAACAAAAACATAACATTCTTCCCACAGATCCTCATAAGAAAACTTCCTCTAAAAATGAATAAAAAAGTTAAATATATTAAAAAAATAAGTAAAACAAGAAGATTTTAGAAGGGAAACAAAGCACAAATAACAATATAAGGATCGCTGAAACAAAGAAAAAACCATTGCAAGACTGAGCAATGAAGACAATAAGTTAAATGAGAAGAATAAAGGATGATTTGATGTAAATAAAGGGGAAATTTAAACTAATCAAAGAGAAATGTGGCAAGATGGCAATAAACTTCACAACTTGGAACTCTTGGTAAAGAAATTTATTAAAACTATGGATTCTCTCAGAAAGAGAATTATTCTGGATTGTCTATGGTATATATCATTTGAAATATCCAAAAAGTTTTTGGAGATGTGAGGCTATAGTTATGGATGTTAATTCATGCTAAGCATACAGCTATGGGATATAGTTAGAGATAATAATTGAACTGATGGGAGCTGATGAAACTGCTAAATGAGTAGAGAAGAGTGCTCAGAATTTTATTAATACTGATGACAAAGTAGATTGCAAACTATGCTAATAAAACAATAATATTCAGTATAGTTAAGAAAAACAATTAAACTTACCACTTAAAATGCTAGATATAAATGAATTTAACTTCCCTTTGAAAAGGAAAAGAGTTACAGAATGGATTAAAAGAGGAAACACAAGAATATGTTGTCTAAAGGAAACATACTTAAGATAGACATAGTCAACTGAAATTATGAAGTTTCAGCTAATTAAAAAATTCGGTAATCATAATATTGGACAAAGTTCAATTCAAAGCACTGACACTTAAGCTTTAAAGGGGATAAAGAGGGAGAAATTAATATACTATATTAATATATAAATGATGAAACATGTTTTGTCAGTTTTGTCAGACTCTCCATGACTTCATTTGGGTTTCTTGGCAAAGATACTAGAGCTGTTTATAATTTCCTTCTTCAGTCCATTTTTCATAAGAGGAAACTGAGGTAAACAGTGTTAAATGACTTGCTCATATTATCCCCCAATTTTCTGTCTGTTCTATTATCTTCCCTCTCTTAGCCCCTTCTGCCTTTCCTTCCTGCAGGGTAAAATACTTTTCCATATCCAATTGATTGTGTTATTCCCTCCTTAAGCAAAATCCCATGACTGTAAGGCTCATGTATTTCCTTTCATCTCCCACCCTTTCCCCTCCAATACCACACTACAATATTAAATATATGGGCTAATTCCTCAAGAACCAACTTTGTAAAAGGAAAGTTAACTGATTTTCTTTTTTAAAATTAATTTATTTTTAGTTTTCAACATTCACTTGCACTAGATTTTGAGTTCCAATTCCCCTCCCATCTCTCCCCTCTCTGCCCTTTGAGGCAACATGAATTCTAATTATCCCTTCCCACAATCTGCCCTCCCTTCTATCATGCAAGCCCAATTCCTTATCCCCTTCCCCTCTATTTTCTTGTAGGAAAAGACAAATTTCTATAACCCATTGCCTATATGCCTTTGCCAATTACATGTAGAGAAAATTTTTAGCATTCGTTTTTAAAACTTTGAGTTCCAAATTCTCTCCCTTCCTCCCTCCTAACCCACCCCCATTGAGAAGGCAAGCAATTCAATATAGGATATATATGTGTACACTTCTATAACAGTCATATGATGAGAGACTATATTTCTCTCTATCCTGCCTGATCCTCCATGTATTCTATTCTCTCTTTTGACCTCTCCTGCTACCACAGAGTTTACTTCCAATTACCCCTTCCTGCAATCTGCTTTCCTTTTATTATCCCCCTTTTTATACCCTTCCCCCCTGCTTTCCTATAGGATAAGATAAACTTCCATACCCAATTGACTGTGAACTCTGATGAAAGGAATGCTCAGTTATTCCCCCTCACCTTCTTCTTCTGTGGCATTGTAAAAGCTCTTTTTTGGCTCTTTTATGTGAAATGACACACTACATTCTACAATTCCCTTTATCTTTCCCCAGTACATTCCTCTCAACACTTAATTTTTGTTTTTAGATATCATTCCTTTATATTCAGCTCACCCTGCACTCTCTCTGTCTGTCTCTCATATTTGTATGTGTGTATGCATATACATACACATACATATTATATATATATATATATATATATATATATATATGTATGTATGTATGTATGTATGTGTATATATTCCTTCAAACTATCCTAATACTGAGAAAGGTCTCAGGGGTTACAAATATCATCTTTTCATATAGAAATGTAAACAGTTCAACTTTAATAAGTCCCCTATTGTTTCTCTTTGTAGTTTACCTTTTCATGCTTCTTTTGATTTTAGTATCTCAAAGTCAAATTTTCTATTCAGCTCTAGTCTTTTCAATAAAAATGCTTGGAAATATCCTATTTCATTGAAGTTCAATGTTCCTGTAAAGTATTATACTCAATTTTGCTAGATAGTTGATTCTTGGTTTTCATTCTATCTCCTTTGATGTCTGGAATATCATACTCCAAACCCTCCAATTCCTTTGGGTAGAAGTTGTTAAATCTCGTGCTACCCTGATTGTGTTTCCAGAGTACTTGATTTTTTTTTCTTTATGGCTACTTGCAATATTTCTCATTGGTCTGGGAACCCTGCAGTTTGGCTACAATATTCTTAGAAGTTTTCCTTTGAGGATGTCTTTCAGGAGGTAATCGTTGGATTCTTTCCATTTCTATTTCACTCCCTGGTTCTAGGATATCAGGGCAGTTTTCCTGGATAATTTCTTGAACAATGATGTCTAGACTCTTTTTTTTTTATCCTGCCTTTCAGGTAGTCCAATAATTTTTAAATTATCTCTCCTAGATCTATTTTCCAGGTCAGTGTAACAGCAAGGACCCCAGCATACATAGGAAGGTCTACTGTACAGATTCTTAGATCTACTTTTCTAAAAGGAAAGCAACTTTTGAGGGGTCAGCAATCACTTTAATCAAACACATATACCAACAAAGAAAATATAAGCAGAGAAATAAAGACCACAGACAGGGCTTCAACTGTATGACCATAAGGAATACATACATCACAGATCAACACACTGATCCAATTGTCACCATTACATACATACATAGTTACCAGAGAGAGAAAAAACAACATCTGTGTTTTCAAAGCTGTGGGGCTCATTGGCATCTACCCAGAGTCTGATCTGGTCAAAAAAAAACCCAAAAAAAACTACTTCCAATGAGCAAGCCTCAAAGGAAAATCTCACCTCACTCTCAGTAAAAATTTAAAATAAGGTATTGAGACCTATTAATGAATGAGGAAAATCTTTAACTCTTCCCCCCATCTGCCATTAACCTTACATTAACATTACAGTGAGTTGTGTTTTTCCAATGAGATATTTCATTGTCTTCTACTTTTTCATTCTTTTGGTTTTATTTTGCAATTTCTTGATATTTCATGAAGTCATTAGCTTTCACCTGCCCCATTCTAATTTGTAAGGTATTATTTTCTTTGGTGAGCTTCTGAACATCCATTTCCATTTGGCCAATCCTGCTTTTTAGGGCATTCTTCTCATTGAGTTTTTGGACTTTTTTTGCCAATTAGTTCAGTCTATTTTTTAAGGTGTAATTTTCTTCAGCATTTTGGGTCCTGTTTAGCAAGCAGCTGACTTGTTTTTCATTATTTTCTTTTTTTCATTATATAATTTATTTATTTTTCAACACTCAACATTCACTTCAACAAGAATTTGAATTCAAAATTTTCTCCCCATCTCTCCCCACACTCTGCCTCAGGACACCATGCACCCCACCCACCCCTTTCCCCAGTCTATCCTCCCTTCCATTACCCCCCCTTCTTCCATCCTCATCTCCTTTACGTTTATGTAGGGCAAAATAGATTTCTATACCCCATTGTCTGTATATCTTATTTTCCAGTTGCAGGCTTAAACAATTTTTAATATTAATTATTAAAGCTTTGAGTCCCACATTCTTTCCCTCCCTCCCCACCCATCCTCATTGAGAAAACAAGCAATTCAATATAGGTCATACATGTATAACAATGCAAAACACTTCCGTAATATTTGTATTGTGAAAAAACTAACCACATTTCCCTCTGTCCTATCCTGCCCTCCATTTATTCCATTCTCTCCCTTGTCCTGTTCACCCACAATGTTTGTTTCTAATTATCCCTTCTCCCAATTTTCTGTCCCTTCCATTATCTTCCTTCTCTTACCCCTTCTGTCTTGCCTTCCTGCAGGGTAAAATAGATTTCCATATCCAGTTGAGTGTATGTTATTCCCTCCTTAAGCCATATCCCATGAAAGTAAGACTCATGTATTTCCTTTCATCTCCCTCCTCTTTCCCTCCATTGTAAAACCTCTTTCATGCCTCTTTTATGTGAGATGATTTGCTACATTATAACTCTCCCTTTTTCTTACTCCTAGTACATTCCATTCAACAGTAAATTTTACTTTACTTTTACAATCTCCCTACATATTCAACTCAGCTTGTGCCCTCTATGTGTGTATCTGTGCATGTATATATATATATATATGTATATATATATATATATACACACACGTACATATACATATATATGATACATATACATACATACCCATACACACCTACATATAATTACCCTAATACTAAGAAAAGTCTCATGAGTTACAAATAGCATCTTTCCCTGTAAGAACGTAAATAGTTCAAATTTAATGAGGTCTTTAAGGCTTTTCTTTCCTGTTTCCCTTTTCATGATTCTCTTGATTATTGTATTTGAAAATGAAATTTTCTTTTCAGCTCTGCTGTTTTCAACAAGAATGCTTGGAAGTCTTCTATTTCATTGAAATACTATCTCCCCTCCTCCCCCAAAGTATTATACTTGGTTTTACTAGGTAGATGTTTCTTTGAACTCTGGAATATCATATTCCAAGCCTTTCAATCCCTTAGTGTGTAAGCTGCTAAAAGCTGTATTACACTGATGATATTTCCACAATAGTTGAATTTTTTCTCTCTCCTTGCTTGAAATATTTTCTCCTTGACCTGGGAACCCCAGAATTTGGTTAAAACATTCCTAAGAGTTTTCCTTTGAGGATCTCTTTCAGGAGGTGATTAGTGAATTCTTTGATTCTAGAATGTCAGGGCAGTTTTCCTTGATAATTTCTTGGAAGATGATGTCTATGTTCTTTTTCTGAACAAGTTAGAATAATATTTTTTAAATGATCTCTCTTGGATCTATTTTACAGGTCAGTTGTTTTTCCAATGAGATATTTCACATTGTCTTCTATGTTTTTCATTCTTTTGGTTTTGTTTTATAATTTCTTAGTTTCTCATAAAGTCATTTGCTTCCACCTGGTGCATTCTAATTTTTAAGAAATTATTTTCTTCTGTGAAGAACCTCTTCAGGACCTCCTTTTCTATTTGGCCAATTCTGCTTTTTAAAGCATTCTTCTCCTCATTGGCTTTTTCAACCTCTTATGCCATTTGTATTAGTCTATTTTTTAAAGTATTATTTTGTTCAGCATTTTTTGGTTTAACAAACTGTTGACTCACTTTTCATGATTTTCTTGCATCACATTCATTTTTCTTCCCAATTTTGCCTCCACATCTCTTACTTGATTTTCAAAATCCTTTTTGAACTCTTCCCTAGCCTGAGAACAATTCATACTTTTCTTGGGTGCTTTAAATTTAAGAGCTTTGACTTTGTTGTCTTCGTCTCATTGTATGTTTTGATCTTCCTTGTCACCAAAGTAAGATTCTATAGTCTGATATTTTCTAGTTTTCACTCATTTCCCCAGCCAATTACTTGGCTTTTGAACTCTTTGTCAAAGTAGCTCTCTGTTTTCAGTGGAAGTAGGTGTACTGTCCCAAGCTTCAAGGGATCTTGTGCAGCTATTTTCAGAAATATTTCCAGGGATGTGAAAATTTTCAGCTCTTCCAAGGTTGTGTGATCAAGGGAGAAGTTTTCACTCCTCTCCTGGTCTGTACTCTGGTCTGTTAGTGACCTCAAGCACTCTTTTCTGCCCTGGAACTGTGAGTATTCCCTCCACAACACTGCTCTCTCAATCTCAGTTTCCCTGTTTGTAAAGGAAGAATAATAATAACACCTACCTCCTAAGGCCGTTAAGAGGATTAAATGAGATAAGATTTGTAATGTACTTTGCAAACCTTAGAGAAGTATATAAATGCAAGCTTCTATTGCATACTATAACACATTAAGCATTTAATGAATGTTGACTTAAAAAAAGGCTTTTGGAGAGATAAATTCTTCTATGTTTGTTTCCAGTGGAGATCTCATTACCTTATGGCCACCATTTCCTCCCCCTCCTCACCATTTCTATACCAATACAGCTGCTTTCTACATTAGTGTTCGTGCTTTTCCCCTTACTTAGCATTTCCCATGGTAATTTTCCATGTGCACCTACTCACATTACCAAAAATATTCCCTTCCTATGCACATAAATATACATACAGTCAATTTTATCTCATTTATTTTCATTAGAAGCACATATTTCTTATTCTCTAATCCCATTTCCTTTCTCTCTTTAAACTTTTTCCCCTTCAAAGTTCACTACACATTTTCTAGAGTAATGACTGCTATTTCTGTTTCTTCCTAGAGGTTACCTCATTTCAATCATTTTTTTTTGTGTGTGATGCAAACTGAATTTTACTTAGGATAACAAAGCTAAGAACAATATTATATATGGAATGAAAATGGTCTACAGCATATATCAGTTTGTTAGCTATTTTTTTTTATTTCTCTACTTCTCTTAAATGTTTGATTAATACTTTTAAAGCATTAGTATTAATTTTCAATAACTTCACATGGAATAAAAAAGACACACTTAAGAAATATTGTCCTGGGGATTGAACCAAGATGGTGGAGTAAAATCAGGGCCCACTTGAGCCCTTACCCCAAAACCCTGTAAATACTTGTAAAAAGTGACTCTAACCAAATTCTAGATCTCCAGAACTCACAAAGTGACAGAATGAGGCAAATCTCTGGCTCAATACAACCTGAAAGGTCATCAACAGGAAGTGTCTGTAATACCAGGCTGGGAACAGAGCAGAGAGCAGTCCCATGTGGTCTACACCAGCACAGACTGGGCAGAACAGACCTCAGGGGACTAAATTGCTGACAACTGTGGCAGTTACCAGACTTCTCAATCCACAAATGCCAAAGACAGCAGGGAAGATTAGCAGGAAAACTATGTTGGAACTGAATGGGGGAGGGGTGCATTACAGCTGGGATCCAGCTGAAGCCCCAGGGCAGAGGAGAAAGCAATGTTGGCAGCACCAATAGCAGCTTCCAGAAGCCCTGGGCCCACAGATAGTTGGGCATCAAGCAGCTGATACAAAACCCCTGAAGATTGGGACAGTACACCAGCTCCCATCCACATTTTGTCAAGTACTTTGACAAAGAGTTAGAAAGTCAAGTATTTGACTGGGAAGATGAGAAAACCGAGGGGAAAAAGTCAGACTATAGAATTTTATTTTGGAGACAAAGAAGACCAAAACATACAATAATAAGACAAAAAACCAAAGTTCCAGCATCAAAAGAAAAAATATGAAGTGGTCTCATGCCATGGAAGAGCTCAAAAAGGATTTTGAAAATTAAGTAAGAGAAGTAGAGGAAAAATTGGGAAGAGAAATGGCAAGAAAATCATGAAAAACAAGTCAATAACTTGCTAATGAGACCCCCAAAAAATACTGAAGGAAATAATACTTTAAAAAATAGACTAATACAAATGACAAAAGAGGTCATAAAAACCAATGAGGAAAAGAATGTCTTAAAAAGTAGGATTGGTCAAATGGAAAAGGAGATCCAAAAGTTCACTGAAGAAAATAATTCCGTAAAAATTAGAATGGACCAGGTGGAAGTTAATAGTTTTATGAAAATCAAGAAATTATAAAACAGAGAATGAAAAAAAGAATGAAAAAGAATGAAAAAAAAACAGAAGACAATGTGAAATATCTCACTGGAGAAGGCACTGACCTAGAAAACCAATCCTGAAGAGATCATTTAAAAATTATTAGACTACCTGAAAACCATGATCAAAAAAAGAGCCTAGACATCATCTTTCAAGAAATTATCAAGGAAAACTGCCCTGATATTTTGAAACCAGAAGGTAAAAAGAAATAGAAAGAATTCACTGATCACCTCTTAAAAGAGAACCCCAAAGGAAAACTCCTAGGAGACTTATAGCGAAATTCTTGAGTTCCCAGGCCAAGAAGAAAATTTTGTAAGCAGCCAGAAAGAAAAAATTAAAGTACTGTGGAAGTACAATCAAGATAGCACAATATCGAGCAGCTTCTACATTAGGGGATTAAAGGGCTTGGAATATGATATTCCAGAGATCAGAGAACCTAGAATTAAAACCAAGAATCATCTACCCAGCAAAACTGAATATCATACTCCAGGGAAAATTATATATATCCAATGAAATGGAGCAGTTTCGAGCATTTCTGATGAAAAATCCAGAGCTAAATAGAAAATATGACTTTCAGATACAAGAATCAAGAAAAGCATGAAAATATAAAGAGAAAAGAGAAACTATAAGGAAGTTATTAAAGTTGAACTGTTTACATTCCTACATGGAAAGATGACATTTGCAACTCATGAAACCTTGCTTAGAATTAGGGTTGTTGGAGGAAATATAGAAAGATAGATAGATAGATGATAGATAGATTAGATAGATAGATAGATAGATAGATAGATAGATAGATGGACAGACAAATGGAGGGATGGACGGATGAAGGGATGGATGGATGGAGGACACAAGGTGATTTGAATATGAAGGGATGATATCTGAAAAATAAAATTAAGGGGTGGGAGAGGAATGTATTGAGAGACAGAAAAAAAGGAGAGACAGCATGGGGTAAATTATGTCACATAAAAGAGTCAAGAAAAAGATTCCAAAATGGAGAGGAAGAAGGGGAAAGTGAGAGGGAATGAGTGAACCATATTTTTATTGGATTTGGCTTAAGGAGGGAATAACATATATTCAATTACGTTTTACCCTACAGGAAAGTCAGGGGGAAGAGCATAAGGATGAGGGGATGACAGAAGGAAGGGCAGATTGGGGAAGGGACAATGATAAGCAAACACTTTTGGAAACAACAGGATTAAAGTAGAAAATAGAATTAGTGGGGGGCAGGAAAGGATGGAGAGAGATACAGTTAGTCTTTCACAACATGACTATTATGGAAGTGTTTTGCATAACTACACATTTATAACCTATATTGAATTTCTTGCCTTCTTAATGAGGGTGGGTGGTGAGGGAAGAAAGAAGAGAATGTGGAACTCAAAGTTTTAAAAACAAATGTTAAAAATTATTTTGACATTCAACTGGGAAATAAGATATATAAACAGCAGGGTATAGAAATATATCTTTATTTATTTATTTAGCTTTTTACATTCATTTTCACAAATTTTTGGGTTCCAAATTTTCTCCCCTTTTCTCCCCTCCCCCCACCCCAATACCCCAAGCAATCTAATTTTCCCTATCTCCAATCTGTCCTCTCTTCTGTCATCCCTCCCTTCCCTTGTCTCCATCTTCTCTTTTCTCCTGTAGGGCCAGATGACTTTCTATTCCTCATTAACTGTATGTCTTCTTTCCTAGTTGCAACAACAATACTAAACAATTGTTCCTAAAACTTTGAGTTCCAAATTCTCCCCATCCCTCCCTCCCCACCCATTCCCTTTGGTACAGCAGGCAATTCATTATAGGCCATATCTGTGTAGCTTTGCAAATGACCTTCCTGATAGTCGTGTTGTGTAAGACTAACTGAATTACCATCCCTCCTAACCTGCCCCTCATTGTTTCTCTTCTGTCTTTTGATCCTGTCCCTCCCCAAGTGTTGACTTTCAATTACTCCCTCCTCCCTTTGCCCTCCCTTCCATCATCCCCGCCCCCCCGCAATATCTCCTTCTCCTCCGCTTTCTTATACTGTAAGATAGGTTTTCATACCAAAATGAGTGTGCATTTCACTCCTTCATTTAGTCAAATGTGATGAGGGTAAACTTCTTGTTTGTTTGTTTGTTTGTTTTTTTCCTCAGCTCTCCTCTTTTTCCCTCCACTAAAAAAAATCTCCTACTTGCCTCTTAAATGACATATAGTTACCCCATTCCATTTCCCCCTCTTTCCTCTCACTACATTTCTCTCTCACCATTTACCTTAATTTCTTTTAAGGTATGGTCCCATCCTATTCAGTTCAATCTGTGCTCTCTGTCTCTGTATGTGAATGCATGTGTGTATGTGTGTGCATGCGTGTACATGTGTATGTGTGGTCCCACCAACTACCCAGATACTGAAAAGTTTTAAGAGTTAGAAATATTGTCTTTCCCTGTAGGAATGTGAACAGTTCATTTCTGGTAAGTCCCTTAATACTTCTCTTTGCTGTTTACTTCTTCATGCTTCTTCTCGTTCTTGTGTTTGAAAGTCAAATTTTCTTTTCAGCTCTGGTCTTTTCATTAAGAATGATTGAAAGTCCTCTGTTTCATTGAAAGACCATATTTTCCCTTGAAGTATTATACTCAGTTTAGCTGGGTAGGTGATTCTTGGTTTGAGTCCTAGTTCCTTTGCCTTCTGGAATATCCTATTCCACGCCCTTTGATCCTTTAATGTAGAAGCTGCTAGATCTTGAGTTATCCTGATTGTATTTCCACAGTACTGGAATTGTTTCTTTCTAGCTGCTTGCAAGATTTTTTCCTTGAGCTGGGAGCTCTGGAATTTGGCCACAATGTTCCTAGGAGTTTCTCTTTTTGGATCTCTTTCAGGTGGTGATTGATGGATTCTTTCAATACTTATTTTGCCCTCTGGTTCTAGAATGTCAGGGCAGTTTTCCTTGATAATTTCATGCAAGATGATGTCTAGGCTCTTTTTTTGATCATGGCTTTCAGGTAGTCCCATAATTTTTAAATTGTCTCTCCTGGATCTATTTTCCAAGTCAGTTGTTTTTCCCATGAGATATTTCACATTCTCTTCCATTTTTTCGTTCTTTTGGTTTTGTTTGGTGACTTCTTGGTTTCTCATAAAGTCGTTAGACTCCATCTGTTCCATTCTAATTTTGAGAGAACTATTAAATTCAGTGAGATTTTGAGCCTCTTTTTCCATTTGGCTCATTCTGCTTTTGAATGCATTCTTCTCCTCATTGGCTTTTTGAACCTCTTTTGCCAATTGAGTGAGCCTATTTTTCAACGTGTTAATTTCCTCAGCATTTTTTTGGGTCTCCTTTACCAAGGTATTGACCTGTTTTTCATACTCTTCTTGCATCTTTGTCATTTCTCTTCCCAGTCTTTCCTCCACCTGTCTAACTTGCTTTTCAAAATCCTTTTTAAGCTCTTCCAAGGCCTGAGCCCACCCGACACCCCACTGGGGTGTCTGGGGTACTGAGGCCCCGCCCTCCACGTCTTTCCCTGATGGCAAGAATACGTCCTCGTCCTCGCCATCAGATCCGAAGGTCAGGATCATTTGCACTTGTTGGAAAAAACTCTCTATAGTCTTATTTTTCTTCCCTTTTCTAGGCATTTTCCCAGCCAGTTACTTGACTTCTGAGATTCCTTTCCACCTCTGCCTGGATCCGCCCAGCTAGTGCTTGGCCTCTGAGATTCAAATGCACTTTCCGCAGCAAGCTTTAGTTCTGGCACAGGGGTGGGGGCAGGGCCGCCTCCCAAACTCCGTCCCTCAGGGGCTTTCTGCAGAGACTTTCAGGAACGGAGCAGGTGGGGGCGGGGTGGGGGCCCACCTCCTATGCTCAGCTCCCTCAGGGGTTTTATTCAGAGGCCTTCAGTAGTAGAGCGGGGTTGGGGCAGGGCCGTCTCCCCGGCTCAGCTCCCTCAGGTTGGAAAGACCTTCAGCATTGAAGATCCTACCTGCTGCTGGGGGATTCCTGAGTCCTGGGCTGCTGCACCTCAGCTGCTGCCCACGCCTCTGCCTTCGCCGCTTCCTGCCCCCGTCTCTGCCGCCGCCGCTTCCTCCCGAGGGGGCCCGAGTCACGGAGACGCTCCGCTCCCCTCCCCTAGCCCTTCTTTCTCACTGACCTGTAGCTTCTGTGGGCGGAGGGACTTTCCCGGCTGCCGAAGCTTCCCCCAGAGCTTCCCTCTCTGAAACCTGCTCGGGTCAGCTTCTCTGGGGCCATGGCCAGGGGTAGGGGTGGGGTCCGCTTTCCGGGGCGCGATGGACCCTGGGGACGGCTCTCCAGGGCTCAGTGGAACGGAAATCTCTTCCCCTATGTTTATGCACCCCCTGCCGTGATTCAGAATTTATGGGGATCTCCTTTTACCTCAATTCCATGGGTTGTGGGCTCGGAGCTCGTAAATGTGCGTCCTTCTACTCCGCCATCTTGGCTCTGCCCCCTATAGAAATATATCTTGCCCTATAAGAAAGTAAGGGGGAAAGGAATAAAGGGGGTGGGAAGATAAAAGGGAGGGCAGAGCGGTGGAAGGAGTAATCAGAATCTCAGGGTGGGGGGCAGAGATGGAAAGAAAATCTGGGACTCAAAATCTTGTGTAAATAAATATTTCAAAATAAAGATTAATTAATTTTATAAAAAAGTAATATCAACCTACACATTGACCACATAGTCAATGTATTCTTCATAGTGTACTCATTGTTTACTGTCCCCCAACTTAGAAAAGAGAAATACATTTTACTATTGGTCTTCTGGAGCCAAAATAAGTCCTAATATTGATCTGAAAGCTTATGTGTTTTTTGTATACTTTATTGAAGTGTTGGTGTTCTCTTCACTTTCTTTCCTTTGTATCAATTGGAAAATAATCTCCCCATGTTCCTCAGGAATTGGCATAATTTTCATTTTATTTGGCTGCTACCCCAACTGATGGACATCACTTTTATTGCCAGTATTTTTACTCCCACAAAGAATACTGCTATAAATACTTTTTTCTGTCTTTGACCTATATGGGCTACATGTCCAGTCCTGTTATCACTAGATCAGAAAATATCAACAAAAAATTAATCACTTTTCTTACAAATTTTACCTTGTTTCTCAGAACATTTGGATCAATTTACACCTCTACCAACAGAGTATCAGGGAACCTCTCTCCTCACACTCCCTTCAACTCTGACTCTGGTATTTGGTAGAAGCAGAAAATGAAAATTCTTCTTAGGAGCAAATATTCATTGACTCACCTCACAAGCAAATAACATGCCTGTGTTGTTTCTCTTTTTGTGCAAACTTCTAGGACTAAAACACCAAGGGTACATGACAACAGAGTGGCTATAATTGGCAAAGGGTTATCTTAAAACTAAGGTAGAAAAAAATAAAGTACATATTTCTGGGGGTGGGTGGTGGAGTAGAGGAAGCACTCATTTGAGCTCTCCCAACATTCATTCCAAATAATTTTCAAATAATGTCTCATATTCAATTCTAAAGTGATAGAGCCAACAAAAGATCAGGATGAAATAATGTTCTAGCCACCAAAACTTAGGAAATCAGAAAGAGAAACCATTCATAAAAGAGTGGAGGATAACGCAGAGCTCATGTGGATGAAATACCAGAGGCACGAGTAGGTGGTTACCACCTATACCAAAACAACAGAAACTTTGGGAGCTCTCAAGCAATTGGTGGTAAGGGGAGCTGGCAACAGCTCTGAAATAGATTATGGGGATCCTTGTGATAGCACTGGTTGATGGATTAGATACTATTTGGCAACTCTTTTCCATATACCCACTCCTGGATCTCAGTTCAAGTGCGGAGAGGAGAACTTTCAGTTAAAAGGGAGCAAAGGTCTTGAATGGCAGTATTAGTTTTGGTCACAAAAGGTACTCAAGTACCTTGAGTAATAGTATTGTTTCTGGTCCCAAGGAAGCAGGGGTCCTGAGGAGTAGTATCAATTTAAATTTCATATTAAAGAAGCAGAGGCCTTGGAATATGATACTCTGGAAGGCAAAGGAGCAAGGATTATAACCTAAAATAACCTGTCCAGTAAAACTGAATATAATGCTTCTGGAGAAAATGGATAGTTAATGAAATAGAAGATTTTAAACATTCCTGATGAAAAAAGATCAGCACTGAATTGTGATGGCAATCAAATTAGTTTCTTTTGATGGTTTGGTTTTACTGAAAGTGCCTCTGATTGAATAATGTGATTAAAGAAGATCTTTCCCATCCAGTGATGGACCTCCCCATTGTGGGCAGCTTGATTAGGGAGTTGTATTGTAGGAGGGTCCCAAGAACCTTTTGTTTTTTCTATTGAGGCACTAGGTCAGAGTGTTATGCCCTCTGGCTCTAAAAAGTGTATAAATGATTTGAAGGTGAGATTTTACTTTGGGGGTTAGTTTTTGTAAGAAGGTTTGAGTGCAAGATGAGGACTCTGGGAAACCATTCTAAGGAGCCCCTCAGCTTTGAAAACCCAGAAGTCAGTGCTTTCCTCTCTGGTATCTATGGTCAGACTGTATGTTGAATTCAGGCAGAGGAAGTCATGTCTGTTGATCTTTTGATTTCTCTGTATTTCCTTTGAAGTTCAGGGTGCCGACTCCCCTGAACTAACTGAATGATATGTGTACTTGGTTAAAAAAAAATGATACATGTGCTTGATTAAAGTGATTGTTAACCCCTCAAGAGTTGCCTTTCCTTTTATGAATGCAGATCTAAGAACCTGTGACAGAAGGCCCCCTGTGTATGTTGGAGTTCTTATTGTTACATGAATAGAAAATTTGGCTTTCAAATTCAAGACTCAAGAGAAGTATAGAAAGGTAAACATGAAATAGAAATCATAAGCAACTTAACAGGGTTAAACTATTTACTTTTCTATATGGGAAGATGAAGCATGTAATTTCTGACAATTTTGTCATCATTAGGGCAGTTAGAAAGATTTCACATAGAAAGAGGGTACAGGAATGAATTGATTACATTAAGATGGTGTTAAAAAATGAATAGGCAAGAATGAGGATGCCCTGGGAGAAGGGACAGGAAGAACAGGGAAATTATCTCACATAAAAGAAGTGTGTGAAGGAGAGCTTTTACATAGAGGGGAAAATAATGGTCAAGTGTGCAACATTTGAGTCTCTCACATACAAATTGATTCAAAGTGGGAAAATGCAAACACACATACATACATATGTAAACTATTGATAATAGAAATATATCCTGCCTAATAGTAAAATAGGAGAAGAAGATCATAAGGAAAGGGTGTGTGATTAAAAGAAAGCAGGAGTCAAAAGAAAAAAATGACAGTTTGAGAAGGGATAGGATACGAACAGAAAGAGCAGGACAAAAGAAAAGAATAGAGGGCCGTGTACAATTAATAATCATAATTGTGAATGAGAGTGGAATGAACTGATCCATAAAATGGAAGCAGACAGAATAGATTAGAAACAAGAATCCAACAATATGTTGTTTCCAGGAAACATGTTCAAAACAGAGAAACATACACAGAGTTAAAATAATATTACATTATATCACCTTTCCCCTTTTAGAACTAGATAAATCTAATTCTAAAATAAATGAGAAGGAAATTAAGAATTTGAAAGGTATCTTTTAAAAGTTAGATATAATAGACCTTTGGACAAAACTGAATGAAAATAAAAAGAAGTATATTTTATTCTCATTTGTATCTGGCACTTTCATAAAAACTAACCATAAAAAATTTTACAGAGCAAAGATATTTAAATGTATCCTTTTCAGACCAAGTACAATCAAAATTGTACTTAATAAAGGGATATATAAGTGTATATTAAAATTAATTGAAACTAAACAATCTAATTCTAAAGAATAGGTGAGTCAAAGAATAAGTCATAGAAACAATAAAAAATTTCATAAAATAAAATGACAGAAATGAGACAACATTTAAAACTTTTAGGATGCATCCGAAGCAGTACTTGAGTAAAATTTATATTTCTCAACATGTACATCAATAAAACGGAGAAAAAGCAGATCAATGAATTGGGCATGTAACTTAAAAATGACTAGAAAAAGAACAAATTGAAAATTAATAACCAAAATAGAAATCCTGAAAATCCAAGGAGAGATTAAAAAACTAGAAAGTTAAAAAAATTATTGAAACAATATATAAAACTAGCATCTAGTTTTATGGGAAAATAAATAAGCCATTTGTTAAGTTGATTGAAAGGGAAGAAAATCATATAAGCACCATCAAAAATGAAAAACAATAAAGATGAAGTTAAAGTAATTATCAGGATTTATTTACCCAATTATATGTCAGTAAAATATTTGATGTTTTAGGTTAAATGGATAAATATTTACAAAAATAAAATCCTAAATAAATTATAAAAATATAATCTGGATTAACCGAAGATGAAATAGAATACATAAATGCTCAATTTTAGAAAAAAAAAAAAAGTACAAGCCATCAGTGAGTTCTCTGAGAAAAAAATCCTCAGGACCAGATGGATTTACAAGTAAACTCTTTCTAACATTTAAGGAACAATTAATGCCCAAATAAATAAATAGATAAAGAAGGAGTCCTACTAAAATTCCTTTTATAGCACAAATATGGTTTTGCTACTTAAATCAGAAAGAACAAAAACAGAAAGAAAATGATAGACCAAATTCTCTAATGAATATTGATGAAAAAATGAATAAAATAATAGCAACGAAATTAAAGCAATGCATCACAAAAAATACCTACTTTGACTATGTGGGATTTGCACCAGAAATTTAGAGCTGTTCCACATTAGGAAATTTTTTTTTATAATTAACTACATCAATAACAAAAAATAATATAATTACATCAACATATTCAGAAAAAATGTGTTTGACAGAACACAATGACCATTAAAAATATTACACATCACAGGAATCAATGGAGTATTTCTTAAAATGGCAAGTAGCATCTATCTAAAACAACGTACAAGTAATATTTGTAATGAGAGATAAATTTTAAGCTGTAATGAGAGATAAATTTTAAGCTTTCCCAATAAGATCAGAGGTGACAAAGGATGTTCATTATTACCACTATTACCTAGTATTGCACTAAAAGCTCTGGCTATAGAAATAAAACATGAAAACGAAATTGAAAGATTGAAAATAAATAAAACATGAAAAGAAATTGAAAGATTGAAAATATGCTATAAGGAAACAAAATTATGACTTTTTTCAGGTGATATAATAGTATGCTTAGAGAATCCTTGAGAATCAACTAAAATAAAAAACTAGTTGAAAAAATGAACAACATTAATAAATTTTCAAGATACAGACCCCTACAAATCATCAGCATTTCTATATATTACTAACGAAACCCATTAGGAAGAAATTAGAAAGAGAAATTCCATTTGAAATAATTGCAGACAAATAAAATACTTGAGAGTCTACCTGCCAAGACAAATCGAGAGACTTTAAGAACACAATTATACAATGAACAGGAAGACTTCAGAGAGACCTGGAAAGACTTATATGAACTGATGCTGAGTGAAAGGAGCAGACCTAGGAGAATTTTGTACGCAGCAGCAATCACAGTGTGTGAGGACATTTTCTGGTAGACTTAGTCCTTCATTGGAATGCAATGATTGAAAAAAATTTCCAGTGGACTCTTGAGGCCAAACACTTTCCATATCCAGAGAAAGAACTGTGCAATTGAATTGCAGATAGAAGCAGACCATTTTCTTTTGTATTACGTTCTGTTTTGTTTTACAGTTTCTCCTATTCGTTTTAATTCTTCTGTGCAACACATATTTATAGGAATGTACATGTAGAACCTATATAAGATTGTATGCCATCTCAGGGAAGGAATATAAAGGGAAGGTAGAATGAGGGGGAGGGAGGAGGAAAAATCTAAGATATATGGAAGTGATTGTCAAACACTGAAAACAAATAAAATAATTTAATTAAAAAAAGAACACAATTACAAAACACTTTTCATGCAACTAAAGACAGACACAAATAATTATAGTAATATTAATTGTTCATTAATTAAGCTAATAAAATGAGAATTCTACTTATGTTAATTTATTTTATGTTAATTATTTTATGGAGCTAGAAAAAAATCATCAAAAAATTCATTTAGAAGAACTGTTTCAAAATATCAAAGGATTCAAAGAAATAAAAGGGAAGGAAAACAGCGTACCAGCATGAGATTTCAAACTGTCTTGCAAAGTGTTAATTGTGAAAACAATCTGTTACTGGCTAAGAAATAGAGTGTTGTATCAGTAGAATAGATTAGGTACACAGTAGCAAGTGACCATAGTAATCCACTGTTTGACAGAACCAATGATCCAAACTCTGGGGGGCAAGAACTCATATTTTGACAAAAATATTGTTAAGAAAACTAGAGAAGTTTGGCAAAAACTAGGTATAGACCAACATCTCATATATGTACCAAAATATATACCAAAATAAGGTCAAAATGGATGAGTGACTAAGACATAAAGAATGACATTACAAAGAAAATATGAAAGTGTCGAAAAACGTACCTGTCAGATCTATAAATAAGGAAAGAGTTTATGAGCAAACAAGAGACAGAGAGGGTCAAGGGAAGGAAAAAGTATTTACATGATATTGAAAACTTTTGCACAAATAAAACTAAAGCATCTTAAATTAGAAGAAAAACAGAAAACTGAGGGAAAATTTACCACAAGTTTCTCTGATAAAGGCTTTAGCACTGTAATATATGTTGAACTAAGCCAAATTTATATTAAAATATATTTTGTATTAAATATATATTAATATGTTAAATATATTTTATTTTTATTTTACTTTAAAATAAAAATATTAAATTATAATTAATATTAAATTAAATTATTATTAAATAAAATATTAAATATTTTATATTAAATATATATTTCATATATAAAAATGATACGAACAATTTTCGGATGAAGTAATCAAAACCATCTACAGTCATATGGATAAAAAAATGCTCTAAATCACTATTCATTAGAGAAATGCAAATTAAATACATTTGAAATACCACCTTACACTTTTCAGATGGGTTAACATGACAGAAAAGGAAAATGACAAATGATGGAGGGGATTGGAAAAATTGAAACACTAAAGCATTGTTGGTGAAATTTTGAACTGTTCCAACCATTGAGAACAAGTTTGAACTATGCCCAAAGGACTATAAAACTGCCTACCTTTTGGTCATTTGCGTCTATATCCTAGAATGTATCCTAGACTATGGACTATTGGGTCCATATTCCCAAGAGATTAAAGAAAAGGGCAAGGACATATTTGTATGAAAATATTTACAGCAGCATTTTTTGTGGTATCAAATCTAGAGGATGCCCATCATTTGTTGAATGGCTAAACAATTTGTGGTATATTATTATGTAATGCTATTGTGCTATAAGAAATGACAAGTAAAATATTTTCAGAAAAATCTGAAGAGATATATAAGAATTGATACAAATTGAGTGAGCAAAACCAGGAGAACAGTGTACACAGGAAGACTCATATCGTAAGGATAATCAACTGTGAATGAATTAAAACTGTTCTGATCAGAACAATGATGTAAGACATTTTCAGAGGATGCATGATGAAAAATGCTATCTGCCTCTTAGAGAGAACTGATGAATTCCAAATGGATATGAAAGAATACATTTTAGCTTATTTTCCTAGTTTTTTTGTATGTTTTCTTTTGCAACATTGCTAATATGGAAATATGTTTTGCATGGCTTAGCATGTATAATCAATATGAAATTGCTTGTCTTCTCAATGGGTGGAGGGAGAAAGAGAATTTGAAACTTAATTTTTTTAAACTGAATGTTAAGAATGCTTTTATATGTAATTGGGAAATGTTTAACAAAATAAAGTAAATTGAAAAGAAAATAAAAGCACTCTACAACACATACCTGGAGAGCTTCTACTCCATTTGAAGTGCCCTTAGTCTTTATTTGGCATGTAGGGCTCCTGAGATAATTACTTATTAACTACTTATACTTCTTACACTTCTCCCCCTCCACAAACTGCCCAATCCACCACTCTTGATCTCCCTCATAGGGAACACTCCAATGCCCAAGCCCATGTCTTTACTCCCACCTCTGATAGTATCTCTAGTTTCTTTCACTTCCAAGCTTAAATCATAGCTTCTGTAGGAGGTCTTCCCTGATTTTCCCTTCTTCCTCTCAGTAGGTAGTGCCTTTGCTCTGGGAATACTTTTCATTTATACTGTGTATATCTTAGATGTGCAGTGTCTCTCCCATTAGAATATGAGCTCCTTGAGAGCTAAACCTGTTTATGTCTTTATTCTCAGCTCTTAAAAAAAGTATCTGGCACAAACAGTAAGCGTTTAATGATTGCTAATGTCTCATATAATAGGTTATTGTTGTGCATCTGTCCTTTGTTCTTTAAAAGAACCATAACATCAAGTTGATGACATGAATTTCAGTTGACTGATTTGAGTGAGGGAGGGCTGTGCAAGTGTACCAACCTCACTTTCTTCTCCAGAGCCATCTAGGTCCAGTGGCCTGATATTCATCAGGACAACTAGAGATGGCCAATGTGCAACCTTGACCCTTTTATACTAAGGTCTTATCACATTCTCACTTTGAGTGAGATTCAGTGAATATGTTTCTTTAAGTGTGTGTTCGTCCTTCGTTGGCAAAGAAGACTATGCCAACAGAAAAATAACATGACTTGCACTTGACTTTGTTTTGAGGGAGGGAGGACTGTGCAGGTCATCAGCCTCACTTCTCCTCCAGAGCCATCTGAATCCAATGACCAGATATTCATCAGGATGACTGGAGATGACCCAGAATGGGGCAACTGGGGTTAAGTGACTTGCCTGAGGTCACAGAGCTAGTGAGTGTCAAGTGTCTGAGGTGAGATTTGAACTCAGATCCTCCCGACTCCTGCACTGGTACTCTATCCACTGCATCACCTAGTTGACCTGCTTCTTTAAGTAGTTACTCAAGGGATGGCCCCTTTAATAAAAAAAAAATCAGACAGGGGAAGACCCTTGGGTTCCTGGGTAAAAGAGAAATAGTAACTATTTAGTAATTAATAATGTAGTAATTAAAGCAAGAAAAAAGGAAAGGGAAACAGCAAGTGCTAGGCACTATACTAAGCTTTTTTTTTTTTTTTTTTTTGCAATCATCTAATTTATTTGTAAGAAAAATCCATATCAGTCACAATGCTTTCTCCTGAAGTCTTCTTGTTCAACAATAAACTGGTTTATATTCATGTCATTTTCTAATAATTTACCAGGTTGGTAGATATTTAATGTGGGCACAACGAAAACAATGCTAAAACTGTCATTGCAATCCATTTTGTCCACAAGTTATCCTCAAATTCCATTATCCTGTGGTCAGTCATACATCACTGTTCCCTACGCATTTGTCATTCTTGGGCATCTTTCTTCCATTGTTTGTCATTTGAAGAAATAGCTCATTTGTTACTGCTAATGATCTAGTTTGAGCTAATGTCTATAAAGAGGAACAATTGTTTAGTAAGTTCATTCATTAAGGTCTTGTTTATAGTTCTATTATGAATACGAATGATTTGTTTTGGGAAACTCCTGCATCTTCCGGAGTACTGGCATTCTATGAGAATGTTGTATGGGGGAATGGAAGTGGATTGTAGCTCATATATTCTCATGAAATTCAGGTCTAGGATCTGTGATTAAAATTCATGGTCATAATGAATGAAATGTATAATTTTAAAAAGAATTTATTTTACTTTGTAAGTGATATATACACTAGATTCTAATAAATCTGATAATAGCTGTTGCTTTATCTATTCACATTTTCCAAGATTGGAACTTTAACTATAATGGTATTTATTTTTCCTATTCATGCTGAAGCTGACTTAAAAAAGAACTTACTATAAATAATGACTATCAAAAATTATAATTAGATATGCTTTGCAACTATTTACATTTAAATAAATAATTTCTATGTAGAAAATTCTTTTCTCCCATTTGGTCTCTTATCAGGATTTAGTTTCATCTGTTTTTCCTTTTACATATCGGACTCAGTCTGCTTTCTTCATTTTTTCATTATTTTATAAAAGTCTTTCCATAGCATTTCATAATCTTCATATTCATTAGTCTAAATTGTGTTAAACTATTCAACACATTTGTGTATTGCTTTTTAAAATCCATTGCCTTAATAGTGGACAACTAGACTCTTTCTAGCTTTAGTAATTAAAAATAATTGTGGAATAGTAATTTTTGAAAAAAAGAGCTCTTCCTAGTTTTTATTTTGTATATTTACAAAATGGAATTATTGAGTCATACATTTTTTAAGCTTTAATTGTATGTTGATAGATTTCTCTCCAAAAAGTTTCCATATTTAAAAACCAAGAGCACAACTATTTTTCCACACCCTAACATTGACTTTCATTGCTTTTAATAATTTTTTGTTGTGGAGGAGCCAAGATGGTGGAGTACAAAGATTCACATATGCTAGCTCCAAACCCACAGCCCATAAATTACCTATAAAAAGAACTCCCAATGGGTTCTGGAGCAGTGGAAGCTGCGCAGCAACACGAGGTGATTTCCGTTCAGAGAGCCCTGAAAAACTGATTCCAAAGGTCCATGGCGCACCGGATGTGGAGCGGACCCCAGCCCTGCCTTGGCCGCACGGCCGGAGAGGAGCTGATCCGAGCAGGCTTCCGGGACGGAATCTCCAGCGGCCACGAAGGTCCCTCCACCCACAGGCGCACAGGTCAGTGAGAGACCCTATCTGGCTGGCTGAGAGGGGAGAGGGGTGTCTCCATGGCTCGGGCCCCCTCAGGAGGAAGTGGAGGGGGAGGCAGCAGACAGGAGTTCCTGGAGCGGGCAGGAGCTCAGAGCCATTACTGAAGATATCTGCATAAACCCCCTGAAGGAACTGAGCCTGGGAGGCAGCCCTGCCCCCATCCGAGCAGCAGTACTTAAGCTCACATTGAATAGCAGCCCCAAACCCCCACTGAAAGCTCTGAGGCTGGGGAGCAGCATTTGAATCTCAGACCCCAAGCACTAGTGAGACGGGGGTGGAGAGGAATCTCAGAACTCAAGTAACTGGCTGGGAAAATGCCCAGAAAAGGGGAAAAAAATAAGACCATAGAAGGTTATTTTCTTTGTGAACAGATGTTTCCTCCTTTCCTTTCTGATGAGGAAGAACAATGCTTATCATCAGGGAAAGACATAGAAGTCAAGGCCTCCATATCCCAAACATCTGAAATAGATATCCAGTGGACTCAGGCCATGGAAGAGCTCAAAAAGGATTTTGAAAATCAAGTTACACAGGTGGAGAAAAACTGGGAAGAGAAATGAGAGAGATGCAAGAAAAGCATGAAAAATGGGTCAATACCTTGCTAAAGGAGACCCAAAAAAATGCTGAAGAAAATAACACCTTGAAAAATAGGCTCACTCAATTGGCAAAAGAGGTTCAAAAAGCCAATGAGGAGAAGAATGCTTTCAAAAGCAGAATTAGCCAAATGGAAAAAGAGGTTCAAAAGCTCACTGAAGAAAATAGTTCTCTCAAAATTAGAATGGAACAGATGGAGGCTAATGACTTTCTGAGAAACCAAGAAATCACAAAACAAAACCTAAAGAATGAAAAAATGGAACATAATGTGAAATATCTCATTGGAAAAACAACTGACCTGCAAAATAGATCCAGGAGAAACAATTTAAAAATTATGGGACTACCTGAAAGCCATGATCAAAAAAAGAGCCTAGACATCATCTTTCATGAAATTATCAAGGAAAACTGCCCTGATATTCTACAACCAGAGGGAAAAATAAGTATTGAAAGAATCCATCGATCACCACCTGAAAAAGATCCAAAAAGAGAAACTCCTAGGAACATTGTGGCCAAATTCCAGAACAACCAGGTCAAGGAGAAAATACTGCAAGCAGCTAAAAAGAAACAATTCCAGTATTGTGGAAATACAATCAGGATAACACAAGATCTAGCAGCTTCTACATTAAGGGATTGAAGGGTGTGGGATAGGATATTCCAGAAGTCAAAGGAACTAGGACTCAAACCAAGAATCACCTACCCAGCTAAACTGAGTACAATACTTTAGGGGAAAATATGGTGTTTCAATGAAACAGAGGACTTTCAAGCATTCTTGATGAAAAGACCAGAGCTGAAAAGAAAATTTGACTTTCAAACACAAGAATGAGAAGAAGCATGAAAAAGTAAACAGCAAAGAGAACTCATAAGGGACTTACCAAAGGTGAACTGTTTACATTCCTACATGGAAAGACAATATTTGTAACTCTTGAAACTTTTCTGTATCTGGGTAGTTGGTGGGATTACACACATACACACACACACACACACACACACACAGAGCACAGAGTGAATTAAATAGGATGGGATCATATCTTAAAAAAATGAAGCCGTGAGAGAGAAATATATTGGGAGGAGAGAGGGTGAAATGGAATGGGGCAAATTATCTCTCATAGAAGAGGCAAGCAGGAGACTTTTTAGTGGAGGGAAAAAGAGGAGAGCTGAGAAAAAAAACCAAGAAGTTTACTCTTATCACATCCTACCAAAGGAAGGAATAAAATGCACACTCATTTTGGTATGAAAACCTATCTTACAATACAGGAAAGCGGGGGAGAAGGAGATAAGCAGGGTGGGGGGGGATGATGGAAGGGAGGGTAATGGGAAGAGGGAGCAATTTGAAGTCAACACTCTTGGGGAGGGACAGGATCAAAAGAGAGAATAGAAACAATGGGGGGCAGGATAGGATGGAGGGAAATATAGTTAGTCTTACACAACCCAACTATTATCAAAGTCATTTGCAAAACTACACAGATAGGGCCTATATTGAATTGCCTGCCTTCCCAAAGGGAATGGAGGGGAGGGAGGGATGGGGAGAAGTTGGAACTCAAAGTTTTAAGAACAACTGTTGAGTATTGTTCTTGCTACTAGGAAATAAGAAATACAGGTAATGGAGAATAGAAAGATATCTGGCCCTACAGGACAAAAGAGAAGATGGGGTCAAGGGAAGGGAGGGATGATAGAAGAGAGGGCAGATTGGTAATAGGAGAAATTAGAATGCTTGGTGTATTGGGGTTGGGGGGAGGGGACAAATGGGGAGAAAATTTGGAACCAAAAATTTTGTGAAAATGAATGTAAAAAAGTTTAATAAACAAAATAAATAAAAAATATGTGACAGAGACAAAAAAAAAATCAACAAGCTGCAAGTACAGGGCAATCTTGTATTTCCCAGATGTTTCAGGGAACTTTGTGACAATGGAGATAACATAATAGCTAAAAGTAATGAACATTTATATGTTTTATGCTCTTATGTATAAAGCTATAACATATCAATGTGTTAAAATATATGGTATATTTATAATCTGTATTTTATATGTGTGTCTATATTTCTATCTATATATTTAAATATTCATAATAGTACACAGACACACACATTATTATGTATTGGGGTGGGGGGAGGGGACAAATGGGGAGAAAATTTGGAACCCAGAATTTTGTGAAAATGAATGTAAAAAGTTTAATAAATAAATTTATAAAAAAAATAATTTTTGTTGATTTGATATGTATGAGATCATATCCAACTGGTTTTAATTAACATCTCTTTGTTTATTAGTTTGAATATTTTAAGTGTTTATTAACAATTTGTATTTCCGTTTGAAAATTGTCTTATCATGGTTCTTAAATCACTTATTTGTTGTGGTCAAATGCCTCTGTAAATTTCAGACACATTCAAGTTTTAATCTATGATATTTGTCATAAATATTTTCCAAATCTGTCTTTTTTCCTTTTGATTACATGCTTTTTATTGTATCTAATTTTTTATTTTAATATAATCAGGAAATCTATTTTTGTACCATATATATATATATATATACCATATATATATATATGATAAATGTGAAATAACTAAAAAAAGAAAGGTAATAGAAGTCATAGGAGTTGGGAAGGCTTCCTACAGAAGATGGGATTTTAGTTAATACAAAACACAACATCACTCATTTCTATGTGTTTTGAAGGATTTCCCCCACTCCTGTGCTTACCATAATGTCTGGCCAATAGGAGGTGGTTAATAAATGTTTATTGACCTGCTGCCTAAAATATGGTCCTCCTCTTAGAGTCCCCAGCTTCTCTTGAATCTCAGGTTGGGTGCCACTTACTTCCTAAAGCCATTCCCAATCTTCCCAAATACCTTCGCATAAAGTATCTGATATTTATTTGATATATGTATTTACACTGATATAAGTTAATTAGTGTCAGGGACTATTTATTTTTGTCTTTGCCTCTTTAATGCCTTGGCACATGGTAGGTTCTTAATCAATGTTTTTATATTAGTTTAATGATTGCATACATTTGGCTGGATTCTAGTTTTTCTTTCTTATTATGTAATAAATAATAAGTTTACGCAATAAACTCAGTCCTGACATGCCTGCCAGAGTTCTTTGTGTGTGCAACTCTAACAGTGTCTTTGAAGTATACGTAGATATTTCATAACTGGTTCCACTCTGCTGAGATTAATCTCTGGCTGTTTATGTAGATAGAGTCGAAAAGCATTCAAAAGTCATTAATTTAGCTGAATCCATCTAATCTCATATTCTGGGTTTTTTTCTACCCATTCTGGTAAAAGTAGAAAGAAAATACTGTAAGCTGAAGGGCTTCAGGATATTCTCACCTGAGAATGACCCATAACCCATGAACATGGGCCTCTATTGTTTGACTTAGTGATATTTCTTTCATTTTAGGTGAGGGAAACTAGAGATGTCAGACTAGGAGAGAAGGGTTTGCAGCCACCTGGCCCATCTTTAACATTTTGAGGAATGTGGAGTCACATTTGACATCCAGCCCAATTGTAATGAGATGAAAGATTTGTTTAGTAGAAATATGTTATGTACAAATCAGAGTAGGTCTAAGTCGAGTCTTCCTAGAGATTTCCCAGGGAGTATAGTTGAAGTGTTGGAGGAGGAGGGAATGTTTGTAATTTTGTCTCTTCTATATCTTTGAAATAAATAAGTACCCCTTAAAAAATTAAATGATGATAATTGGTTAAATTGAACTGGGGTACTGGTTACTGCTAATACACTAGAACACAGAAGAATAGAGATGCCTTACCAGTAATATGAGACAAAATATACTCCAAACCTTCAGCATGCTAGAAACCTGAGGAAAAGATACAGCTAGCCTGACTCTGAGAGAATAAGACTGGAACACTTCCTATACTTTTATTGATTTAGTTATTTGTCCAGTGCCACATATTTCTCATAATTGTTTCATAACATATTTTAAATTATAAACATGTCCCTAATATTTTTAGCCACTTGTTTTCTTTTTCTTTCTTCTTTTTGGCAAGGCAATTGGGAATAAGTGAGTTGCCCAGAGTCACACAGTTGGTAAGAGTCAAGTGTGTGAGGATAGGTTTGAACTCAGGTCCTCCTGACTGCAGGGCCAGTGTTCTGTCTACTGTGCCAAAGCTGCCCCCACCACTTGTTTTCTATTTAAATTTAATTGTGCTCTTCTCCAGTTTTTATGAGGAAATATTTTGGTATTTTCATTATTATTTCATTATATATATAATTATACTATATAAAATTGTGTATAAATACATATCATATAATGTTATAGATGATATAATCATATGCATATATATGCACATACACATGCATGTATGTTCATATAGATAAATATATGCAAATGTTGGGAGTATTGTGATTTTTTTTAACTGTATCAACCTAATCCAGTCTTGAATATTAAATATTCTTCCATTTAACTAACTCTTTAGACCCCTGGTTCTGAAGTCTTCAGATTTCAAGGACATCAGTATTATCACATACCAAAATTAGAGTCAGAGGGCTTGTGTTCAGGTCCTAGCACTGTCACTAACTATTCGTGTGACCCCAGATAAATCATTTAACTTACTCAGGCTTTTATTTCCTCCTCTGTAAAAAAAGATGTGTTGGACCAGAAACCCTCTGAGATTCCTGTCGTTTCCATATCCACCACCCTACCATATTTTATTTCAAATGTTATATTTTACAGTGGTCCTTATGGAGTCTGTGCTTTTCTAGGAAAGGTAATTTCTAGTGGATGATAGATTTTGTTGTAACTAAGGTTTCCTCATGAATTTTCCTCCTCTTTATTGCTAGTAAATAAAAATGGGAATGATTTTATGGTCAGTTTTGTATCTTTTAACTTTACTGGACTCATTTATCATCTCCATTAAAGCTCTTTTTTTCTGAGGTAATTGAATATTCTATGTATACTATCACTTCATGTACAAATAATGATTATTTTGACCTCTTCATTTTCCATTAATTTCTCTAATGTCACTTTCCTGTCTTTTTTCAATTGCCAGAATTTTCAAAATATTGTTAGGAAAAAGCAATAAAATTACTTCTGTTTAGTGGGCATATCCTCTGATGTCTCCATATGGCATGTTAGGTTGATTACAAACTCAAGCTTGATTCTATTTATTGTGTTGGGGGAAAAAATTCCTTTTTTCTTATTCTTTGATCATGAATGAATGCTGGATTTTATCAAAGGCATTTTTCTGCACCTATTAATCTAATCATATGATTTTTAAAAGATTTGGTTATTTAAATTGATATTTATTTCTGATGTTGAATACCTTATGTATTTCCATGCCATCAAATAAGATCAGTAAAGTGTACAGCATAGTGCCTAGAATATATAGGGACTTAATAAAAATGCTCAGGTTTATTGGTGGATTTTAAATATATTACTATATCCTACCTAATATTTTATTTTTAATTTATCCCATCTATATTTATTAGGGAAATGAACTTAGAGTTATATTATAGGCAGCTAGATGATGTGGTAGATAGAATATTGGACTTGGAGTCAAGAAAACATGAATTTGAATCCTTCTCATATTCATACTAGCTGTGTAACCCCGAGTAAGTCATTTAACCTCACTCAGCCTCAGTTTCCTTATCTTTAAAATGGGAATAATAATGGAAACAATACCACAGGACAATTTTGTCAGTCACATGAGACAACAAATAGAAGGTGCTTTGGAAATCTTAATGTGATCTATAAATGCTACGTATTTATGTGTTATCTGTAACAGGGTTTAAAATGAGCATCATATTTTTTTACTGAAATGTGTTCTCTCTCTCACACACACATACATACATACACACATATACACCCATACATACTGCGCACACACATACACACATATGCATACACATACATACACACATACATACACACATACACATACACACATATGCACACACATACACATACACACATACACACATATGCACACACATACACACATATGCACACACATACACACACATACACATACACACACATAATTTGGCCAGTGTTAATTTCTCAAGCTTTCACAATCATTACCTGTACAATAGCTGAGTGACCATAATGCCCTCCAGGTTTTTCCATTTATTTGCTCTCTAATATATCTTCTCAGTTCTCTACTTGGTTCTCCTACCAGTCGGAATTTCACATTTTACAGGGAAAAAAAACTGTCCTTCCTTGAACATGGATTTATAAGAGTTTATTAAGTTTTTAATATGTCTGTATATTTATGAATCATCTAAGTAAAATCAGGACAATTTGTGCTTGGTGAGTTTAAAAGAATCCATCTGTGAATCCATCTGGGGCAGGTGTTTTTTTCAGGACTAATATTTTAATGACTTGCCTTACTTCTTCTTCCAAGATTATTCTATTTAAAATAATAATTTCCTCATGTGAGATTTTGTAATTTATATTTTTGCAGCTAATCATTACTTTTCTTTAAATTTTCTAGGTTGTTAGATTATAGCTGTGTTTAATGTTCCCTAATAATATTCTTAATTTCTTTTGTATTTTTCAGTACTGTTCCTATTTCATTTTTAAATTTTCTGATTTGTGTCCTTTCTCTTTTTCTTAAAATTAAGTTTGCTAAGAGTTGTTGATTTTTTGGTTTTTAAAGAAGTAGCTCATGATCCAATTTAATTATATTTAACTGTTCTTTCATTTCTACTTTTTATAATTTCTCCTCTTTCCTTTACACTGTTTCTTTCGCCCTTTCTATTGTCTTGAGGGGCAAAATCAAATTCATTTGTCTTGATGTTTGAGATATAAAGTGCTAGATCTTCAAGGTCCTTTTACAACTCTTTCTCTGAGTATGAATTGTCTTGGTCTTAGTGCTAGTTGATACCACTCTGGACTACATGGAGTTGGTTGCTCCCCATTGCTGCTCCCTGGTCCTTCTAGTGTCTCCATACCATGACTTTCTGACCATCCTTGAACTTTATCAGGGGAACTTCTGCTCTTGCTCTCTCACCCCCAAAAGTAAGACTTCTAATTATAAATATCATCTCCCTGGTTATATCGGAAGGCTCCAGTTTTATTCTGGGGTATTGAATCATCTTGCCCCTTGTAATGGTAATTTAAATGGGGAGACCTTTCCCATTCATTAATAGGCATGTAGAACCTGCCTGGGTCACTTGAAAGTCTGAGTCACATGGAGCCTGTGGTAGGAGGAGCTTGCTGAATGGGTGGAACAGAAAGGGCAGAACTAGAGGCAAAGATAGAGCAAAGTTGAGAGACAGTTATGTTCAGAGCCTTCAGAACTGAAAGCTGCAGGCAAGCCTGCATCTGACTGTGAATGAGACAAGGGCATTTTGGTTAAGGAACTCCTGTTTTGATTTGTTTAATAGAACTGATTTGTGGGAAGCCCAGCAAAGGAAAGACTTGGGGATGGTGTTGTCCTCTTCATTGGTATTGTGTATGGATTTTTGTTACCATGATGAGTTTGACTTCCTGGTGAATAAAGATTTTGATTCTGTCTTCCATGTGGAGGGTCTGTTGTATTTTGCAATTTTGAATTGCTCTGGGATATTCATGGCCACCGTAAGTACTGTAAATATCACATTGTCACTATACCCATGGGCTAGTAAATGATTTTGTGCAGTTCTGTGATAGAAGATATCACTTATTGTAGTTTCTCATTGGACTTCTTAATCATTATTTGGTCTGGTGGATACCTCAGTGTTTTTTTGGAGCAAATATATGACCATATTGGCCAAAGTTATCTGGATATAAATAATTGATTTCACTTTTAACACATATTTTCCTATTGAAAAAGTAAATATATGTATATAATATATATATAATATACATGACTTTTATATATATATACATATATATGACTTTTTTTCATTTTAATTACTTAAATATTCCTTGTATTCATGACACTCAATTTAATCTGAGGCAATCTGTGTCTTCTTACGAGCCTATTAAATAGTCTATTATTATGGGATCAGGATGTCTTGGGCTCAAGTCTTGTCTATGATACATACTAGCTATGCACCATGGGTCAATTCACTTTACTACCCAGTGCCCCCAGGCAACACTGTAAACGGTTAGACTACTCACTGATCTCTTTCTGTGCTGGGGGTTCCCACACTGGAAGTTATTTCGTTGACGAAACCATGAGACTGGATCAGAAAAACAAAGCATTCTAATCTGTAGTGATTTTCTAATCAAGATTGCAGTTACAGTTTCAGTCATAAGAAAACTAAAATTCCAAGTGCATGGGATTCTGTATCTTAAATCCCAATGCTAAGAAGCAACTTTTATAGAATTTTAGGAGAGTTTCCAATGATAAAAATATTTCTTATGTAGTCATTCTTGTTTGGAGTCAGTGCTAGCTGAGAATCAGGGAAAAAATTAACCCAATAAACTGCAGTGGTTTTAAAACTGGGAAGCAAAGAAATATGAGAGTATACCTGTCCAAAGAGATAAAGATCTACACCAATATAAACACAAAACACCTTTCATACAAATGTATAGGACGAGCTGGTGGATTTAGGAAAAAATGGAAAGAGTTTATGAAGGAAGATGCTATCTACCTACAGAGAAACAGATGACAAGTGGAAATAAGAATAATATAGTCTTACATATATTCATTTGAGAATATGTGTATTGTTATGGATATCTATGTGGATATTATATATTAGTGCATATATATGTATATATGTGTGTGTATGTATGTACGTGTGAGTGTGTATCTGCACTTAATTATAGACTTCTTGGGGTGAGTAGGAAGGGGAAAAGTAAAATTAAAAGTGCATAGCAGAGGACAAAAGAAGCAAAGCTTAGAAATACTGTGTAGTATTTATTATATAGGTTTTCTTGAAAGGGATATTTATTGCTTTATATTGAATTCTCTTATGTTCTACTATGTACATGGCAATGTTGATTTTTTAATTTCTTATTTTATGTTTAAGCTTCAAGTGAATTAAAATATAATAAAAAAATACTGGGCAGCTCAGAGTAATTTTCTTTTGTAATTGACATCAAAGGACACTGGACCTATGGGACCTCTTCTCTGCTGATTGAAACATTGGAGTTGCTCTTTTCTGCTTTTGCTCATTTGTTCTCCCATAATTCTATAAACTAATTCCTCTGGCTATCAGTTGTGAATCTGAAATGGAAACACTTTTGTGCCATCCCTTTTCTTCTCCCCAAAGATCCTTCTCTAGAGAAATTCCTGTCAGGAACTGGAGCTTAGACCTAGTACTGCTGTGCTCTCCAGCTGAGATAGCAGCTGGACTCTGGCAGCCTATGACATTCTGTGTCTAAAAAATAAAAATCAATGAATTAACATATTCCCTTGAGTGAGCTGTAACACCAGAGAATTCAGTTTATCTTCTAGGTTTGTTGTACCATTAATATGGAATTATAGTCTTCCTTTTTCCCTTCCACATTAAATTACAGTAGATTCAAGAAGTGTTTATAGAGTAAAATAATAATAATGATTTTATATTAGAAATATTTTATATTCATTGTTTATGTGAACTCACAGAAACCCTGGAAGAGAGATACTAGTATTATCATTTTAGAGATGAGAAAAAGGAGGGTCAGAGAGCCTAAGGCACTTGTCCATGGTCCCACAGCTAATAAGTATTGAACTTAAAGTCAGTTTTCCTGACTACAAGTCCAACACTTCATCATCTATAATTGAATGAATGAATGAAAAACAATTATTTAGTGCTTATTATGTGCCAAGCACTGTGCAAAGTGCTGGGGAAATAAATAGGAAAGTAAGCCAGTCAATATACATATAAGTAAAGACAGCACATATAGGAATCTTCAGTCATGTCAGATGGAAAGGTCCTGTGGTCATTAGGTTACATACAAAGCATTTAATGATTCATCTTCTTTAATGTCACTTCTATGGATAAAACCATAACCATTTATGATGAGGATGTATTTGATAATTCCAAGGTATTGGTGGAAAGAACTTTCTCCCCCTGGGTCTTCAGAAGAGTTACTCTATGAATACCTGACAAATCTCATGTCTACAAAGATTTGTTCCCTAGATGATATCTGTGATGGCCAAGATGGAAGCAGAGTCAATGGAGAGGAATGGGGAGTCAGGAAGCGATGATACTGTTACCTATTCATGATATAATCTACAACATAGAAAAAATGTTGCATAGATCATATAGCAATAATAATGAATAGAAAATAGACAGATCACCTGATTTAGTCATTTGTGCACTTGTGTGATTGAGTCTGATGGGTAGGTCAAGCATAGCTCACTGAAGGGGTCAAGCACTTAGAAAGACATGGAAATGACATACCCAAGATTATATATTCTGGTATTTAGTGGACCTGACCTTTCATTGTCTTGAGGCATTAGAGATCTGAATGAGTGCGAATCTCTCTGAATACATTCCCATTCCAAAATACTGGGTTTCTTTAATGAACAACACATTTTTTTAACATTTTAAATTATTTTTATTCTTTTAATCATGGAACTTTAGAATAATGATAATTATCATAGCTAGCAGTTATTTTCACAATCCTGAGAAGTAGATGCTATTATTATCTCACTTTTACAGATGAAGAAACAGATGAGATAATTTGTTTAGGAACGCAATGCTAGTAAGTATCTGAAGAAGAATTTGAACATTGGCCTTCCTTACTCCAGGTCCAAGACACTATGTTCTACATCACCTCGTTTTCACTGTGCTAACTAGGTAAAAGCTGTCTTACATTATTATCTAGTCCACTGGTCTCATTTTACAGATGAGGAGACTGGAGTCCAGAATGACTGGGGTTTGCCCAAGGCTACACAATGTATTACCATAATGAATGGTTTGGGAAAAAATGAAGCTGTATAACATACTTGAGAGAATGTTAAGCACCAATGGAAAGCTCATGTTAGGTCACGAAGTAAATTTTACATGAGCTCAAATTTAGTATTTTCTTGCATTTAAAACAAGAAGTTTCATCTGTCTTAGAATATTAACTGAACTGCAAACCTGGAGGAGAACAAAGAAATGATAGCAATAAGAGTTTGTTTGAAGATACTAATCTTGACTATGATTTTTTTAAATGGAAGTTTCAGTGATGCAAATTAGCTGCCACAAGTAGAAGGCCAAAAGAGCTCAGAAATATTAGTCAGCAAAGAGTTTATCCCTAGGCCAAATGGAGAAGTCTAGGACAATTCTTTTAGAATATGAACTTCTTCGCAAAACATCACATAGGAGGAGGATGGAATATAACATGTATCACAGCTTTATAAAATTACAAAAAAGTAGGATAACACTTCAGAAAATCTGAGATCAACTTGGTGTCTAGTACCCCAAGAATATTTATATGTACAAATAGAAGAACAAAAAATAGAAAATGGAATGGATTTGGCAGCATTTCTATCATGAATTAATTTCTTGATCATCTGAGAGAAGATGTACCATGCATGAAGTCTAATAACTAAGTACCTAGTGGTTGTTAAATGTAGAAGTAGACATTCCATTAAATATAAGACAAAGAATGATGGCTAGATCAAATTAAGTACACACGGGAGAAATCAAGGGAGGTTGGTGACATGATATTGAAAACATTGAGAGATTACTTTATATTTCACATAAGAGAAGATACAAAAATCATGGAAAATGATGAACGCAATTATTATTTTAAATGTGATTAAGTACAAATAGCTATCAACTCATGCCTACTTTCTCATCTTCATAAAATCATTACAGTAATAACATGAATGCATATTAAATACTATTAACTTTCATGATAATATGAGGTCACCAGAAGATTTTTGTCAATTTCTTTTTCTTTTTTTTATTTACAGCAGGCCAGTTTTTATTGTCACGAAATTGATTGAGAGGTACTTCGGATGTAAATTCTCATTATTTATTTTTGTAATTTTTTTTTAACAAATGCATGTGACTCAATAGACCAAAGTGAAGGCTTAAATTCTCTCTTCAAACAGTGAATCTCTCTTACATCTGTTAAAGATCAGATAAGCTTTCTGTATAGATATAACTACAAAGAGAACTCTGGTTAATGAATATCTGCCAATTAATATCAAATGAAATACCAACTAGAGAAATTCAACTTATTCACCAATCACAGAAAGATTGTTGGATTACCTTACTTTTTTTTCTTTATTACACAGGAGAATTTGGAATAGAATGGGGACCCATTTTGCAAAGACACAAGAGATAATACCAAAAAATCAGTTTTAGGTAAGGTGACAAAAAAGCTTAGAGACCAAGGATGTACTTCAATAAATACCAGTGGATGGACAACATAAACCAAATAGATTATTTTTTTTCTGCACCCTTCTTCTAATAATGATCTTGTAGCCTTTATTTGACTTATTTCCATTTGAAACTTCATGCACAGTTAACTCATGAAATATTATTTCCCTATTTTCTATTGAAGAGCATTTCTTGCATATAAATTTCTCCAAAGGCAAAATGCAGATCAGGACAAAGATCATTGGCTGGTAATTAAGATCCATTAATATGAGAATTTAACCAGAAAATGGCATCCAAATGCAAGGGATTGCCATTCTGTTTTCTTGTCCAGCTATTGGAAGAGAGAGGTGATAGTAATAGATAAATATAAGGGAGAAAATTCCCAAACTCATTTTAGCACAGTGGCAATTTCCTACTAGAGCCTTTCTTTAGGTCATTGGTCAAAAAAAAAAAAAAGCAAATTTTACTTAACCTTGACTAGTGGACATTCTGCTGAAATCAATTCAATAATCATTTGTTAAACACTTGCTGATTGCAAGACAGTCACTGTGCTAGGGTCTAGGATTTCAAGGACAGGAAAAAGAAAACAGTCCTTGTGCTCAAGAAACTTACTTTCTTCTGGGTGTAAAGTAACATGCCCAGAGATAAGTAAGTGAAAAATATATTGAAAGTAAAGAAAGAGCATTGTTAGCACTAATCACTGAGGAGATCAAGAAGTGTCTTATATAGACAGTAACTCTTTAGTTTCATCATGGCATGCCTGTTTATAGTCCAGATAATGCACAATACTCTTGTGTTTTCCCAGTCATAAATGGAGCGAAGAAGGGTTGCTTTTGCTGCCATGATTTTTATCATGATGGCTTCAGTGATGGTGTTAGATGACTTCAACGAGACAGAAAATGGCATCAGTCAGCAACCACCCAGATGGAGAATTATTTAACATGAAAAAGCAACAAGTTAAGACTAAAGTGGAAAGAGAGTTGATGTGCAACTTTTTGTTCACAGACAATTGTGCACTCAAAACAACCTCTGAAGTTGAGATGTAGCAAGTATGGATTGACTCTCTTCCACTTATGCTGATTTTGGACTGACAATTAAAACTATGAAAATACAGTTTATCCACCACTTTGCCATCTATACATGAAACAACTGGTTAGAGCAAATGGAGAAATTTTTAGTGCTATGAGTAAGCTCACTTACCTTGGTAATATGCTCACCATGGAGGTACACATAGATGATAGGGTTGACACACACATTGCCAGAGTTAGCTCTGTGTTAGGGAGACTCTGAAGGAAAGTGTGGGCGAGAAGAAGTATTAAGCTCTCTACCAAACTGAAGATCTTATTCTTGTAGCCTTGTGAAATCTGGACAGCATCCCAGCACCACGTCAAGAAACTGAAACACTTCCATTTGAATTGTCTTAGAAAGATTCTGAAAATCACCTGGCAAGATAAATTACCAGATACTTAGGTCCTTTCTCCAACGGAACTTCCAAGTATTAAAACCCTACTGCAGAGAGCACAACTCTGATTGACTGGCCAGTTATTTGAATGTCAAACATATATTTGCCTAAAAGACTATTTTATGAAGAATTCATACAAGGTAAGTGCTCATACAGAGGTCAGAAGAAGTGATACAAAGATACCCTCAAGTTCTCTCTGAAGAAATTGGAATCAATTGTGAGACATGGTAAATGCTAGCATAGAGCTGCCCAGCATGGCATGCCCACATCAAAGCAGAATTGCAATAGTTGAAAGAAACATGAAAATTTAGAGACATGATCCAAATGTTCATATACGATATCTGGGCCTCATCTATGGACAAAATATTAAAGACTCCTAGCCCAAATGCCTTATTTTCCAGATGAAGTAATTGAAAACCAGAGAAATGAACTGATTTGTCAAATATACACAGCAGTCTAGTGGTAGAGTAAAGGGACAAGAACCTACATCTCCTGACTCTTCTGAGTTTCTAGCTCCTGGGACCCTTTAGACAGCATATTTATCTTAGTGAATAGAAAACTGACTTTGGAGCCAGGAGGTCTCAGGTTCAAATCCTGCCTTTTACACATAGTTTCTGGATGACTTTAAACAAATCACTAATCTTTCAGTGCTTTCATGTGCAATAGATGAAATGGGGATAAAATTAACAAATCTTAGAAACTGTCAGGATGTGATGGGAAAATAAAGGGTGAAGAATTGCTAAAGTTGTGAATATGAGAGACTTAAAGTCTAGTGGGCCCACCATCGGAAACAGGTAAGTAAAGAAAAGGGGAGAATTTTCCAGAAAATTTTAAAAAGTACAGTTAAAAATGTCCCACCAAAATACCAAAAGAAAATTAGGGAAGCAAGGAGTAGTTTACCTGTCATATTTATAGAGAAGGGAAGAATTTCTGATCAAATAAGAGATAGCATTATTATATATAAAATGGACAATTCTGATTAAATTTTAAAAAATTTGAACAAACAAAATAAATGCAACCAAGATTAGAAGGAAATCAGAAATGTGGGAAATAATTTTGATAACAAATGTCTGTGATAAAGACCTCACTTATCAAATATATAGGGAACTGATACAAATTTATAAGAATACCAGTCACTCCCCAATTGATGAATAGTCAGGGGATATAAACAGGCAGCTTTCAGATGAAGAAATCTAAGCTATCTATAGTCATATAAAAAAATACTCTAAATCATTAGTGATTAGAAGAATGCAAATTAAAATGACTCTGAAGTGCCACTATCAGATTGCTAATATCACAGAAAAGAAAAATAATAAATATGGGAGGAAATGTTGAAAAATTGTGAAATTAATGCACTGTTGGTAGAGTTATGAACTGATCCAACCATTCTGGAGAGCAAACTAGATCTATACCCAAAGGGCTATAAAACAGTGTATATACCCTTTAACTCAGCAATACCACTACTAGGTCTGTAATCTGAACAGATAAAAAACAGTAGGGGAAGGACCTAAGTGTACAGAATTAATTATAGCAGTTGTTTTTGTAGTGGCAAAGAATTGGAAATAGGAGAAGTCTATCAACTGGAGAATGGTTGAACAAGTTGTGATATGTGACTGTAATGAAATATTACTGTGCTATAAAAAAATGATAAGCAGTCAGATTTTTTAAAAATCTGAAAAGATTTATAGGAACTGATTCAAAGTGAAGTAAGCAGAACCAGAGAATGTTGTACATAGTAACATTCATACTGGAAAAACTGTGACTAACTTACTTATTAAATGGCTCATGATGAAAGATGCTATCAGGAACTGATGGAATCTGAATGCTGATTGAAGCATACTATTTTTCAATTTCTTTATGTTTTTTAATGTTTTTCCCCTTTGGGTCTATCTTCTTTCACAACATGACTAATATGGTAATATATTTTTCATGACTGAATGCATATATCCTATATCAAATTGCTTACTGTTTCAGGGAAGGGGGAGGTGAGGAAGAGAGAGACAAAATTTGGAATGCAGTTTTTTTAAATGAATGCTAAAAATTGGCTTTACGTGTAACTGGGGAAAAGAAAATATTATTTAAAATAAAAGAAATTGGGGGAGGAGCCAAGATGGCAGAGTAGAAAGACTCACCTATGCTAGCTAGCTCCGAACCCACAGCCCATAAATTTTCTGTAAAAAAAATTCCCCACAAATTCTGGAGCAGTGCAAGCTGTGCAGCAATGGAGTGGAGGAAATTTCCATTCCAGAGAGCCCTGAAAAACCGACCCCAAAGGTCCATCATGCACTGGACAGCTGAGCCCACCCCTGCAGCCCTGAGAGGAGCAAATCTGAGCAGGCTTCAGGGACGGAATCTCCAGCAGCCATGGAGGTCCCTCCACCCACAGGCACTAGAGGTCAGTGAGAGAGACTTCTGGGATGGCCGAGAGGGGAGTGGGGTGTATCCGTGGCTTGGGCCCCCTCGGGAGGCAGCAGCGGCCCAGGAGCTCCCAAGAGCTCCACTCCATTACTGAAGGTCTCTGCATAAACCCCCTGAGGGAACTGAGCCTGGGAGGCAGCCCTGCCCCCACCTGAGCACCAGAACTTAAGTTCACATTGAATAGCAACCCTGCCCACCGCTGAAAGCCCTGAGGCTGGGGGGCAGCATTTGAATCTCAGACCCCAAGCACTAGCTGGGCAGATCTAGGCAGGGGTGGAGAGGAATCTCAGAAGTCAAGTAACTGGCTGGGAAAATGCCCAGAAAAGGGAAGAAAAATAAGACCATAGAAGGCTACTTTCTTGGGGAACAGATGTTTCCGCCTTTCCTTTCTGACGGGGAAGTACAATGCTTACCATCAGGGAAAGACATAGAAGCCAAGGCCTCTGTATCCCAAATATCTGAAATAGATATCCAATGGACACAGGCCATGGAAGAGCTCAAAAAGGATTTTGAAAATCAAGTTAGACAGGTGGAAGAAAAACTGGGAAGAGAAATAAAATAAATTTCCCACCCTTAGTGGGAGAGGGGGCTTTTTTTTTTAAATGGTGTTGTTCAAGAACTCTTTTCCCACTGATTTACACTCATTTAAGATTGATCTTCAACTGACAATGAGAATGAAGCTGCTCTGGCCTCCTGCTCAAGAGGCTAATGATCCATAAGCAAATACTTAAGTACCCTAGGGAAGCATGAAATTTACAGAACTCTTTTGTAAAGTGCATGAATAGCACTCCCCAACCCCTTACCAATTTATCTATTTTCCAATTTATGATTTTGGTATACTTGGTGTTTTTCTCAACCAGAGCCATTAGAGAGGGCATGGAAAATGCTCTACAAAATCTCCATTGTGTGTGACTGGGCGCAAATTTGAAAATAAAATGTTACAATGGTTTTCCCAATGTCAGAATCCAATATTAAAAATCGATTCTCAACTTTCTTCAACAAATAGGACAACATTCCTATGCCCCACTCCCATGAAAATGTATATTTAGATAAATTTTTCAGATGATGTAAAAATCATTGCTTTAGGGATTCTTTGGATAATAATAAAATAGTAATCGTTGTTCATTCAATTCAGTTGAGTCTCACTTCACCGCCCCATTTGGGGTTTTCTTGGCAATGATAGCAGAGTGGTTTGCCAGTTCCTTCTCAAGCTCATTTTACAGATGAGGAAACTGAAGCAGACAGTTAAAGTGCCTTGTGTATTCCCACATAGCTAAGTATCTGAGGCCAGATTTGAACTTATGAGGATGAATCTTCCAGACTTCAGGTCTACCACTCTAACCACTGCACCACCTAGCTGTTTAATAGTAGCTAATGTTTCCATAGAGTTTTTAGCTTTGCAAAGCATTTTAAATGCTATCTACTTTAATCCTCACAATATTTCCATGAAATAGATGCTATTCATATTCCCATTTTGCAGATAAGGAAAATGATGCTTAGAAAGGTCAAAGTCCCTTGCCAATGCTCACAGCAAATAAGGATCAGGGACAGGATAGTAACTCAGATCTCCTTGGATCCAAGATTAGTTCTATATCCTCTTATCACCCAACTTCCTGGTAGAGTCAGTTCTCTTTTGAAACGAACACTTATCATGTTGAATCTCTGTGCTACATGATGACAGTCAATACCAGACTTTAATTCATACAGCCCTTCTCTACCAAATCAAGCAGTTAGAGCATTACTGTGCTAATCCAACGAGACCTTCTTTTCTTGCTTCCAGTTCCCCCTATTCTTGCCTCCAACAGGATAGAGGCTGCAAGAGGACAGGAATGGTTTTTACTTTTTGCCTTCCTATCTCCAGCCCTGGCATTATGTCTTGCACAGAGTAGATGCTTAACATATCCTGATTATGTGTTGGTCTAAACCATAGAACTCACTTGATGCTCCCAAGTGAGTGTCTCTGATGTCACTCATGCAATGGTCATCATGTGGATGGCCATTCCCACAATATTCTTGCAGATACAAATGTAGCTGGCACCTTTGCATGTGTGGTACAAGTCCTGCTTGGGTTACATCACCTCCTTCCAGTGACGTTATAGCCATTAACATGTATCATAATCAGTATATCTGAGACTCACATCCCCTGGGTATCATTACCCTTGGCCATTTTCTCAAATGATCAATGGAAATGCTTGCCCCACCATCTATCATCCAATTAAGTCCATCATCTATGTATACCTATGCTAATACCTCTTATTTTATTATACGGAAGCCTTAGACCAAAAACCATTTTTATTTTCCTCTGTTTCATGGAGTGACTAGCTTATTGGTGAAGTGCACTAGATTATCATGTGAGAAACAGGCTTCTTTTGTCATTAGAACCATAAAAATCACCTGTTCAGGTAGGTAGACCCTGCAGAGCTTGTGCCCTGATGGCATAATCACAAGTATCACGTAGAGGCCAAAGGAAGGCTCCTGGTGGGTGCATTACAGGTTACCACATGTTACCAATGAGAAGCTCCAAAGAAAAACAGAAGTCAATGGAAATCATCAAGGAATGGCAAGAAGAAAAGATGGCCTGGTCACATGCAGAGAATCAGAGGTGACAGGTGGGCAGTTGCAGTGCCTTGCTGGGTATCCTTGTGATGATGGGAAGAAACATGGAAGGCCTCTAGCATGTTTAGTGGAATTCCTGTGTTGGAACACTGGGAGAATATAAGCTAAAGTCCCACAAGATGGGCAGGCATAGATGGATGCCAACCTGAATCTTTGGTGTGAACTGGGCAATCTATGACATCAAAGGTCCATTTGAATATTTGTGAGACATTGTACTGTTAATGAGATTTATTTGATTGTGAGTTGAAGATCTTCCCCTGCCCATTAATAGGCCTCAGGTGGAGCCCATTAAGGGAAGGTTGATTAGGGTAGGTTTGTTTTGTAGAAAGGCCTACATCTTTTCTTAATTAATGAGGCACTGGGTCACAAAAGTTGTGATCCCTACAGCTCTGAAAAGTGTGTATATACTCTGAGGTGAAGTTTTGCTTTGGGGCTTACTCTTTGGAGGAAGGTTCATATGCCAGATGGGACTCTGGGTAGTCATTAAAAAGACCCCCACTCCCGGTTTTGAAAACCTGAATGTTGGGGCTTCTCTCTCTGATAACTATGTATGTATGTGGCCAGACAGTTGGATCTGTCTTTTGATCTGTGATGTATGTATTGCTTATGGTCAGACAGAAGTCCTATCTTTTGGTCTTTATTTCTCTGCTTTTATTTTCTCTGTTGGTATATGTGACTAAAGAAGATTGTTGGCTAACATGACAAAACAGAAGGATATTGGAGATAAATGTTGGAGAAGATATGGGAGAGTTGGAACACTAATTCATTGTTGGTGGAGCTGTGAGCTGATCCAGTATTCTGGAGAGCAATTGGAACTATGCCCAAAGAGCTATAAAAATGTCCATACCCTTTGACCCAGCAATATTGCTTTTAGGGATGTATCTCAAAGAGATCATAAAAATGGGAAAAGGCCCCACCTGTACAAAAATATTTATAACAGCTCTTTTTGTGGTGGCCAAGAACTGGAAATCAAGGAAATGCCCATCAATTGGGGAGTGGCTGAATAAATTATGGTATGTGAATGTAATGGAATATTATTGTGTTATAAGAAATGACAAAGAGGCTGACTTCAGAAAAACCTGGAAAGAGATATGAACTGATGCTGAGTGAAATGAGCAGAACTTGGAGAACATTATACACAGTAACAGCCACCATGTGTGAGGACTGTTTCTGATGAATTTAGCCCTTCACAGCAATGCAAGGACCTAAGACATTTCCAAAGGTCTCCTGATGCCAAATGCCATCCATATCCAGAGAAAGAACTATGGACTCAGAGCACAGAATGAAGCAGACTGTTTTCTCTTGTGTTACGTTATGTTTTGATTTGATTTGATTTGGTTTTTCCCATGGTTTCTCCCATTCATTTTCATTCTTCTATGCAACATGACTAATGTGAAAATGTCTTTAATAAGAACATATGTGTAGAACCTATATGAGATCACATGCCATCTCAGGCAGGGAAGGGGGAAGGAACATGCATTTAAAACTTATGAAAGTGATTGTTGAAAACTGAAAACAAACAAATAAATAAAATTAATTTTTAAAAAGATTGTTGACCCCCCAAAACTTGTTTTCCTTTTAGAAAAACCGATCTAAGAACCTGTGCTAGCACACCATCCTGGATGTGTCAGGGTGCTTGTTGCTACAGATATAGACCCCAGAGTTTTTCTATAGTCTACCTGATTATATCAGATAAATCAGTGTTCTTAGAAAAGTGTAGAAATATTTAAGCTCTATAGGGTCCAAAAGACATGACAGCCCTTGCTTGGAATGAATAGTGACTAGGAAATAGGAACAGGGCTCTTTTGTCACATAGCCTGCAGTGTAATGTAAAATGTGTTATGAAATAAAAAAGCTTAACTATGTTATGTTCAGGGTTGATAAATAGTCATTATTCTTATTAAAGTTCAGTAAATAATTGAATAAGCCTCCTCCCTTCTCCACCCATCCCATGAAATTCCACATAAATCAGGAGTTGCTCTGCTTAGATGTTTAGCACTTGTAATGAATCCTTAAAGTCTAACAGCATCTCCTGTTTACATTTGCCTGGGGGCTCTATAGCCTTATGAGATGAAATGATTTTTCTGTTCCTTGGTGTCTGGCTGTCACAGAATTAAAGCATTTCATGAATTTCATATTTGAGAGAACCGCTCTTCATACTTCTGTCTCCCATGTGCCAGTAAGGAAGAGGAGGAGCCAATTTTAAGGGCAGGATGGCTCATCAAGATTGAATTTGTTATATACAGTGTTGTTTTGAATTGTACTCACATGTGCCCTTACTACAAACCATGGGTTCAATGGGGGGCATATTTTGTTCCTTGTGGCATATAAACAGAGTGCAAACGATGATTAAAGTTTCATGAAGCTTAAATTATGTGAGGAGGCAACTGGTGAGTTAATTTCCTTCATCTTTCCTTTGGTAATATAAAAGAAAGCTTGTTTTGAGTGCTCTTAAAAGTTTAATAGCTTTTCTCAAGCCACTACTGCCAAGGACCTCTTCCTAAGATATATAAGAATTTATCTGTCAGGCTTTGCTCAGTGACAATCATGTTTCCAGTTACCAAAAAAAAAAAAAAGTCACTCTGATAAGGTTAATGATTTCTTCTTTTGGAATCACTTGGAATAAATGGTCAATAACAGTCTCCTCTCACTTGTAAAAAAAAGCAGCAAGTTAAAAGACTAAAGAAATTGACATCAAAGGAAAGAGATTAGGATGAAATCTCATTTTTATTATTTATTACTTCTGTGACCTTGGACTTGCTACTTAACCTTCTGAGAATCAGTCTTCTCATCTAAAAAATGAGGGCATTGACCTTTGAGGTCCTCCCCAGCTCTGAATCTAGGATCCTATGATGCTGGGCTATGTTGACAGTCATAGCTCATAGGACTAAAGATTTAGAATTGGGAGGGATCCTCAACCCCACCCTCATTTTACTGTTAAGGAAACAGAGGTCATGGTCCAATCTCTTCATGGTCCAATCTCTTCATTTACTGTTGAAGAAATGGGGGCCATAGTCCAACCTTCTAATTTTATAGTCCAGGAAATGGAGGCCCAGAGATGTTCAATGACTTGCTCATGGCCACAATAATAGTAAGTCCAAGCAAGAATTGAACCCAAGTCTTCTGACTCCAAAATCAGTATTCTTTTTTTGTACTATCCTGAGTGTGGCTATTATCTAAATTATTCCATGTTAAACTAGGTTTGGAGGAGGTTGTTTTGGCTCCAGGAGACACACATTGAGAGAAACTTTGATAATAGGGAGAAAATTCCAAGGAGAATAACCAGGAGTATAAAATACCTCAGGTACATGATACATAAGCACTGGTAGCAACTTTCGTTATTTAAATACTGGAGGCATGAGAGCTGTCTTCTAGAGTTGCCATGGGAAAATCATAAGGATTACTATTACCATTATTATAATTAAAATGATGATAATAACAATTTATATTATTGTCATAGTTAGCATTTCTGTCTTTAAGGTTTACAGAGCACTTTGTAGACATTAATTAATTTGATCTTCACAACAACTCTGTAAAGATAGATGATATTATCTCCATTTTACAGATGAGGTAATTGAGTCTGAGAGAGGTTCAGTCATTTGCTCAAGGACACATAGCTGGTAGGTGTCTGAAGAAAGATTTGAATCCAGGTCTTTTTGACTCTAGATCCAGCATTGTCTAACACTCTGATTCTACTTGAACCCAAAGTCCAAAATAAGGGGCAATGGGTGGGAATTAAAATTAGACAAATCTAATCTTGATGTAAGAAATGAATATCTTAATAACTAGAACTGATATCTCAGGGAGAAGTGGCATACTTTGGGCATTACTGGGTCCCCTCCTACTTGAGTTATTCAAAGAAAGACTTGAACTGTTATTGTAAATATTGTAGATAGCATCCTATATCAGACACGGATTGTCCTAGATGTTTACTGAGCTCCTTTCCAACCCTGAAATTCCATTATCATTCTATGAAATAGCCAGAACTGTGTCATTGTTTAAATAGAGTACATTTATCTCTTTGACAACAGATTTCGTATTTAGGATATATAAAAGGAGGAAACAATGAGGTAAATCAAACAATTATATGACTATACAGCTTTGAAAAGAATTAGAAAGAATGAAAGAAGTATCTATACTGGAGTTAGTTTTTGTAAGCCTTAGCCCAAGTCTTACCAGTCATATGACCTAAACCAAGTCATTTCTTTGTTTCCTCACCTATAAAAGGAAGAATTTGGACTAAAAGATCTTTAAGGCTCCACTGAACTTTAATATTTGGATCATTTAAGTATATTAACAAATCAGGCAAGCTAACTAAAACCATTCTTCTTTGAAGTGAGTTGCCTTTAATGTCTGCAGGTTCCAAAAATGTATTTCCTTCTCTCCTCTCAATTTTATTGCATTTTTATATTTGTAAGCAATATAAGAAGGATTTCAATGACAGTTGTGTGTATTTGCTACTCACCATGAATTCATCTCCTAGAAAATGGAATTGACTACTTAACAAACAGAATAGAATATTCTCTAACACAACCTTTGTCATAGAGTCAGATCTGGAATGAGTGTTTAAAAAAAAAAAATACATCAACAGAAATAGAATAATACCAATACAGGCAGATCAAAGTCTTAATTGCAGGGTCAGTTTTGAACAGTTTACTTTGACTTAGTCATAAGATGTAAAATTATTTCCCCTCCAGCTCTGTGTCCTGTAGAACATTCATTATTTCCAAATCCAAACTAACTGAAGCACATTAAATGTACCTGGAAGGGGCCTGAGGGAAGGGAATGCTCCTTGTAATATAAGATCACTTTCCCATTAATTTTCATCAATTTGCCTTTTCTTGTTTATTTCTTTTGAAATCAAAACCTGGCATTGGAAACTGGGAAAGCAGGGGGTAGAGGGTGGCATGTGTGGGGATCATTAGCTTCCAACAAAGAGAAAGAAAGTCTCCACATGAGGCAAAGAAACCATTGGGGTTCAATTGATGGTAACAAGGTCATTAATTACATAATCCTTGGTGTGTCGTTGGGCTCTTACAGATGATCCTCAGTGGGAGTGAAAATGTTTTCCTAGAAAAATAATTCTCAATAGCAGTATTCTTTTTTTCCTCTGTCGTAGCTGTGCCTGCATAAAAAGTTGTTTATATGTTAGTACCTCTCTTTCCACAATGAGCGTGTTCTTCTAAAGTTAGATGCAATCATATTCTTTTAACTGGAATTTTATTTTCTTGGAACTTTCCATGAGCTTTTCAGAGAATATTCTCTACATTTCTGATGGATCTTCTGTGAATAATGATTCCTAATATTATGGAATTCTTTTTAATTTGGTTGACCCTATTGGCAGACATGAGTGAATGAATTTGCAAAGTAAGTAATTTAGATCTGGTCAAGTCTTGAGAAGTCATCTAGTCCAGAGTTTCACCAGAAGTTCCAGAATTTAAGAAAAGCTCAAAGGATCAGGCAAATTTTTGTGTCAATTGACATATGTGGTCTTATCATGATTAACTTTTGTTTGTGTCATGGACCCCCTTGGCAGTTTGGTGATACCTATGGGACTCTTCACAGAATATTGCTTTTAGATAATTGAATTAGAGGTTAGTGAAAATAACGAAATATTTTTTTTTCTATTCGAGTTAATAGTCGAATCCCTAAGGAGTTCATGAATACCAATGAGAACCCTTGATCTGGACTTACTCTCTCCTTCTATAGATGAGGAAACCAAGAAACAAAGGCATCAGATGACCTGTAGAGTGTAACAAGGGAGTTAAATGACAATGTTGGGGTGTAGACATAGGTCCTTTGGCTCCAAATCCAGGGCTCTTAATTTTGTCAAGGTAATTAAACCCCAGACTACTTAGTAAGTCCTCATTAATGAGATTGGTTATGATGGATATTCAATGTCTAAAAAGACACTGGCCAAATAATCCTCACAGAAACAAACAAACAAATGAAGAATGTCTGTTGTTCAAACCATGCATTTTGGATGGTCAGTCCATTGAGTTAGTTCATCAGTATATGCAATAACTGGGTTAGGTATTATTTATGGTCATTGAGCTGAGTCAAGATTTAAATAGAATGGAGTAGATTCTGTCACATTTGAGAAGTGTGCCCTGATTTTAATGATCCCAATCTAGTCCCCAACACGAAAGCTCATTTTTTAAATACCAGTGTCTTCCAGTGATACTATAGTTTACATATAGCAATAGAGACTAGATCTGTGGTTTCAATGGTATAGAGCAGAGAAATCAAGCATGTGGCCTGAGGACCAAATGCAGCTCACAATGATCTCCAGTTCAACCAAAACTAGATTAAAATAATATTGGGAAATATTTGACAAAGTAAATTTTTAAAATATAGTCAAATGTAGATATTGTTAGTATATGGTTTTCTGTCAATATGCACCTGCAATGATCCTTATGTATGGTTTAGTGGCCCGATTCCTATTTGAGTTTGACACCATTGATATACAGAATTACTGGGTATGGACATACAGATAACCTGGATGTGACAGGTCATGTTACAGCCAACTCTCCTTTGGTCAAAACTAAATAATTTTACTTATGACCCATAGTTCTCATTTTGATGTTTTCAACTTCACAGTTTTTTTTACTGTGGTATCCCTACATTTGTTCAATTCAATCCAACAAATATTTTGTAAACATTGACTCTGTATCAGGCATTGTGTTGAATAGAAGGGATACAAAGAAAATAATCCTTCTCCTCAAAGGGGGGAAGGGGGAGGACAATACAGGTGATAGTAAGGGTATACTAGAACAGTTAAATTCAATAATTTCATAGTTAAATGAGTCCATTTCTAAAAATATTTTTGTGTATTTCCTTAAATCAATACACAAGCGCTTATTAAGCTCTTCTTAAGTGCAAGGGAGTGTGACACATATTGGGAAAACAGAAGTAAAAGGGAAATAATCCCTGTCCTCAAGGATCTTACTTTCTTGGGTGGGTATATGTGGAAAAATAAAAAATTTCAATTTACCAAGCATTTATTGAATGCCTACTAGGCATTGTACTAGGTGCAATTGACTTGAAGTTTCCACTCCACTGTCTACTAACTTTGTAAATTTAGGCAAGTCACTTAACTTCAGTTGAGTCTCAGTTTCCATACAAAAATAGTTATGTTGCCTACTTCACAAAACTCTCAATGTAATTATGTAATTATTTGTTTTTCCCCCCTCCCAAGATCTGCAATTTAAATTAAATTCAACCAATGTGGTAAGAACTAGGGATGTAAAGAAAAACACCTAAGAGTCCCTGCCTTCAATTGATCGGTGAAATCATTAAGCATTTACAAAGTACCTACTATGTGTTAGGTCTAGTGGTAAGCACAGGGAATATAAAGGCAAAGTGAAACATTCCCTGACCTCAAGGATCTTGCATTGAACACATACATGGGTGAGTAAATGCAAAGTAATTTCAAAAGGAAAAGAAAGTTAAAAATTTGGGAGCTGCCTCTTTGTTATGGTCATTCTCTCCTCTACCATTGATTACACCCTTTAATTCTTTAGCTGTGCTTCCTGAGTTTCCATGACTTAGAACACTTATTACACTTGGATTCTTTAGGAATGTGTCTTGCTTACCTCCCCCACTAAGGCATATTCCAGCCAGCATGTACTCAGAATCTTAGAGAGTTGCTTAAATCTAAAGGAGTTTAGGAGTTTTTCTGCTATCACAAGGGAGGATTTGATCCTATCTTTCTGATTACAAATGGAGCTGTTTGGCCACTATAGTACAAAACATTTGCCTATATATTGTTATCTAATAGCTTCACACTCATGGAATGCAAGCCTCTTAAGGGCAGGCATTATCTCACTTGATATTTGCATCCTTACCATCTCACACAGAGTATGCATTTAATAAATATTTGTGATTGACTGATTACATTTACTCTTACTACATTTTATTACTGCATTTATTTCACTATTCTGTTCATTTGAACAACCATTTCTTGGATGCCCAATCTGTGCCAGGCACTATGTTGGGTGCAGGTGATACAAAGTTAAAAACACAATGCTCCTCATCCTCAAGGATACTAAGGAGAGGGGAATAAAATCAGTGAGTACATAATAGCAAGATTCAATAGTTCAGCAGCTACAGGAGTAAATTTCTAAGCAATTAAAAGTACAATTTCCTTATCTATTAAGACAAATTCAACTCAGTTTTTCAGTGTAACTCTGTCCTCTGAAGCCAGAGAAGGACCGAATCTCTCCTCGTTTTCTTCTGTCTAATCAATAAGTATTTATTAAGTGCTTGCTGTGTACCAGTCTCTATATTAAGTGCTGAAGATTTAAATGATTCATGAAATCAGCACCGACTCTCAAGTTCCTTATGTTTTAGGAAAGAAAATGAATCACTAAAAAGGTACCCATGCAGAGGCAAGAGATGAAGAGGGAGGTAGAAATCCATGGAGTGTGAGAATGTGAACTGAGAGTGAGTGGGAAAAAGACAGAGTTCAAACCCAGGGGATCCAAATCCAGAACTTTCCTCACTTTAACACATTTCCTCTCACTCCTTGAGTTATTCATATTTTCTGTGTTCTACAGCTATTTCTGGGACTCAGTTAGTAGAAAATTCCTGTATTTAGCCCTACTTTAGACACCGAAAGAACTGACCCCATTAAGATTTTATTTATTGAGTGTAAGAAACAGAAAGTTGTCCAAGATTGATCTTTTCTCAAGGATTTCAGGCAGAAGGCCCATTTCTTTCCCAAGGTAACTTCAAAATCCAACAAAAAATATGGGGGCTTCTTTCATACAATCTATAAATAAACTAGGGAGGTTGGTTAGAAGTAATAGTTATCAAGTCTTTGAGAAAGGAAATCTGGAGAGTGAGAGAATGAGAGGGGAAAGAGGATTCTGTGAATTAAAAAGGAAAGGAGAGAGAAAGAAAAGTTAGATCCTTCATCAGGCTTGAATTCTTATAATGTGTAGAAATAGAGTGATTTACCTTAGCTTTATTTGACACTATGATTAAAAATCATTAACCATGTTATTTGGTTTTATTTTCTGCTTTTCAAAGTCCCTTCCATCAATGTTTTTTCCTTAATGATAACATGCAGTCTAGTCTGTCAGTAGCCCTGCAAAGGTCATCCTGAGAATGGACTTGGGTATGTCACTGAACATGTCCATCATGCTTTGGAGTTCTCATTAGCTGTTCCAACTGAAGTCTGTTAGAATCACAGAATTCAGAGCTAGAGGGAACCCTTCATTCAATCAAGAAAAAAAACTGGGAAATTGATCCCCCAGCTGACCCCAAGGGCCCATTAAAAATTTCAGGCTGCGTCATCTGCCTGATAACTGAATTGGCAGAGCCTGGAGGTTACTGCAAAGGAAACTAAAGGCACTCATCGGCAATAAAGCTCCTAGTAAATGAGCCCTGGGAGCTAAGCCGACCCAGCACCCCAGATACTGAAGTAAATCAAATCTTTTTTGCTGTAGATTGTTTTTTTTTTCCTTCTTCCTTCTTAAGCAAGTCAGCCTAATGTGAATTAGGCCATATTTACTGCCTTAATTGGATATCCACACTTTAACCTTCACACTGCAAAGGGCCATGTTTTGTTTAAAATATTGGCAGTGTTGTTCTCTGGATGGAAAGCCCCATTACTTGCCAATACCTGAAAAGGGTAAATGGCAAAATTCCTCTTCAAGCTTTTCTGAAAATTGAGGGGTAGGCACTGACAAGTAGAAGGAAGATGGAAATTGATATAAAGGATGAAGAAAGAATGTGACTTGGTGTTATTGTGAAGTAAGAGAGAAGAGAGAGAGGGAAGCATGTCTGTGTGAAGAGAGTTCAGATAGGACTCCACTTTCCATCTGCTGCTCTGTCAAGTTTCAGCTCTGTGGAACTAGAAGCCCCCTCACTCAGTGACCCTTGGTGCCCTTTCTCCTCCCCTTTCTGATTCCTTTTAGGCACTGTTTCCCTCTATAGATTCTAAGTTCACTGTGGGCAAGGGCTTTCTTTCTTTTTATTAATTGTAACCCCTAGCATTTAGCACAGGGTCTGGCACTTCATAAATGTTTGCTGGGGTGGATTGGTAAGTCAGTATCCTAGCAAGTAACTAGAAATAAGGGACTCATGATCAGTCAATGGCCAGACACTTTTAAGTGTCTCTATCTCTAGGCATTGATGCTACAGCAATAATCCTTGACCTCAAGAGCTATGCAGTCTAAAGGGTCACAGAAGCCAGAAGATGTTGTTCCCTTGCTCTACCACTAGACTGCTGTGTATTATTTGACAAATCAGTTCATTTTTCTGATTTTTCAGTTACCTCCTCAGGAAAGTAAGGCATTTGGGCTAGGAGCCTTTAATATTTTGTCCTTTCTCACGCTGCTAATAGTCTATAAGGGGGTCAAGAACCAGGTATGTATATAGGAAGTCAGGAAATTACAGGAAGAGGAGGATAGATGGAGAAAGTTGTTACCTTTTATGCAAGGCTCCCTTTGCCTCAGTCAGGAAGTCATGAGTAAGCTCCCTGAGAGGGTAAAGCCAGTAAATATCACAGCATGTGTGTAGGGGGGGGAGGAGTGTGTGTGGGGGGGAGTATGGGTGTGTGTGTGTGTGAGTGTGTGTGTGAGTGTGGGTGTGGGTGTGTGCTGTGGTGCTTAATAAATGCTAATTGCCTGCCTTTGTGACTTGTAGTTGAGTGCTGACAGGCTCAAGGTCAGAGACAGCAGAATGGTGGCAGGTGCCTTTGAATCCATCTCTCCTCTTCTATAAGCAATCAGCTAGCTGGGGAAGGAAGAAGTTAAAGGGTAGCAGCCATGGGATTCCAAATGAAAAGACCATTAGATGCAGGCACATGCCTTTCCTAGGTTCATACTCCGTACTTTGAGAAGAATTTGACACCCAGATCCAATGGTCCTTCATCTTACTGGTCTTACTAGATATCATTAATCTGAAATAAATTGAGAACCGTGCAAGAGTTCCATAAACTCTTGGTGAATTCGCAGGAGAAGCAAGCAGGCAAGGACTAAAAAGTGAACTTTTTTATCTTGGAATTGTGGGGTTCAGAGCATGTTGCAATACTAAATAGAAGTCATCTGGGCCTAGGTAATACCATTGATAAATGACTTCATGGAACACATTTTAGTATGAAATTTTATTAATTCTGTCCTAAGTATAAACAGTAAGATATTTGGGTGTTTTACCAGGTTTACGTAGTTTCTAAGTGTATCTGCCTGTTGTCTTGGAGTATTTGATGATGATGATGATGATAACTTGACAGGATTTTTATAGTACCTATTACGTGCCAGGCACTACTCTAAGCACTTTATAAATATCTCATTTAAGTTCCTTGGGAGGTAGCTATATTATTTCCATTTTATAGAAAAAATAGGGTGAGGCAGGGGTTACATGATTTGCCCCATGTCATACAGCTGGCAAGGATATGAGTTGAGATTTGAACTCAGATCTTTTTGACTCCAAGCCTGAAGCTCTATCCCTTGTGTCACCTAGCCACCAATGTTATATGTCTTTGGTTCATTTCAACAGAGATGACTCTGAGAGAAGGAAAGATTTCTGGTGGGTAGGGACTTGGAAATAATTGTGGTTGGATAAATCTAAGCTAAACATATCCTGCTGGCTAAAATATGAGCAAATAACCCAAAAAGGAATGAGGCTAGAAGATAAATCACATACTCTCTGAAAACCAAAGAAAACTTGTCATTTCACCAGCATGTCTCCTAGAATGTTGGAATGCACAATCATCAGGATGAATCTGGGACTTCAAAGTGCCAGATCACGGATTACAGCAAATTGGATCAGGTAAGGAGTTAGAAATGCCACCTAGTGGTTGAAAATGCAATGATTAATATTCTGCATTTCAGAAAATCAGCAATTTCTCATTACATTAGGTTTTTATGATATCAATGGTGGGTTTTCATGAGGATACATTGATAAAATTATTGGAAAATTACATTTATTGGGGGAAACACAATGAGGAGTACCTTTTTGGGCCATAACCCCAGGCAAGGGTTTAAACATTACCTTAAATAAAAAAGAGAATAATAAGACCAGGGAAAGTTTGAAAATGGAACCAATCTAATGAAGTCTTGAGTGTCTCCATTCTTCTGGTGGCACTGCATGATAAAGCAGATGGCATTCTCAAAACAAGATGAGCTGAGAGATCTGGGAATGTAAAACAAGCTTTCCAACACCTCCAAAATGAGACAGGGTGGACTGCTATGTGGTGAGGACAGCACAGGAAATTACAAATTATTCTTGTGTTCATTTTTGAGGATACCATCTAATTTTTTTCTTACCAGTTATGAGATGCTTGGATGGAAAAATCTAGGGCAGATTTCATAAAATGCAACAGGAGTATAAACCATAACATTAAGCTACCAGTTTTCCTTCTAGCACTATGAAAATTAGGGAGATTGTATTGGACCGTCCTCTTTAGTCAATCATGTAACCAAGCTGCTTAGAAAACACAGCAGTGAATTGAAACTGAGCAGCAAATCAAGCTCTTGCCATCTGTCTTGAGTGAATTACTTCATGAGATTTGTTGTCATTCAGGCTATATTGGAAACAAGATTGTACATGTGCCTTTCTATTCCTGCCTCTTGCTCTTTGTACATACTTAGGATCATAGATCAAGCAATGGAAGGGATCGTAGAAGCCATCTGATCCATTGCCCTCATCTTACAAATGAGGACTCCAATACCAGGATAGTAGTGAAATGATTTGTCCAAGTATATACAGTACAAGTCAGAGGCAGGATTTTAATCCAAAACACTAGACTCTAGACCTGGTCATGTTAATAGCAATAACAATATTTAGAGCTTCAGATTTTACAAAGCACTTTACATGACACGTCACTTGATTTTCTCAACAATTCCATCAAAAATGGAAAATGATTGTCTTCATTTTACACATGATAAAACTGAGATTAAAAGAGGTTACTGTATGTGCTTTCCATATACAGTTAATAAGTAGGAGGAGTGGAATTTGAATTCAGATCTTCCTAACTCCAAGTCCAGTGCTCTATCTATTAAGACATCTAGCTGTCTCCTCCCAGTGTCCTTTCCACTATACCACACTCCTCTTTTGAAATATAATGCATTCTAAGTGTTTCTATGGCTATTTCTGCCTACTGCACATTGATAATATTTTTTTTTAAAAACAGATATCTGTTTCTATTTGAGTTTGACACAAAAAACCAGTGTCTACACCAAACCATCTTTTTCTCCTTGCCAATGCTTTGTCATTTAAAATATGCACATACAAACACACACATGCATACACACATGCACACATCAACCTGTTAAGTTTAATATAGGTATCCTTTGATTTTTTTTTAATTAGGGTGATTCCAAGTACCAAAGAACAATAATCTACTTTTGATCCAATTTATCATTTTCCTTTCCCCAAATAGAATTGATAAATTCTCCATGGGCATTTGCAGGTGATCTATTCAGTGAATATCATTCTCAGTAAGGAACATGCTTACCCATTAGTACTCAGAACATGTGAAGATAATGCCAATCTAATTGTATAGTTGGAAATCAATTGCTCATCTTATTTAGAGCATACCAGGACAAACCTGCCATGCAAGGGAGAAGTGTATATAAGAAGAGGATTTCATCTGTGCCATGTCAAATGAGGAAGGAAACAAAAAATCCACATTTCTTCTTATGCCCCGTGCTATCTTCTACAGCTTGCTGTCAAGATATCAGCCTGCTGGCCCACTTCTGACTAAACAGAAACCTCTTCTCTTGCCAGTAAAGTTTTTGATATGAATTTTCTATTTGAGAAATCCAAACGATGGCCTTTTTAGGTCAGATATGTAGGTCTGCATTATAGATGGCACATAGCGGCTGCTTTTTATAAGCGGATCGCTGAAGTGCCCTTGCTTACCCTAGAGCAGGAAAGTTGTTCAAGCTGAAAAAAAGCATTTGCTAACTGACCTTTGTACAGGATTGCTGTCATGAAAATAGCATGCTCTGTGTCTACAGTAATGAATTCAGTGATGTTTAGTGTCAATTTCATATCTCCTTGAGCAATGAGTATTTATTTTTCTTTAAATAACACAGTCTCTTTCTGAACACTGGAATTGTGGGGTCCTGACTGTCATCTAGCTTGTGGGGAAATATTTGACCTTTGATGTACCCAAATATAAGGGGAAGCCTGGTATAGCTAATGGAGTTCTAGACCTAGAGTCAGGATGACTTGGGGTCATATCCCACCTCTGAATCCTACTTGCTACACTACTGTGGGATATTTATTTTTGAACCACAGGCAACTGTCCAGGATTACATAAGTTACAGATGAGTTGTAAACTCTTTTGGTGGAGAGAATACCCACACTGGGAGCCCCTGCACAGAGGAAATCACTAGTCTTTAACAGAGAAACATCAAAACACTTGCAATAATGAAATGTTAAAATAGAATTTTCCTTTAATATAGATTTCACATCTATTTTGCCTTTACAGTGTTATTGTGTAAGTTGATCTGTTTTTACTCATTTTATGCTTGATCAGTTTATACGTCTTCAAAATTGTTCATTTTCATGCTATCAGTATTTGGAGTGTAAATAAATCCTTCTTTTTCTGTTTACTGCACTATGCATCAATTTATATAAATCTTTCCTATCTTTTGTTAAATCATCTATTTCATTTGTTTTATGACACAATTGATAAGCTACAACTAAATCAGTATTTCTCTGTTGTTTAGTTACTATTTGTTTTTTCTTCTACCACAAAAGTTGCTGCTATAAATACTTTTGTACTTTTAGGACCCTTTCCTAATTCTTTGATTGGTCTTGTGTATAGGCCTAGCAGTGGTATATATAGCTGGGTCAAAGGGATGCCACTGTTTAGTAACTTTTTGAGCATAAACCAAACTGCTTTCCAGAATTTTTTACCCATCTATCAACAGTTCATCAAAATGACTTTCCCAACAGCTCCTCCAACATTTCTCACTTTCTCCTTGTAGTCATCTTTACCAATCTAATGCATATGAGTTAGAATCTCAGAATTGCTGTCATTTACATTTCTTTAATTATTAGTGATTTGAAATATTTTGTTTTCTTATGACTATAGACAGCTTGGGCTAAGTTTATCAATACAGTCCTCACACACTGTGGCTCTTACTGTGTATAATGTTCTCTGGGTTCTGTCACTTCACTCAGCATAAGTCCATATAAATCTTTCCAGGCTTTTCTGAAATCCTCCTGATCATCATTTCTTATAGCACAATAGTATTTCATTACATTCATATATCACAATTTGTTCAGTCATTTCCAAACTAATGGGCATCCCCTTAATTTCCAGTTCTTGGCCACCACAGAAAAGAGCTGCTATAAATATTTTTGTATATGTTGGTCCTTTCCCCATTTTTATGACCTCCTTGGGATATAGCCCTAGAAGTAGTATTACTGGGTCAAAGGGTATGCACATTTTTTATACCCATTGGGTATAGTTCCAAATTGCTCTCCAGAATGATTGGATAAGCTCACAGTTTCACCAACAATGAACTAGTGTTCCAACTTTCCCACATCTTCTCCAACATGTATCATTTTCCTGTTTTGGTAGGTTAGCCAGTCTGATAGATGTGATGCAGTAACTCAGAGTTGTTTTAATTTGTATCTCTCTAATTAATAGTGATTTAGAAAATTTTATATGACTATAGATACCTTTAAATTCTTCCTCTGAAAACTGCCTGTTCATATCCTTTGACCATTTATCAATTGGGAAATGAATTGTATTCTTGTAAATTTGACTCAGTTCTCCATATATTTAAGAAATGAGGCCTTTATTACAGATTCTAGTTGTAAAGATTCTTTCCCAGTTTTCTGCTTCCCTCCTAATCTTGGTTGCACTATCTTTGTACAAAACTTTTCAATTTAATGTAATCAAAATTAACCATTTTGTATTTCATAATCTTCTCTACCTCTTGTTTGGTTATAAATTTCTACTTTCTCCATAAATCTGACAAATAAACTATTCTTTTCTCCCCTAATTTGTTTATAGTATCAGCCTTACACCTACATAGTGTAGACATTTGGATTTTATTCTGGTATATGGTGTCAGTCATTGGTCTATGCCCAGTTTCTGTGACACTATTTTCTAGTTTTTCCGGTAGTTTTTGTCAAACATTGAGTTCTTATCTCAGAATCTGGGGTCCTTGAGTTTATCAAACAGTAGACTGTTTAATAATCATTAACTACTGTGTCTTATGTACCTCACATATTCCACTGATCTACCCCTCTATTTCATAGCCAGTACCAAGTGGTTTTGATGATTGCTGCTTTATAATACAATTTGTGGTCTGGTATGGCTAGGCCATCTTCCCTAGCATTTCTTTTCATTAGTTCCCTTGATATTCTGGACCTTTTGTTCTTCCAGGTGAATTTTGATACTTTTTTCTAGCTCTAGAAAACATTTTTAGTAGTTTGATTGGTATGGCACTGAATAAGTAAATTAATTTAGGTAGAATTGTCAATTTTATTATATTAGGTTGGCCTACCCATGAACAACTGATTTTTTTTTCCAATTTTTATTTAGATCTGACTTTATTTGTGTGAAAAGTCTTTCATAATTGTGTTCATGGAGTCCCTGGGTTTGTTTTGGCAACTAGACTCCAAAATCTTTTATAGTGTCTATAGTAACTTTAAATGGGATTTCTCTTTTTATCTCTTGCTGTTGGGCTTTTTTAGTAATATATAGAAATACAGATGATTTATGTGGGTTTATTTTGTATCCTGCAACTTTGCCAAAGTTGTTTATTATTTCAAGAAGTTTTTGCTTGATTCTGTAGGATTCTCTAAGCGTATCATCATATCATCCTTAAAGAGTGAGAACTTAGTTTCTTCTTTACCTATTCCAATTCTTTCGATTTCTTTTTCTTCACTTATCGCTAAAGCTAACATGTCCAGTATCATATTGAATAAGTGGTGATAAGGGACATCCCTGTTTTACTCCTTATTTTATTGGAAATGCATTTAGCTCATCCCCATTATGCATAATGCATCCTCATAGTTTTAGATAGATACTACTTTTTTAAAGGAAGACTCCATTTATTCCTATGCTCTTCAATGATTTCAATAGGAATGAGTGTTGTATTTTGTCAAAAGCTTTTTCTACATCTATTGAGGTAATCATATGGTTTCTGTCAATTTTGTTGTTGATGTGATCAATTATGCTGATAATTTCCCTAATTTTGAACCATTCCTGCATTCCTTGTATAAATTCTACCTGATCAAAGTGTAGTATTCTCTTGATAAGTTGCTGCAATATTTTTGCTAATACCTTATTTAAAATTTTTGCATCTATATTCATTAGGAAATTGGTCTATAATTTTCTTTCTAAACAGGTATGACCATATTTGTATCATAAAAAGAATTTGGTAGAACTCCTTCTTCACCAATTTTCCCAAATAGTCTATTTATTATTAGAATTAATTGCTCTTGAAATGTTTGATAGAATTTATTTGTAAATCCATCTGACTCTGGAGATTTTTTCCTAGCAAGTTCATTGATGACTTTGTTGATTTTTTTTCTGAGATGGGGTTCCACTTCCTCCTACTTCCTCTTCTGTTAATTTGGAGAGTTTATATTTTTGTAAATATTTATCCATTTCACTAAGATTGTCAAAGGTATTGGCATACAATTAGACAAAGTAATTTCTAATTATTGTTATAATTTCTTCTTCAGTGGAGGTGAGTACACCCTTTTCATTTGATATTGATATTGATTTGGTAATTTGGTTTTCTTTCTTTTTTTAAATCAAATTGACCAAAAGTTTATCAATTTTATTATTTTTTTCATGAAACCAGCTCTTAGTTTTATTTATTAGTTTGATAGTTTTCTTAATTTTAGGGTTTTTTTTTTTTATTAATCTCTGCTTTGGTTTTCAGTATTTCTAATCTGCTATTTAATTGGAGATTTTCAATTTGTTCTTTTGTTAGCTTTTTCAGTTGCATGCCCAATTCATTGATCTATCTTTTTCCCTATTTTATTCATGTAGACGTTCAGTGATATAAAACATCCCCTAAGAACTGCTTTCACAGCATTGCGTAAGTTTGGGTAGATTGACTCATTATTGTCATTCTCTTGAATGAAGTTAATGAATGTTTCTATGATTTGTTGTTTAACCTCCACATTCTTTAGGATTAGATTATTTAGTTTCCAATTAGTTTTGGTCTATCTTTCCATGTCCCTTTATTACATATAATGTTTATTGCACTATGATCTGAACAGGACGTATTGACTATCTCTGCCTTTCTGCACTGGATTGTGAGGTTTTTAATGCCCTAGTACATGGTCAGATTTTGTGTACGTACCATGTACCACTGAGAAAAAGGTATATTTCTTTTTACTTTTCTCTAGAGATCTATCATATCCACTTTTTCCAGGATTCTATTCACCTCCTTAACTTCCTTCTTATTATTTTGTGGTTAGATTTATCAAGTTCAGAGAGGGGGAGGTTGAGGTCCCCCATGAATATAGTTTGTTGTATATTTCCTCTTGCAACTCCCTTAACTTCTCCTCTAAGAATTCCAATGCTATACATTTGGTACATATATGTTTAGTAGTGATATTGCTTCATTGTTCAAGCAGGTGACTTTCAAACATTTTGTCTGTGGACTGATCGTCCCCAGAGTGACTGCAGCTGCTGCTGCCCTCAGCTTCTCCCTTACTCTATTCCTCTGGACTCCCATCCTGCACTGAGAGGCTTGGGAATTCACACTGTTACTCCTTACTCAGTCTGCCCTGGGCTGTTCTTGCTCCACTATGGCTATGGTTGAGTCTGTACTGGTACAGCCTGAGCACTCTTGGGCTTACCCAACCGCATGTAATAGATTCTTCTTGTGGAACTTCCGGGCTGTCCTGGGCTGAAATCTGCCACACTGTCTCCAAGTGCATTCTGCCACTCTAAAATATGTTCAAATTCACTTTTTAGAGATATCTGAAGGAGTTTGTGGAAGATCTCAGCTGAGTCCCAGCCTTCAGTCCATCATCTTGGCTCCACCCCTTAGTTGACTCTTTAGGTTAATTCAAGTGCACCATCATATTATCATCTGCAAAAAGGTAATAATTCTATTTTCCCTTAATTTATTCCTATTACCTCAATTTCTTTTTGTCTTATTGCTATAGTGAGCATTTCTCAAACTCTATCAAAGACAATGAACATGTTTGTTTCATCCATGATTTTATTGCAAGGTTTTCTAGTTTATCTCCATTATATATAAGGTGATGGCTCTTCAAATTAGATGTATACTATTTATCTTTTAAGGCAAAGATAATTCTTCTTTTATGATGTTTCAAGAGAAATGGATGTTGTATTTTATCAAAGGCTTTTCCTGACTTTATTGATATAGTTATATGGATTTTATTCATTTTGTTATTAATATGGTAGTTTTTAGTTTTTTTCTAATAGTAAACCAGCATGCATTTCCATTTGTAATGCTAAACCTTTCCTGCATTCCATCCAATCTGCTCATGCTGTATAATCTTTGTCATACATTGGGTTGTTTGGGTTTGGTGGGTGTTTTTTTTCCTTTTTTTTTGCAAATGTTTTATTTAATATTTTTGCAACAACATTCATTACGGATATTGCTCTGTAGTTATTTTTTTTTGTTGTTTTATTCAATTTTAACAGGTGTATATATCCAGACCATATCTGTATTATTGAAGAAATGTTGTTGGATCCCTACTTTTTCTATTTTTGTGGATGGTTTATATAACATCACAATTAAATTTTCTCTGAATGTTTGACATAATTTATGTGTAAGTTCAGGCAGCTAGGTGTTGCAGTGGATAGAGAGTTGGTCTTAGAGTCCAAAGTGTATTCAAATACAGCCTCAGATACTTACTAGCTGTTTGACCCTGAGCAAGTTACTTATCCCTGTTTGCCTCAGTTCCTCGTGTATAAAATGAGCTAGACAAGGAAATCACTAACCACTCCAGTATCTACCTCTGTCAGGAAAACTCCAAATGGGGTCATGAAGAGTTGGGCATGAATACAATAAGTGAACACTTTCACCACTACTAGTTGTAAATTGATACAGTGATGGACTTTTTTTTCTTTAGAGTTCAGTCATGATTTGTTCAGTTTCTTGCTCTGGAATTTTGTTGTTTAAATTTTCTACTTCTTATTCTGTTAATTTGGGTATTTTTAAAGATTTCTTTATTTCATTCATTTTGATAGTTTTGTTGGCATACAGTTGAGCAAAATGTTTTCTAATATCCTCTATTTCTTCTTCATTTGCTACAAATTCTCCTTTTTCAATTTGGTTACTGCTCATTTGTTTTTTTGTCTTTCTGCTTTTCATTCTTTTAGATTCTTTTTCCCATCAAAATTTACCTATTGTGTTTCCCATTTCCTTAGGGACTTGCTAGATCCCTAAGTACCTCATATAATAACTATCACCAGCAGCCACTTTCCTAGAATATATTTTAATATGTTGTTTTTCTGAGATAACTCAATTACATTTTAGCATGGGTCTTACAGTATCTTGGCAGGAATAAATGACTAATATCCTAATTTGGGCTATTTTAATGGTCCAATAGAAGAAAAGCTAGGAACAGAAGGTTTCAAAAAATGTCATGAATGCCTTTGGTTTTTATATCATTGCCATTTCTGGAATACTCCCTTGGCCCCTCCAGATTGAACTCTGTAGCAAAGAAAAACAGTTAAGCAAAAAATACACCCAAAACAATGACTGAACCTTACAATGTATAGAGCACTCTCCAAGAGTACTTCCCTGCCTCTTTGCTAAAAGGAAGGATGTATATTTCAGTATTTGCAAGTGAGCTTTCTGTGCCCCTCAAATCAGATCATCTAAGGATGTTGATCCAATTAAACCAATAATTACTAAGCATCTATTATGTAGGTGACAGCACTTTGCTTGTTTCTGGGCAGATGAATATTTCACTTAAATCGAGTTTTAGTAATAGTTTATAAGGTTAGAAAATTCAAATATATTGAAGTTAAGTTGGTCAGATGATGGGGTACCCATCACATGCTATATCCTAAAAACTCTGTCTTTGTCTCTAAATGTGAACTATCTTAGCTATTATTTCATAGTATATGTCATATATTATCTGTGAAAATTAAAAGAAGAAATCTGTTTTCTTAGGCACGTTCTTCCCTTTTCTTTTTGGCCACTTACCATATCTTCTAATTAATTAGTCTTTAAAGTTTAATGCCTACATGTTACATTTCATAAAATCTCAAAGTATTTTTTTTTGGTCATACTGTTTCAGAATTTGAGATGAGAAAAGCTTTTGGTGTATATATAATGAAGTGGATTAAGGACAATTGGCTAAAGATGAGTGGGAATATACATGGAGGTGACGTGTGTGTGTGCACACGTGTGTGCATAACTAAGAAGAATTAAATTTTCTCCTCAAGATCTTACACCTCAGTGAATGGAGGCCACCTTTCCAGGTGAAATATCAGAGTATTCTCCCAGGATTCATCTAAGGGAACTGTCTAGCCCTCAATCATAGAAACTTTTTCCATTACTAAATCCCCCATTCAGGGCAAAAAGCTTGTGTGTGGGTTATTGGATGACTTATTGGGTGCTTTAGTTTACAAGATGTTTATGTAATAAAGAAAAGTCTAATATAAGCATTCATTCTTACATGACAGTTATCTGTCAGTGTTTCAAGGATCAGAGCTTTCAGCTATGGGCATTTTCTCTGTGCTTGATCTCTAAGGACCTGCTGTCTTCTTTGTAGCCATCCCTATTTTTGGATGTCCTGGACTAGCCTTCTTCCCTTTATGCCTCCAAATTTTCCCACCCTATAGACCATAATCATATTTTTTCCTAATGATTACTTCTAGCCCCAAATAAAATATACAAATTCAGATGAAATATGCCAGAGTAAAAGAATCTGAAATGAATGCAAAAGAAATCCACACACTGTGATGGCTAGTTGGTCCTTAAACTAACTAAATCCTAAATCTAATTCCAGTTCCCCAGATTGAGCATGATCCAAGGTCCTCTCCAGGATAAGATCCTGAAATGATAGCATTTATGTCCTACAGTGCCATCTGAGATCAGTCTCTCCTATCAGTACTTACAGGATTAGTCCATCTAGATCCTCTGGACCAAGATCCTTAGTTCATTTTTCTATTTTCAAATTTACTTTTAACCAATCACCATAGGATGGTGAACTTGCAGTTCTCCAAACATATTATTTTGTAATGTATATTTAAGTAACTTCCTTAAGAAACAGTGTAGTATAGAGCACTGTACCAGAAATGGAAAAGACCTGAGTTTAGATCCCACTTGAGACACTTAGAAGCTATATGAACAATGAATGACTCACTTAACTCATCTCTGCCTCAATTTACTAAACTGTAAAATGAGAAGATTGGACTCGATGGCCCACAAGTCTCCTTAAAGTCTAAATTTGAGATCCTATTATCCTTCCCAATACTAAGCCAAACCAAGTAAACATAGATGTGGTGAATGACAATAAATATTTATTAAGCACTTACTGTTTGCAAAGCATGAGGGATACAGATAGAAAACTAAGTCTGTTCCTTTTCTCAAGGAGCTCACATTCTAAAGGGGAAAACAATACATATAAAAAGTTTCAGCTGCAAGTCAGACAGAAAGGTCCCATATTCCTTAAAGTGAAATAGCACTCAGATGTTAATGATTCTTCTTTAATGTCATTTCCCCTGGGGAAATATATATATATATATATATATATATATATATATATATATATATATATATATATATATATATATATATTCAGGTTCTAAGATTAAATTTTTTGTCAGCACCAAGGATTTTAGTGACAAGAACTTTCTTTTCTGGGTCTTTAACAGATGTGGCTGCGGCTCCTACAGGAGCACTTGCAAAGCTGAATCTCCTTAAGAGCTGCTTCCCAGGATGATGACTTTGAGTACTGGACTGAAAATATTATGATTTCTGAGGGTTGTGGATACAGGGATATAGGCTACCTCCATCAGGGTCCAAAGAGAGATGAAGATCAAGGTGGTGGTGGTCATGAACTGCTTAACATGGAGTCTCTTCCTCACAGTGCCTTACTTTTTCAACAAGGTTAGATTGCCTACACTGTGTGCTTGGCAGCTAGTAGAGATGCCTGACCCTTTCTCCACAGGAGTTGCTCCTCCAGATGACAGCTATGAGAGCTTGATTGAAGCAGGATGAGTAGTCCAGGACATGCTACCACTCACAGGCTCTTATGCACTCATTCCTGGTGAGACCCAGATCTACAGTGATTTCTCACGCTAAATGATGGCTGCAGGGACTGATTTGAGAGTAAACCTGATGGCTTGGGGAACACTAAACTTCCCCTAAACTTCATTAGGATTTGAAGGGAGATAGTGGTCATGGTTATGGTGGCATCTGGTACATACTTTCTCCTTCTGGATGCCTGACTGCTTCAGATAAGACAACTTCTCTACCTAGAAGAACACTAATAGTGGCAGATATATTCTCTACTATTTTTCTCCAGTTAATTGGAATGGATATAGATAGATATACATATATACATACAGAGATCTATGTATGCGTGTGTGTTGAGAGAGAGAATAAGCACCAGCAGATTGTTTCAGTTTAGTCATCATAAGGAGGAAATTAAGGAGAAGCAGTCAAACGGTCAAGAGGATAAATTGACTTGGAAGGAAGCAAAGATATCTCGGTTGATTTGGTCAAATACAAATACAAAATAAGAAAAAATGAGAGAGAAAGCAGTGGGGAAGAAATTGACTGAACATCAGAGGCAGTAGCTGCACTAACAGCAGCCTCACCATGATCATTGAGCAACAGGAACTTTAGAGCCCTAGATTGAGCAACAGAGAAGAGATAGAACTGAAAGTCTTTCAGTAACGACAGGCAAAATTATTATGTGTGGACTTGGGGAATTGGGCTAGAGATTTCTGGAGAGGGTAATGAGACTCAATAAAGACAGTAAGGTGGGGGGAAATATCTTCTAATTATTTGGGGGCTAGAATGAGTCCATTTTGTATTATTTGTTGGGTTAAATCAAATCTGCTATGTTTATAGTCTGATGCTTGTGAGGAAAATGAATACCTCGACAAGACAGTAAGGAATGGGTCAGATTATGTTTGATGTTCCCAAGGAGATGTCTGGAGGGGGTAGAAGGACCCATAGCAATGGTTACTGAATCATATTGAGAAAATCTCAAGACTGAACCCAGTTATTGTGAAGCTAGAGCCTCAGTCATAACCCAAAGATTACAGAGGTACAACACAAGAATTCAATGCAACACACAGGATACCCCAAACTTCTCTAAAGAATTTCTTTCTTCACAATATTCTAAATCAACTTGGGATTTATTTAAGACAAAAATCCTTCTTAAAACGGTGGAACCCCAAGTATTCACATCGTTGCTTAGACTTCCTGTTGCTTGCTGATGACAAAGGCTGTTCATTCTTATTCCTAGCTCTTGGCAGGTTACAGATGCTGCCAGTTCCTGCCTTTTGGCATATTACTGATGGGACCTGTTGTTTATTGCTCTATCTATCAAGTCCTATTTATTTTAAAAATAAACTTTAAGTATACAGTAAATTCCCTCGACAAACAGATTTTTCCTCCTCTTTTTACACTTGACAAGCCTCTAAAACGAATAGTAACTCTGTCTCATAAATATTTGAACCTGAACCTTTTAGGAAAGAATTATACTTAAGATACTATAGAACAAGAATAGACTCTCCTTAAAAACTTTCTTTCTTGTTTATCTATTTGCCTTTCTTTCACTCTGATCTAGACATTCGTCACATTGTGCTTAGATACTACAAAATCCAAACTGGCTTCTGTTACTCAAGACCATGTTCTCCTGTCTCAATTAATGTTCCTTAAAATTCATTCTCATGGTGCCACTTCTTTGCTCAAAAGCCTTCAATGGCTCCCTATTATTATTTTTTTTAGCACATCAGTCTAAATTCCTCCATCTGGCTAGCTTCCAAGGTCTTCAATAATCATAATCTATGCCTACCTTTCTAACCTTGTGTTCTATTCTTTCCCAACATGAATCTGATCTAATTGGATCAATTTCTTTAATTCCATTCAACAGACATCTATTAAATTCTTGTGATATACATAATATAGTGCTATATGTAGGGACAGATATAAAATGTAATTAAGATCCAATCCCTGCCATCATTTATATCCCTACTTGTCAATGCCCCTTGTGAATTCATGCCTCCACATCTTTATTCATGTCATTTCATTGGCCTAGAATTCTCAGGTTGTGTTTGGAAGTACAGGGGTAGGTGTAATGAAGGCAGATGGTGGGTGGAGTGGATAATATAAAGTTGCATATTGGCATGACTTAAATACAGTAAGACACAGAGGAAAGGTATTCAGAGACAGAGGACAGCATTTAACTGAACCTACTAACTCTATGGTGAAGAAAGGCAGGAAAGTGAAATTGCATCAAGGACTTAGGAATGCAAGGACAAGGAGAAGGAGGAGGTCTAGAGGTTATGGGGAAGAAGAAAAGGACTGAAGGAGGGGGAAAGATGGAGGGGATCATGATCAGAGATGACAATTTCCTCTGCAATTACCTTGTCTGTCTATCTATCTGTCTATGTAACATCTATACGTCTGTCTGTATGCTTGTCTCTGTGGTATGTGTGTATCTGTATATAAATAGATACATGTTACAGTACAATATACGATGTAATATAATGTCATATCATATACTAATACATGACATGATGAAAGCTCCTTAAGGGAAGGGACTGGTTCGTTTTGTGTCTTTCTACCTCCAGCACCTAACATAGTATTTTTTTTCTTCTTTTTCCACTTAATGGTATTTTATTTAATGACATGTAAAGATAGATTTCAACATTCACCTTTATAAGTTCTTGCCTTCCAAATTTTTTGCCCCCTCCCTCCTCCATAAGGTAGCAAGCAATCTGATGTAAAAATCATATCAGCCATATTTCCACATTAGTCATATTGTGAAAGAAGAATCATAATAAAATGGAAAAAATTAAAAAAAGAAAGAAAAAACAAAAGATAGTGTGCTTCAAGCTACATTCAAGCTTCCTAGTTCTATCTCTGGATATGGTTACCATTTTCCATCATGAGTCTTCTGGAATGTCTTGGATCATTGTGCTGCTGAGAAGAGCTAAGCCTATCAAAACTGGTCTTCATGCAGTGTTGCTGTTACTACGTACAAAGTTGTCCTGTTTCTGCTCACATCACTCAGCATCAGTTCATGTAAATCTTTCGAGGTTTTTCTGAAATCTGCCTGCTCATCATTGTGATGGACATTCCCTCTATTTCCCTTTCTTCTAGCATAGTACGTAAGAAATCCTTGTTGATTGATTTAATGTCATGGAGGTGATAGTCAAATCTATGATGTGGTCATACTGTGGGTGACTCAGGTAGAGGGCACTTGTAGGGAATAAGAGTTGAGGATGTTGATGAAATAGGAAAGCCAGTGTCTTTAAAGAGATTTCCAGGAGAATATTTAAGTCCTATTCTATAAGAACAGGAGTTAGGATAGAAAGGAAAACTATGGGATAGGTACTGAACTACTTGTTTAAAAAAAGCATAAATGGAAGCCAATAGATTGCACCAAAAACACAAATGATAAGGAGCTTAAATGGAAGAGATTTCTGAATGACGCCTATCCTTGCTCAACCTTCATTTTCAACGAAAATCAGTGGTGACAGGTGATGTCTTAATGTGCACATGACTTCAATTTTAGTGAGGCAGAGAGTGTGCTGTCCCTGGAGCCCAGGATGGAGTGTATACTAAAAAAGGGAGTGGTCTCAAGTATCAGAAACTCAAGAGAGAAGGGATAAGTACTGATCCACATAGATCATGGAATTTGGTGTGTTTGTCCTTCTTTGCCGAAGAAGAAGACCATGCCATCGGAGAAATAGTGACATGACTTGCACTTGACTTTGTTTTGAGTGAGGGAGGGCTGTGCAGGTCACCAGCCTCACTTATCCCCGAGAGCCATCTGAATCCAGTGACCAGATATTCATCAGGATGACTGGAGATGACCCAGGATGAGGCAATTGGGATTAAGTGACTTGCCCAAGGTCACATATCTAGTGAGTGTCAAGTGTCTGAGGTGAGGTTTGAACTGAGGTCCTCCTGACTCCTGCACTGGTGCTCTATCCACTGTACTACCTAGCTGCCCCTATTGAATGTGGTGATAGAAAGGTTGACAGTGAACTTTTCATTAATTGATTGAACGTTGGGCCTCGTGTTGTTTCTTTTGTGTGTAGTCTTTCCACTTTGCATTGGGTTTCTATTCCCTGCTCTTGGCTGATGAACTTCTGTCTGTTACTACAAGCTAATTTCCAGCCACTTCAGGAACATCTACTCCTTTTGGTATCATCTGCTAGGACATTTGCAAGTAATAAATCTCCTTCTGACCAAAGGGAATGGAAGCTGTTATACTAAATGGCTGATGAATAAAAGTTTCCATACTCTGCCGGATATCCACTGCAAAGCATCAAAGCATTCCAAGTTAATTTCAAGTCCATATTTTTTAAAACTTTACTCCTGTGTCTATTCAACATCTCTGGACCCAGAAAACTATCTAACTTAGATTAAGAAACTACCTCTTAACTCCTCTTTACGTTCCATTTATTTTACTGCCCCTAAACTTATCCTGGGTCTTTTCTTAACAAAAGGCCACAAAATTGTGGGTTACTGTATGATAGGACTCATCTTACTTCCATGATGCTCCCTGATTTTCATGTCAGGAAAGGGCATTGTAAAGGAAGGGCATGTAAGGAAAAAGGACAAGTTCAAAATATTATTTGCTTATTCCTGGTGCCACAGCCCTCTTTTACTATGGAAATTTGCCAGCAACAAAACAGCTGACTTTGTGCATCATTATGGTTAACATGAATCTTCTTTTATCAGTCAGTTTAATTTAATAATTTTACAAAAAACAAAGCAAAAAAAGCCCCCGACAAAAAAAGTAAGTACTATCTTTTTCACTTTATAAGTATAAACCCTGCTAAATGCTAAATATATCCAATATTTTTTATTGCATGAGATTCCAATTTTGTCTAGTTAAAAACTAAAATGGTGCAAACAGCAGATTCTGGACATTCGGAGAACTGTTTCACCATGAGAAAGTTGCATAGAACAGTGTAGCATCACCAAGATAGTGAAAATCTTTACATGACTGATTCCAAAACCAGAGTAAAACTCAATAATAACAAACGACCAAAACAACAAGTCAGAAAAATTCACAATCTGCCTTGGCTGGAAAGTCATCTCTCAGATCCACCCCGCCATGTCAAGATACACCATTTCAGAATCACATGAAGGTTCTGCCTACATGTAAAAGGATCCTTTGCTCAGAGGTAGCACCATAGCAAGTCTTACAGTAGAGTAACGATATACCTTTTCCCACCTCTCAGTGGCTGATAGTAGATATAGTTGGTCATTACAAAGTACCAGTAGCTTAGGTATTTCATTGTAAATCAATAAGATGGATTTTTTTATCACACCATTTACATACATATTAACAGAGATAACGGAGATAAGTAGTAGAAAAAGCAAGTAACCAGTATAACATCCAGACTAATCCGATTAATTTGCTAATTAAACTTCAAGATTTCTGGTTGTTGTCATTGTTACCCACTCAAAATATTTCTATATTATCCCTTATAAAAGTATGGCAATTAAAAACTGAACGTTCCCTCCCCCCTTCCCAAAAAAGTGAGCTTTCAATTATCCGCACCAATGTAAAGGAGCCTGAGTGTGACTGATAACTTGAGAGACTCAGAAAACTTGTTATGATTGAGTAAAGCCACATACTGGAAATCATTCAAGAGAAGCTGGAATATGTACAGTTTTCTTCCCCATCTAGAAAAAAGCTAATACCTGTGGCATATTGACAATTCACAAACACAGTTTAGAGAGAGAAGCATTGGTTATATCACTCTATTTAAGGCACACAGTTGGCTGGCATAGTTACCAGTATATCAATCCATTCTACATTTTTTATTTTTTTCCTCAGTAAATTTGATTTAATTATACAAAATCCATGAAATCTAATATTTTTATGTGATAAGATTGTGTAAGAAAAGGGGGTGGAAGAGAAGTTTGGGAAATATGTAGACAGATGGCAAGTGGGCTCAGGCACACCATGTTCCTATATATAGGGGAGGGGACAATCTGGATAATCAAGGGGAGGGGGAATATTTTTAAATTTAGAAGTATGTATGTTATAAATTCAACAACATCATTCTCTAGAACAATCTAGCTAGGTCTAATTTTTAAGCTCTAATTATTTGGTTGGGCAGGGTATGAGATATACATTTTTAATAGTTGCTCTGGAACTATTTCTTAGTACTTTCAAGAAATTGTGGCTGGGTGAATAGTGCACTGAATTTGAAGTTAGGAATAACTGAGTTTGAATCTTGCTTCACATATATACCATAATCTCCTATTTTCCCATACCTAAAATGGGGATAATAGTAACTCCTAAGGAAAAAAACCATGAAATGGTAGGTAGAGAACTGACTTTGCAGTCAGGAAGACCAGTCAAGTCCAAACTCTGACACATGCCAGTTGTGTGACCATGAGAAATTCACCTACCCTCTCTAATGACTCAGGAAACTTCAAGATTCTAGGTTAGGATGATCAGCTGATCTACATCAGGAAAGGAAGTTTCTGCTTGGGGAATGGTGCAACATAGTGAGTAGAAAGTTAACTTGAATCAGCAAGATCTAAGGAAGATCTGAGTTCAAGAACTGCCTTTCATTTATAAAAGTACGACCATCTAGAAACCTCTCACCTCTCCCTACCCCAAATAATCTCTTATAACTGTAGATTGTAGAGAAATTGTTCACTTGCATTAGTAATTGATTGATTGAATAAATGAACATATTTATTCAGTCCATACTTTCTGGGAGGAGTTTCTACACCAGAGAAGGGAGGAAGGAAAGAAGCATTTTTAAGCACCTACTATGCGCCAAGCCCAGTGCTCAGTGCTTTGCAGATAGTATTTCACCGAATACTCACAACAGCCCTCTGAGATAAGTGTTATTATTATCCCTATGGTACAGTTTAGTGAACTAAGGCAGGAAGAAGTTAAATAACTTACCTAGAAGGTTGTATTCTCTTGGTTTGAATCTGAACCGAACTTTTCTTGATTCAGGTCTAACCTTCTCTCCACTGTGCCAGCTAGCAGCCAGTGATGCCATCAAAGGTCTGTTAAAAATTATAACAACCATTTCTCTGAGTTATTGATGATATCAAATGATGTAATGAATAGTAAATACTTTGCAAGCTTGAAAGACTTGTATAAATGTCAGTTGTGTTATTATTTTTATCATTAATGATTTTTTTTGCTATTTTAAAAATTAAATGTATTTGTATAGTTTGCAAAGGCCAAAATATATGAAGAGATTATTTGAAGGAGGCCAAAAATAACAATTCTAGAAATCATTTTCCATGGGAAATTGAGCTAGACCATAAAATCAGAATCAGGGAAGTTGTATCTATTAAAAAATGAGAAATATTCACAAAGAAAAAAGATGATGTTCCCAAATATATATCATAATTTCTTAGATTCTTGCCATTTCTTAGGTGGGTTCATTTACTTTTTTTCACCAATTAAGGAAGCATTACTGGGAATATAGAGCATTCCTGTTCAACCTCTGCAGGTCAGATCCTCATCTCCTCTCATGTAGAATAAAGGGGAACTGGTAACATATGGGGAAGGTATCTGGTTCTGAGCCAGATAAAGTGAACATTCACTATAAAAGCCAGAGAAATAAAGTGGTTAAGTCCTAGGTTGAGAAAGGGGAGAGATGGGGAGAATAGCCATAGCCCAGAAGGCATGCTGAGAAGACAGCCCAGAAGAAATATAGGAGTCTGGTTTGGGGAAGGCTAAAGTGGAAACTCATTAATTCATTAATACATTACCCTCATTTTACAGAATTTGAACTAAAGCCCAGTGAGGTTATGATTTGCCTAAGGTAATACAGCTAGTAAAAGTCAAAACTCAGGCCTCAAACTCAAGCTTTCTGATTTTAATGTCAGCTTGATTTCATCAAAATACTTGTACATGTGGACTCACACTTGGGTACCTAGAGATATATCCACCCACATGAAAACACTCACTCCTCTTTTCTTGCCCCCAACCTCCCCTGGCCTCCTGCTATAACCCAGACATTGCAGAAAAACACAAATCTCATGTATCCTGAAAAAATAAGAGGTAACTGAATCTGCAACAGTGCCATCACGCACTAGCTCATAAAGCAGGAAAGGGTAATCTGGGTGAGAAAAGCATTTTAAGAACATCAAATCTTTTGGTGAATGTCTGCAACATTCTCAGAATTAAAATATAAACTAGACTCCCTGACTCTAAGGAGGACAGATAGCTTGCAGTAGCCATAGCGGAGACAAAGCCTGAGAGGGATATTGGGAAATTTACTTGAAGGCACATCAGACACCAGCCTAGGTAGTAAAGCAAAGCTAATGGGATTTAAGCCTCCACCAGGTAGCAGGGATTTATCATTTTTCTATTGCAGCCAACCACTGGCAGTCTGGAGTACCTCAAAGGAAAAAAAATCCGTGCTGTTCGATTGCTGTCTTATGCTAGGAAAGTGTGATTAAGGCTATAAAGCAGACCAAGGTTCTGCCAGAAAATTAAGATCAGCCTAAGTTTTATATAAACTATAGAGTGATGTTAAAAAAAAATTGTTGTACCTTTGGTCTCACAAAGAAGTGGGAAAATATAAGTATGCCAGGAAGCTTCTTTTTTATGAGGAAGCTTGATGCCTTAGAAGCATCCCGAGTAAGAAGGCCTTTCTATTTACTTGCTAACTTCACTAAGGTATAGGCAAGGTAGCCTTGTCTGAGTCACAGGACTAGGATAGAAGGGACAGGAAATAGAGTTAAGAGATCTGATCCAAGTCTCTCACTGTCCTCTATCTGCCCTTGCTTCAGGACCTTGGGCAAAAAGTCACTTGTCTTTTATTAACCTCAGTATTACTGTCTTTAAAAAGGGGGTTGGGCAAAATGATCTCTAAGTTCTCTAGCTTCAGCTTAAAAACATGGGCAACCACCGTTTTTTTAATAATTACATTAGGAAAATGTTTGGATTTTTTCCCATATGTTAAAAAGTTGTTTTTTTTTAAAAGAACTGATAATAATAAAAACTAAGTTTGACTTTTTCTCATTTAAAAATCTCTCTCTCTCTCTCCTCTCTGCGTGTGTGTGTGTGTGTGTATCTGTCTGTCTCTTTCTGGGATTCTTGTCTCTCCTTTCTTCTTTCCTTCCTTCCTTCCTTCTTTATGCCATAGTTCCAAATTACTCTCCAAAATGGCTAGATCAGTTCACAACTCCACCAATAATGTATTAGTGATACAATTTTCCTACATCTTCTCAAAAATTTTTTTTCCTTTTCTGTCTTATTAGCCAATCTGATAGGTGTGAGGTGGTATCTCCATGTTGTTTTTTGGCATTTCTCTAATCAGTAGTGATTTAGAACACTTTTTTTCATATGACTATAGGTAGCTTAGATTTTTTTTATCCGAAAACTGCCTTTCCATAGTGTTGGACCATATGTCAATTGGGAAAGGGTTTGTATTCTTATAAATATGACTCAGTTCTCTATGTATTTTAGAAATGAAGCCTTTATCAGAGACACTTGCTTTAAGATTGTATCTCAGTTTTCTGATTTACTTCTAATCTTGGTTGAACTAATTTTGTTTGTGAATAACTTTTTTTAATTTATCATAATCAAAAATGCTTATTTTGCATTTTGTAATGTTTTATATTTCTTGTTTGGTCATAAATTCTTCCCTTCTCCATGAATCTAATGGTAAGCTATCTCATACTCCCTTAATTTACTTGTGGTATCACTCTTTATGTCTAAATCATGTACCCATTTTGACCTTATCTTGGTTCACAGTGTGAGATGTTTTTCTAAGCTGTGGCCTCAAGGCCATGTGTAGCCTTCTAGGTCCTCATATGTGACCTTTTGACTGAATACAAACTTCATAAAATTAATCTCCTCAATATTTTTTAAATTCATCTGAATCATAATATATTCTGCTCCAGTGTTTTACTTTTATTCTGTGTGTGTCTCTCTGTTTCAAATGTGTTTCTTATAAACAACATATTGTAGGATTCTGACTTTGAATCCACTCAGCTATCCACTTCTATTTTATGGGAAATCTTATTCATATTCATAGTTATAATTACTATGTATTTCCCTCCATCTTATCCCCCATTTATCCTTTTCTTTCTCTTTCCACCCTGTTCTTCCTCACCAGCGTTTTATTTCTGACCACTTACTCCCTGAATATCCCCTTCCTTCTATTGCCTCCCTTTTCTTTCACTCCTACTTCTTCCCTCCCTTCTATCAGCTCCCCCTTCCCTTTTTGTTCTCCTTTACCCTCCTGATTCCCTATAGGGTAGGATAAATTTCTATAACTAACTGTGGACGCTATTCTATCTTTGAGCCAAATTCAATTAGAGTAATGTTTAAATAATATTCACCCCCTCCTTTCTTTCCCTCCACTGTAATAGGGTCTTTTGTGCTTCTTCTTGTGAAATAATTTACCCTAGTTTGCCTCCCCTTTTCCTCTTCTCCCAGTACAATCCTTTTTTCACCCCTTATATTTTTATATCATCACATCAAAATCAACTTATGCACCCTCTGTCTATGTATTCCCCTAATCTAATAGAGATACAGTTCTCAAGAGTTACAAGTATCACCTTTCTGTGTCAGATGTAAACAGTTTAACCTTATCAAATAACATGTTCTTTATTCCCCTTGTTTACCTTTTAATGGCTCTCTTGATTTTATCTGAAGTTCAAAATGTCGGTTCAGCTCTGGTCTTCTCATCAGGAAAGTTTGAAAGCTCCCAGTTTCATTGACTATCCATCTTTTTCCTGAAATATCATTCTCAATTTTGCTAGGTAGTTGACTCTTGGTTGTAATCCAAGCTTCTTTGCCTTCCAATATATCATATTCCAAGCCCTCTGGATCCTTTAATTTTGAAGCTACTAAGTTCTATGCAGTCCTGATTATAACTCCTTCATATTTGAATTGTTTCTTTCTGGTTTATTGCAGTGTCTCCTTGACCTGATAATTCTGGAATTTGGCTACAATATTCCTTCAGGTTTTCATTTTAGAATTTCTTTAAGAAAATGATTGATGGATTCTTTCATTAATGATTTTGCATTTTGGTTCTAGGCTATCAGGGAAGTTTTCCTTGATAATTTCTTGAAAGATGCTGTCCAAGTTTTTTTTGTTTTTTTTTTAATTGTGGTTTTCAGATAGTTCAATAATTCTTAAGTTATCTCTCCTGGATCTATGTTTCAGGCCAGTTGTTTTTCCAATGGCCTATTACATATTTCTTCTATTTTTTAATTCTTTTGATTTTGTTTGACTGATTCTTAATATCTCACAGAGTCATTCGCTTCTACTTCACCAATTCTAAGTTTTATGGAATTATTTTCTTAACTTTTGTATCTCCATTTTCCATTTGGACAATTCTACTTTTTTAAGGTATGGCTTTCTTCATTGGATTTTTCCTCCATTTGGCCATTTTTTTTAGGATTTACTTTCTTCAGTGAATTTTTGTCCTTCTTTTTCCAAACTATTGACTCTGTCTTGTATAACTCTCATTTATTTTCCCAGTTTTCTTCTGCCTCTCTTATTTGATTTTTAAAATTATCTTTGAGATCTTCCAAGAAAGCTTGTTGGTCTTGATATCAATGCATCTTCCCCTTTAAAGCTTCACTTTAGGCATTTTGACTTTATTGTCCTCTTCTGAGTTTGTGTTTTGATCTTTCTTTTCACAAGGGAATAGCATTCTGTGGTCAGGGCTCTTTTCTATTTTTCTGTTTCTGTTTTGTTTCATTTTTACTAATTTTAACCTGTTTCATGACTTTTAAAGTTGATCTCTGCTCCTGGAGCACAGGGAGAACTGTCCCAAGCTTCTTGTGCTGGGTATCTGGGGCCTGGTCACTGACTTTGTGTGCCAGGATCTCAGGTGCTCATGGTTTACCCATTTCATTGGGATGGCCCAGCTGTGTCACATCTGTTGTGCAGGGGGTTCCCAGGCTGGCACTTTGCCTTCTGTGCTGGGGCTAGAGGCCTCATAGCTGGCCTGCTATGCCAGTATCCTGATAAGCCAGGACAGAGGAGCCTTTCTTGCTGATCTGTGCTGCGGCCAAGAGCCTCCTGCTGGCTTTCCCAGATATCATCTATGCTGGACTGCACTCTCCTTTTACCTGAGTGATACAGACTTTTTATGAAGTCTTTCAAAGTTATCTTAAGCTAGAAAATTGCTCCACTCTACATTTTTGTGAGTTCTGTTACTTCAGAATCCATTTAGAGGTTTGATTTAATGTTGTTTCCAAGTGCAACTGAGGAGAGCTCAGGCAATTTTCTGGCTTTTTTCCACCTCCAGGACAATTTTAGAGGAAAATCTTCAGATCAAAACTCATATGGGAAAGTCAGTTTTATGCTTTGCCATGGCACAAAAAGAACAGGACAATCTCTATGTGCCAGGCACAATCCCTTGCACGTAGTAAACATGGAATGGATGCTAATTGAGTAACTAAACCAAGCCAGCCATCTCGGTAATATATAGGAGGATTTCATAGATTCATAGCTGAAAGGGCACTGAGACATCAGGTAGTCCAACCTCCACATTTTATAGGCTGGAAAACTGATGACCCAAAAAAGATATGTGCCTTCCAAATGGTCACACAGGTATTAAGTAGCAGAAACAAGATTTGAACTCAGGATTTCTTACTCCAAACCCAGTATTTTTGCTTAAATGAAGTCATGCATTCTCACCATAAACCCTCTCCCCAGCTGCTAATACCTTTCCCAATAAAATATGATTATATTAATATTGCTGATGGGCCATTGAGGTAGAGATGTTCACTTCTCAACTATCTGTATAAGACTGGCATTCAGCAAAAATTTAGTGGCATCAATTTTGTTGTCATCTTTATAAAGATAACAGTGGTGGACCCATGAGAATATATGATATCATCAAAGGAGAAAACATAGAGAAGAAAAATCATAAGATGGCCAAAGACAAAATTTGGGGGGCCTTTAAAGCTTTAGGTGGGTAGGGAAGAAAAGGAGATATAAAACTGTTGTCTAAGATTTTAAGTCTACTGGTGGGCAGATATTTTTCACATTGGGAGTTCACTTCTATGATGAAATGATACCATGAGATGAACCAAAAATAAATAAATAAATAAAAGTGGGACTTATGCTATATTTGGCCTTGGATAACTTTCCATGCCAATACAAAGGTTGCATGTTTTATTCCATCAGCAATAGGGAGTCTCTAGATGTCCTTGAGCAGAGAAATTACACAATCATAGTGGTGTATTATGAAAATTAATCCCTGAATTAGAATGTAGATTCCTTGGAAGGAAGGGAATACCTAGACTAGCTATGGCAATGGTAATAGTTACTGAAAAAATAAGAAATAGAAAAGATCACAGAAGATAAAACTGATCATTTAAATTACAGGGAGGTGTACTTAACAAATCATTTGAAATTGTCAAATTATTTTAATTCACACTATATATTATTGGGTAGGGGAAAATGTTTTATGTAATTTTATGTAATTGCATGATTTATATAATTGTTACCCAAACAAAAATAATACAGTTAAAATTACAGAAACAGAAAACAGGAAACTGGGGGAAATCTTTACTAGTTTTCTCTTAAAATGATATTATATGCAACACATTTAATACATAAATTCAAACACATAAGAACCAAAGCAATTATCCCATAGGTAAACAGTCAAAGGATATGAACAGGCAATTCTCAAAGGAAGAAATCCAAGCTACCAGTAAATAAATTTTTTAAATGATCCAAAACACTAATAATTAGAGAAATACAAATTAAAACAAGTCTAAGATACCTCACATCCATCAGTTTGACTTTAAAAAAAAAAGAAAATGACAGTTGTTGGATGCGTTTCAGGAGCATAAGCACATTAATTCACTAATGACAGAATTGTAAACTGGTCCAGACATCCTGGAAAGAAATTTGGAAGTATTCCTCAAAAGTCATCAAATTGCATTAAACTTCAACCCAGAATACCACTACTATTTGTATATTCCAAAGCGACCAAAGCAAGAGGAAAAGGAATGACAAAAGCAAAAAACAAAAAAAAAACCAAACTAAAAATAGAAGCTCTTTTAGCATTGGCAAAGACTTGAAAATTAAAGAGGTTCATTTGAGGAAGGACTGAAGAAATTGTGATATTTTGAATACTATAGACTATTATTGTTCCATAAGAAGTGTTGAAAGGGAAGGGATGGTTTCAGAAAAACCTAGGAAGCTTTGCATCAGCTGATGCAGAATGAAGCAAATAGAACCCAGAACATAATTCATACAGTAACAAACAAATGGTAAAAACAAATAAACCTTAAAGAGAGTTAAGTAGAATGACCGACACAATTTCAGAGGACTGGTAAAGACATATACTAATGGCCTCCTCACAAAGAGGTAATGAATTCAAGGTGTGCAGAATAAGATACATTTCTGGACATGACCATGAGAATTTGTTGGGTCATTTTAAAATTCACAGAAGAAAATGGAAGTAAAGTCAAGAGAAAATGCATACAAGCAGAGCTGGTTTGAAAAAATGCTGAATTTATTATGTACTTAAAAAAAACAAACTGCACATGCTACAGATTTGCAGCTCCCCATATAATCCTCTTTTTCTGTTCTGTCTTTTATATGGAAATATATATATCATAGTAAATGTGATGTTAAGTTCAGAAGTTTTTGTTAAATGTCAATTCCTTGAGGGCAGAAATGGTCCTTGCTTTTATATTTGTACCTCCAGGACTTAGCAAAGTTCTTGGCACATAGCATTCAATAAACACTTTAGATTTATTGGTTGTGGCCATTACAGAAATAGAGAAAGTAGGTACATGTTTAAAAGAAGACATGAGTAGCTATCTAGGTGTGTGAGATTGAGGTGTTGTAAAGATACTCATGTGGAGATACCTATCAGATAATTTTAATCAGAACCTGAAGATGAGAGAAATTGGGAAATTGGGAGTATGTTGATTCGGTAACCATTGGTAGAGAGTGATAAGTGGTCATTCAATCTAGTAACAAGCTAGATGTCCTTGAGCAGAGAAATTACACAATCATAGTGGTGCATTATGAAAATTAATCCCTGCATTAGAATGTAGATTCCTTGGAAGGAAGGGAATACCTAGACTAGCTATGGCAATGGTAATGGTTACTGAAAAAATAAGAAATAGAAAAGATTACAGAAGATAAAACTGAAATTTACATCTTAAGAATTGTGCTGTGAATACAAAGCCACAAGTGAAACAATCTTTGCTTTTAAGGGGTTTACTTCTTAACTCCGCAGAGCATAGGAATAGCTCTGACTGGTTTGGAGGCAGGCTTTTAGAGTGTAGATTCCTTGGAAGGAAAGAAATATTTAAACTTACTGTGTCTAGTCAGGTAGTGCAGTGGATAGAGAACTGGCCTTAGAGTTGGAAAGAATTTTCTTTCTTGAGTTCAAATCTGGCTTTAGCCAAGTCACATCATCCTGTTTGCCTCATTTCCTCATCTCTAAAATGATCCGGAGAAAGAAAGGGCAAACTTCCAGTATTTTTGACAAGAAAATCTCAAATGGAGTCATGAAGAGTCACGTTAGGACTGGAATGACTGAAAACCAACAGTGCCTCTGTGAAGAGTTACTGACCAAACAAGCAAGAGAGAGAATCAAAGAAAATAAAAGTAACAATTTTGATGTAAACTGGGAGCATGTAATGAATCTTCTGAAATGGTCACACTATTCAAAACCGCACCACATATTTTCATTGAGATGGAGTCAATTACAATGTTTTATATAAACGTTCTTCAAATAGTGACATTTCAAATAATAAATCGCTTCACAGGATCCATTATTCCCACTAATTGAGACATAGCTATAGCTCATGAGCCCCCACAAGTGTGCTTCTCTTTGTGAGTATTGCTTGATATCAATTACTCAGTTGGACCTAGCTAGTTTTTAGAAAGGGTGCTTGCCAAGGTGGCATAGTGAGAGTAATTGGTATAAAATAGATTCTCAAAAGTCTATGACATACTTTTTTATCAGTACATAAAGTACAAGGGAAAATGGGTTCAAGCTAAAGTCTTTGATTGATTGATTCAATAGAAGGGGTTAGATCTTGCCACTGTTCTCACCTGATAAAGGTGTCATCTTATCATTTACCTTAAGTAGAGTGGAGATAATTGATTGATTGACTCAACAGACCCTACCCTTACAAACCACCACAACAAAACCTTTGCAAAGCAATATAGAAAGTTGATACAAGATGACTTTTTTTTGGTGAGAACTATCCCCTGAGGAGATCATCATGGGAATACATGATGTCACTAAGAGAGAGAATATGGGAAAAGATAATAAAACCCAGTAGAATATCCACATTATGAAAATGAAATTTTGGTCCTTATTTTCATTATCAATGCCCAACTGAAATAGAGGAAATAAAATAATAAAAGTATTTGTGCTATGTAGCCATAATAAAAATGTGCTGCTAAGAGTGATAATTAAAATTGATTCATATGATTTATATCTAAGGCATTTCAGTTTGCAGCGGACTGAAACTTGGCATGCATTTCCTAGTCCAGATGTAATTTATTTAAATTCATTTAGCTATTTTTCAATTTAGAAATCTGCAAAGCCATAAAATTTCACATGCATCAAATGTTTTTTTCTAGATATTTGTGAAAGAAAATTAGCCAAAATTAAAAAGTGATTTTTATTCAAAAGGAATTAAGAATAGTTTTCACCTTTATATCCAGTATAAAGAAACATAAGTTTTGGGTAAAAAAGGAATGTAATTTTCATCATTCCATGCTTGGACAGATTAAGTGCTTAATACATATTTGTTTACTTGGCTTCTTAGTTATATAAATATGTGATCTCTCCCAACAGAACTTAATCTCCTTCAGATCAGAAACTATTTTGCTTATGTCTTTCTTTCTCCAATGTTTAGCTCAGGGGATAGCATACAAAAGGTGCTTAATAGATGCTTTGTGATTGATTTATTACGCATATATGTGTTTATATCCCTCCCTATAATCATGCATATGTTTGTATACACACACTTATATTCATATATATGTATGTATATATACACATACACACATATAAATACACATATATACATATACACACATATACATACATATATTTGTATATATGTATATATAGTATATATGCATATATATGTATGTATGTATGTATACATATGCACACACACAAACATTCAGAATTCACTCTTTTTCTCTCTGCAGTGAGATGGGTAATCCATTGATTTGGTCCACCAGTACATAAATTTTATACAGATCCTGAAAAAGAAGACAAGTTGGGATGAGATTTAAACAGGCGAAGGCAGATTAGATTATACCTGTGTGGCACTTTTAAAAAGGTGTAGCTGCGTTTTGTGACAATTTTTGCTGGTGCTTCTCCCCACATCTCCCGGTAAATGCAGTAACTGAACCCTCCCTGTAATAAAAAAATCAAAAAGCAATCACGTTAGGCAGTTTATAGAATATGCTGATCCCATGGTTCTCAACCTCTCTGAGAAGGAAGATGTGTGTATTGCCTGTTTTCTAATAATAAGATTAGTCATTGCAGTTCATCTGATATTCTTGCCTAAACCAAGGCTTCTTCAACTTTCCCCACACTAAGCACCTTTCGCAGTTCAGCAGTATTTATTGGCTTTTCATGAACTGACGTCATACGCCGTGCAAAGTGCGCATGCTTTGTGTTCAGAACCAAGGCTGCAGTGAAGTTGCGTGTTGCAGCATGAGCAAGTACTGCCAGAAACACCTTGGATTCGTTACATGTTTGATTTTTAACTAATCTTTGGTCATTGCATGTTCAGAAAGCTTTTACTGTTGCTAAGTATAGTCATTATGCCTATCATTTATCTACTTACATTTCTTCCTTCTGCATCAGCTTAATCTAAGTTATCAAATTATTTTATTATGTGCCTACCATATTCCACCAGGAGGCTGGAGGTACAAAGGGTTAGGTTTTAGGGCCTTGACTTTTGACTTTGTTGTATGGAGAGCTTCCAGTGAGAAACTCCTTTCACTAGAATAGCTTACATTTTCTCCTCTGCAGTTCATAGTATCAGTGATCTGTCTGAAGTACTGAGTAACACAGCATCACCTAATAGGTATATATGAAAGGCAGGACTTGAGCTCAAGCCTTCCTGAATTCAAGGCTGTCTCTCTATACGCTACATTTTGCTGCCTCTCTGTCCTTATGGAACTTGTACTAGGGCAAATAGAGAATGGATATCATGGGCACAAAAAAGGAAATTCTAAATTTTATACAATAAGATTTAGGCAGTGGGGATGGGAAGGACAACACTACCAAGTAAGTAGAATGTGGAAAGCTAGAGTACTATGGTGGATCGCAGGTAGGTCTTGGATTCTTGAAGACCTCAGTTCACAGTATTCCTGACTATGTGCCCATAGGTGAATCATTTAAATTTACAGTGCCCCAGTAAACTCTCCAAGACAAAAAAAGATTCCAGAGGAATTTTTGTACAGATTAGGGACCTCTGTACAGATTAAGGACCTCTCTAAGTGTAGGAAATCACAGGCCTAAATCAATGCTCACAGATGTTTAAAGGTAGGGCTAGACCAGTTTATCTATAAAGACTTTGCAGACTTAAAATGTTGTAGTCTATGATCTGTTTCCACATTGCCTACAAAATACTCTTGTCATTATCCTTCATTCTCAAAGAGAACCAAAATAACATCACTATGCTAGAGTCAAGTTTCGGTGTGTCCAACTGTGGCTGATCAGACCAAAACAAGTTTTATCATAGGTTGGGCACAAAAAGTCCATGTGAACATTTAGGGTGGATTCTCTCAATTTGTGCATCTTGCATTTCTTTTGGGCTACTTCAATTCTTCTTTGCTATTAGAGCACATCACCTTCTCTGATGTGGGCATGCCATGCTGAACAGTCCTATGACAGTGTCTCCCATGTCACACAATCAATTCCAAAGTCCTTAAGAGAGACCTTGAGAGTATCCCTATATTGCTTCTTCTGACTACCATGTGGATACTTGCCTGTGTGAGTTCTTCTAAAATAGTGTTTTTGGCAAACGTACATTTTGCATTTCAACAATATGGCCAGTCCATCGGAGTTGTGCTCTCTGAAGGAGAGTTTGAATGCTTGTCAGTTTAGTTCAAGCAAGGACTTCAGTATTGGGTATCTTATCTTGCCAGTCAGTCTTCAGAATCTTCCTAAGCCAGTTCAAATAGAAGTGATTCAGATTCCTGGCTGGGCATTGGTAGACTGTTGAGGTTTCACAGGCATACAACAATGAGGTCAGTACAATGGCTCTGTAGACCATTAGTTTGGTAGTCAATCTAATACCTCTTCTCTCCCCTACTTTCCTTCAGTCTCCCAAACACTGTGCTAGCTCTGTCAATGTATGCATCAACCTCATTATCCATGTATACATCCTTGGAAAGTACACTACTAGGATAAATAAACTTATTCGCAGAATTCCAAACTTCTCCATTTGCTGTAACTGATGGTTCTATGTATGGATGGTATGGTGGCAGCTGATGGAGCACGTGTGTTCTCTTGATGCTAATTGTTAAGCCAAAATTAGCACAAGCATCAGAGAATCCATTTCTATGGCACCTCATACTCTGAGGACACATTGAGTGCCCAATCATCTGCAAACAAAAAAATCATACACCAACATTCCCTGTCTAAACTACTTGGTTTGGACTAAAGGCATTCCATAATTTGTCCCAGTTAAGTTTTTCATTTTTGTTGCAATTATCACCCTTACACATTTTTCCATGCTGGCTCACATACAGTGAACCTAAATATCCCTTTCACTTTTTTCTTTAAGGTGCAGCAAAGGTCTCTTATCTTTCAAGAAGATTTCTTGATCACCTTAGCCCATAATATTTTCTCCTTTTTCTGTACTCCTCCTTTATCATTACTGTATGATGTAGGCAGTTGTAATGTGAGTTAAAGATCTTCCCCTGCCCATTAATAGGCCTCAGGTGAAGTCCATTAAGGGCAGCTTGATTAGGGGAGGCTTGTGTTGTAGGAAGGTACACATCTTCCTTAATGAGGCACTAGGTCATGAGTGTTGTGATGCCCTCCAGCTCTGAAATGTGTATATATACTCTGAGGTGAGGTTTTGCTTTGGGAACTTACTCTGTGGAAGAAGGTCCTTGTGCCATATCAGACTCTGAGTAGCCATTAAGGAACTCCCACCCCAACTTTGAAAACCCAGATGTTAATGCTTCTCTCTGGTTACTATGTAGGCATGTAATGGTCAGACAATTGGATCTGTCTGTTGATCTGCAATGTAAATATTGCTTATAGTCAGACTGTTAGAAGCCCTGTCTGTTGGTCTTTATTTCTCTATTGATATACATGATTAAATAAGATTGTTGACCCCTCATAAGTTGTTTTCCCTTTAGAAAAGCAGATCTAACAACCTGTGCCAGCAGGTCATCCCAGATATGTATCAGGGTGCTTGCTGCAACAGCTATATACTACCTTGTGTCTTGATTTTAACTCATTTAAATGATGTTAGTAAACTTAATAATAAATATGAATATAACCAATTAGATTTGCCTTCTAGCTATTTACATTTTAATAAAGGGATTTGAAGACTTAAAATGCTATAATAGCTTTTAAATCACTCCCTCTGTTCCAAATCAGGATTCTATCTGTGTCCCTTCATCCACATTTACTTTTCTTTGGTCAATCAACAAGCATTTATTAAGTGTTCACAGTATGTCAGATACTGTGATAAGTCCTTTGTATACAAAAAAATAAGGCAAAAACATCCCATGCTCTTAAGGATCTCAACGTCTCATGAGAGAGATAATATGAAAAAATTCACATAAAGTGTGCACCAGATAACCTGGGGAGCAGTATCAGAGGAGAGGCACTATGATCAAGGACTGAGAATGTCTTGTAGAAGGTGGGAATGAGGGTGAGACTTGAAGGAATCCAGGGAAACCTAGAGGATGTGATGAGGAGGGACAGTGTCCCAGGCATGGAGAAGAGCCAATTAAAATTCTTGGATTCAGAGATAGAGTGTGATGGGAAAGGAAAGAGGAGGGCAGTTACAATTGAATCACAGAGTACATAGGAGAGAATGAGATGTAGGAATCTTAGAAAGAGAAGAGGAGATTTAAAAATCATATGATTATATCGATAGATGCAGAAATAAGCTGATGACAAAATGCAACCCATTTCTATTAAAACTGCTAGAAAGCACAGAGATACATTTTTCTAAACATTAAGCAGTATATATCTAAAGCCAAGAGCAAATATTATCAGTAAGGGAGATAAATTAGAAACTTTCCCAGTAAGATCAAGGATGGAGCAAGGATGTCCAATATCACTTTTATTATTCAATACTGTACTAGACATATTAGCTGTGGCAATGAGACAAGAAAAACGAATTGAAGGAATAAACATAAGTAATGAGGAAACAAAAGAATCACTTCTTTGAAGATGACATGATGATATATTTAGGGAATCTTTTAAGAATCAACTAAAAATCTAGTCCAAAAATTAAGGAATTTAGCAAAGTTGAATATAAAACAAATAGCAAAGAAGAATATAAAATAAGCCCATAAAATATTATCAACAAAAAATATTATCAAAAAGCAAGAAGAGATCGAAAGAGAAACACTATTTTAAATAACTAGCGATAGTAGAAAATACTCAGGATTCTACCCACCAACACATAAACAGGAATTATAGGAACACTGTTACAAACCACGATTCATGCAAATAAAAACAGATCTAAGGTATTGGAGAAATATCAGTTGCTCATAGGTAGGTTTAGCCAATATTAAAAAAAAAAACAATAACAAAATTCATCCTGAGGAACAAAAGATCAAGAAATCAAAGGAATCAGTGGAAAAAAAAATGTGAAGGAAGGAAGCTTTAGCAAGATCAGATCTCAAACTCTTCTACAAAGCAGTAATCATCAGAAAAATCTAGTACTGGACAAGATACAGAGTGATTGATCAATGGGATGAATTAGATATACAATATGCTGAAGTTAAAAAAAGAAGAGTACTCTAGCTAGACCCAACCCAACTACTGGGACAATGGCTTACTGTTTCACAAAAATTGATGAAAAACTAGAAAGTAGTCTTTAGGTATAAACCAACATCTCCCACTGTGTATCAAGATAGGCTCAAAATAGGTACATGATTTAAGACATAAAGTGTCATATCATAAGCAAATTAGGGGAAAAATAGAAGAAATTAACCTGTAAGATCTGTAAATAGGGGAAGTATTTGTGACCACACAAGATAGAGAAGATCGCAGAAAGTAAAATGAATCATTTTGCTTAAGGAAACTTAAAAAGCTTGTTTATTCCACAAAGAAAAGAAAATGCCGTCACAATTAGAAGGAAAGCAGAAAAGTGAGGGGAAACTTTACAGCAAATTTCTATGATAAAGGTCTCATTTCTCAAATATTTAGATAAATGAGCCAAATTTAAATATAAAAAAGAGCTATTTCCCTACTGATAAAGTCAAATAATATAAACAGGTAGTTTTCAGAAGAAGACACCAAAGTTCTCTATAGTCAGATGAAAAATGTTTCATATCACTAAAAATTAGAGAAATTCAAATTAAAACAACTCTGACTTACCATCTCATGCCCATCAGATTGTCTAAGTTGAAAGAAAAGAATAAAATACAACTCTCAGAAGGGGTGTGAAAAAATAGGTGTACTGATGCATTGTTGATGGAGCTGTCAACTGATCTGTGTGTGTGTGGGGGGTGGGGTAACTAAAACTATGCCAAAGGGCTAGAAAACAATATATACCCATCTTACTAGGTCTGTACCAGAAAAAAATCAAAGGAAAAAGAAAAAGTCCCATTTGTACAAAAATATTTATAGAAGTTCTTTTTGTGATGGCAAAGAACTGGAAATTGAGGGGATACTTGTTAACTGAGCAGTGACTGAATAAGTTGTGGCATATCATTTAATGGAATACTATTGTGTTGTAAAGAAATAATGGTACTCGCTTTGACAGTAAAGTAAAATTAGAATGATACAGAGAATATTTACACGGTCCCTGCACAAGGATGACATGCAAATTCATCAAGTGTTCCATATGTTTTTTTTCCAAAGGAGAATGGAGGAATTTATGACTAAACAAGAGATAGAGAACATTATGAAATGCAAAATGCATAACTTTGATTACATTAAACTGAAAAGTTTTTGCACAAACAAAGTCAATGCAATCAAGATTAGGAGGGAAGCAGAAAATTGGGAAAGAATTTTTACAACTAGTGTCTTTGATAAAGCCCTCATTTCTAAAATATATAGAGAAGTGAGTAAATTTTACAGAATACAAATCATTCCCTAATTAACAAATGGTCAAAGGATATTAACAGGCAGTTTTCAGAGGAAGACATCAAACTATAGTCATATAAAAATGCTCTCACTATTAATTAAAGAGATGAAAATCAAAACAACTCAGAGAGAGCACATTACATCTATCAGATTGGCTAACATGACAAAACAGGAAGGTGATAAATGCTGGAAATGTAGGAGACTTGGAACATTAATTCATTGTTGGTGGGGGTGTGAGCTGATCCAACCATTCTGGAGAGCAATTTGTAAGTATGCCCAAAAGGCTATAAAAATGTACATACCCTTTGATCCAGTGATACTACTTCTAGGGCTGGGGAATGGCTGAACAAGTTGTGGTATATGAATGTAATGGAATTCTATTGTGCTATAAGAAATGATGAACACAAGGACTCCAGAAAAACCTGGAAAGACTTATATGAACTGATGTTGAGTGAAGTGAGTAGAAGAAGGAGAACATTATATATAGTAACAGCCACAGTGAGCGAGGACTTCATCTGATAAACTTAGCACTTCACAGCAATGCAAGGACTTACAACATTTCCAAAAAATTCAGGATGCAAAACATCCAGAGAAAGAACTATGGAATTGGAATTCAGAATGAAGCAGACTATTTTCTCTGTTGTTGTATTTCGTTTTGGTTTATTTTTTTTATGGTTTCTCCCATTCATTTTGATTCTTCCATGCAACATGACTAATGAGAAAATGTGTTTAATAGGAATGTATAGGTAGAATCCATATGATTGCATGTCATCTTGGAGAAAAAGGGGAAGAAAATTTGGAACTTACAGCAGTGATTGTTGATAACAGAAAACAAATAAATTAATAATTTGGGGGGATGATGGGTATGGTTTCAGAAAAAAACTGGGAAGACATATGAACTGATGCAAAATAAATTAAACAGAACCAGAAGAACAATGTATACAGTATCAGTAATAGTATAACAGTAATAAACCATGAAAAACTTAGCAACTGTCAATGATACAGTGTTCCCCAAATGATTCCAAAGGATTCATGATGAAAAATGCTGTCTATATACAGAGAGAGATCTGTTGGATTCTGCAGATTGAAGTACACATTTTTTCCTTCTTCCTTTTCTTTTTCACAACATGGCTAATATATAAGTGTTTTGCATGACTTCATATTCATAATTGGATATTATATTTCTCTCCTTCTCAATGGGTGGGGAAAAAAAAGAAAGAGAATTTGGAACTGCTTTTTTAAAAGAAGAAACGTACACAGGGCTTGAGTTATGAGGATTTTAACACCATACAGAGGAATGTGTGTGTGTGTGTGTCTGTGTGTGTGTGTGTGTGTGAAGTTTATTGAGTGGGGGGATGGTTGGTTCGATTTGACCTGCCCTTTGGGAAGATCAGTTTGATAACAGAGGGGATGATGAACTTGAGTGGGAAGGGATTTGAGGCAGGTAGACCCACCAGAAGACTATTGTAATAATCCAGGTATAAAGGGATAAGGACCTATACCAGAGAGGTGGCAGTGTCAGAAGAGGGAAGGGAAAGTATACTAGTGATGTTACAAAGATAAAAACAACAAGAATTAGATATGACATGAGAAATACACAGACACACATGCGCGCACACATTTATACACATGTTTGTTGTGTGTATGTGTATGTAAATGTATATGCATGAATACATGTGTGTATATATGTCTATATGTTTCCATTTTAATTCTATGACAAGTCTTCCTATACTCCTTGAAAGGACTGATCAGCATTGCATTCTGGTATTTCATTCCAACGATCATAACTTGATTAATTATTCTTCTGCTATTGGGCATTTTGGGTGCTTCCAGGTGCGCTTCTTTGCTTGTTTTATAAATACATTTGAGACTTCCATGAAAACATTTGAACAGGTTTTTTTTTCTTTTTCTAATACTTTTAGGTATACTTTCAACAATGGAACTACTAGACTAAAAGGTCTGATAGCATTAGGAACTATAAAATTCCAGATTGTTCTTCTAAAAGATTCTCCAACTTTTTAATTTGACTTACAATAAATGGCTGTATTTCTTCACCAATACTGGATTTTGTTGTTTGTAATCATGTTGACAATTTGATGCTCTTAGGTCCTACTTTAGAGTTATTTTAATTTGCATTACCCTGATTATTAATGAGATTAAACATTTTTCGAGTGATAAAAAATAACTTGCATTCCTGCTTTTAAAAATGATCTATGTGCATACATCTATCATTTATCTATTATGGACAAGGAGATGTCTCTGTAAAAGTTTAACACAAGTTTATGTCTTAGTTTTCAAGTTATTAATTATAATTTCCCTTATCTATTTGTTATTTATGTTTTGTACATAAATATTATTGTGATATTATTGAACACATATACCTTGTTTCAAATCTATTCGCTTACTAAATGTCTTTTTCCCTTAACAACTGCCATAAATATAGTCTTCATTTATTTTCCATTTTTAATAATTCATTTACTATCTTGTGTTTTCAACCATCCCTCCTTTTATGTCCCCTACTAGATTGTAACTTCTTTTGCAGCAAATGTCTTTGTTCCCTGAAGACATAATTTGAATGAGCCCTGGTTGAAGCTTTATTGCTCGTTCATTCATTCATTCTTATTCAATAATTTTTATCCATGATCTCTTATGTGAAAAAAATCTTTATGCTACTATGAGAGATACTAAGATAAATAAAACAGTGTCTATCAACCAAGAAGTTTGCAAACAAAAGGTGAATGAAAAGTTATCCTAGAAGGGATCAAGAATGTCCTCTCTTTAATTCTACTTCTTATAAATCCTACTTCTTACAAGGAATATGAATTTATGTTGTAGGAAAATCATAGGCTAGACAAAGTATTTGTAGCCACAGTTGCAAAGTTTCCTTTCCAAAGATGCTATATCTGTAACCCTGCATGAATCATTTCACCTCTCTGTGACTCAATTTCCTCATCCAGATTGCTTCCAGCTCTAAATCCAATTCTAAGTTCTATCACATGGAAGGGTTGTATTAGACTATCTTCCAACTCCAAATTTTATGTAAGATTAGGAATTCGTTTTCAATGTTGAAAATGTAATTCCATTGGGAAGAATGATAAGAAGACCATTTAATTTCCTTTGCAGTTCTAGCCTTCTCTGTTCTATATCAATAGAAAATTTTGGCACCAAAGAAGAAAAAAAAGATCACTGTATGATACAAAATTAATTGTAAAGTGTTTGGCAAATTCCCCTCACCCTATTTCCACATCATCTAAACAATCATTTTTATTCTTACCTAGATTATTACACTAGCCTCTTAAGAGGTCTTCCTGTCTTTATTCTCCACCTCCTCCCGCTTCATCCTATCCTTCACCCCACTACCAGGCTATATTCCCTTATAAATATTTATGATTGTGTTACTTCTATGCTCTCTACTGCCTACTGATTAAAGAATGAATACTTCTAGATTGGCTTACATGACAAAACAGGAAGATGATAAACGTTGGAGATGTGGGAGAGGTGGAACACTAATTCATTGTTGGTGGAGCCATCAGCTGATCCAACCATTCTGAAGTATAATTTTATAGCCCAAATGGCTATAAAAAAAACGTGCATACCCTTTGATCCAGAAATATTGCTTCTAGGACTGAATCCCAAAGAGGTCATAAAAATGATAAAAGGTCCCACATGCACAAAAATATTTATAACAGCTCTTTTTGTGGTGACCATGAACTGGAAATCGAGGGAATGCCCATCAGTTGGGGAATGGCTGAACAAGTTGTGGTATATGAATGTAATGGAATAAAATTGTGCTATAAGAAATAATGAACAGGTAGACTTCAGAAAAACCTGGAAAGACTTATATGCACTGATGCTGAGGGAATTGAGCAGAACCAGGAGAACATTACACACGGTAAGAGACATGAGGTGTGAGGACTGCATCTGATAAACTTAGCCCTTCACAGCAATTCAAGGACCTAAAACATTCCCAAAGGACTCTCGCAGCAAAATGCCATCTACATCTGAAGAAGGAACTATGGAATTGGAATGTAGAATGAAGCAGACTCTTTTCTCTTGTGTTACATTTTGGTTTGGTTTGGTTTTTCTCATGGTTTCTCCCATTTGTTTTAATTCTTCCATGCAACATACCTAAGGTGAAAATATATTTAATAAGAATGAATATTGTAGAATATGTAGAACATGTAGAATCCATATAATATTGCATTACCTTCTTGGGGAGGGAGGGGGAGAAAAGTTAAAACCTGTGGAAGTGATTATTGAAAGCTGAAAATAAATTAATTTTAAAAAAGAATAAAACTTCTACTCAGTATTTATTTGATAACACCTGGCTTTTCCATATTAGTCTGCTTCCTCTACTCTCCACTCAAGCTAAACTGTACTCTTTTCTATCTCCCAACCAACTTCTAAATGGTAGAACCTCCATGCCTTGGCTCAACACATCCTTCTCTCTGCCAAGAATGATGATGATGATGGTGATGATGGTGGTGGTGGTGGTGGTGGTGATAATCGTTGCTTGTCATTCAATTTTAAAGAAGACCAATAACATTGTAAATGATGTTTTGACTTGTGCATGATTTGGATTTAAGTGAGACAAAGTTGTACAAAAGTCTCTGAGTCATGAAAGTCCAGTGGCAAGACAAAACTCAGGATGATTAATGATGGCCCAGGATGCAGTGAATGACCTTGGCATCATTGTGTCTGACCAATCTCTAAGTATTTTACAATGCCTGCTTCAGTCAATTTCATAGCTATTGGAATAACTTGTTCTCTTCTACCCATTTTACTATGAAAGTCTTATCATACTTGGAGTAGACATCCCCTCTAATTCAGCAACAGGTTTGAGACCCATTGGTTACCCCAACCTGGTTTACCCTGTCTGCCAAGACAGTTTACCAGGGTGTGGCCACTGAAAATGCTACAGATTCTTGGAGCCACAGAGAGTTGAGTGAATGAGCAGCCCTGACAAGAGCTCAGTGAGCTATCATACCAGAGGTACTAGAATTTCTGAACACCCCCCACACCCCGATGATGACAACTGGCATTTACATACTGCTCCCAGAAGTATAAATCACTTTATATACATTATTTCATTTTAGCCTTAAACTATCCTTTGTGACATGAACTGAAATTATTATCATCCTCATTTTACAAATACGACAATGATGATTTAAAAGCTTATGTTCTTCACTAGTTCACACAATTAGCTTGCAAGTTTCAAGGCGGGATTTAAAGCTAGGTCTTTCCTAACATTTTAATTGAGTGTTCTAATAACTACGTTGGATTTCAGCTTCTTTCCTCTTGTCATTTGTTTCATTTCTTAAAATCCAACTGAGATATTTGCCCCCACATTCCTACTGCACAGGACTTTGCACATAGTAGGCAGCTAGTTGGCAGCATGGATAGAGCACTGGGCTTGGAATCAAGAAGACTCCTCTTCATGAGTTCAAATCCAGCCTCAGACACTCACTAGCTATGTGACCATAGACAAGTCACTTATACCTGTTTGCGTTTCCTCATCTATAAAATGAGCTGGAGAAAGAAATGGCAACCTACTCCAATACCTGTACAAAAAATAACAAGACAAAACAACTCGAGTCATGAGGAGTTGGGCATGAGTGAAACAACTGAATCATACCAACAACGAAGTGCCTTTAAAAAATTTATTGAATCAAAGTGCTTTTGTTGATAAATTGCCTATGTTACCTATTCCCTGTTAAATAAGGCTTCTATATTTTGAACATCAAATTTTAAAAGCCCATGTTCTTCCATGATGATGTTCTTTATCTAGTTGTCAGTAAAAACATTGACTACTCGGAACTTTCCCAGAACACTGTGTATTATCTCCACCTCTTCCCCTTCACTGCCCCTCAATCCACACTATAAAATTTGTGCGTGCAGGAGCCAATTTTCATCTATTTTTGTGTATTCTTTAATGTCCAGCAGAGAATCACGCATACAGTTGGTGAATGATTTGAATTGAAATAGGACTCCATAAGGAAACATAATGAATTCTTCTCTTCATTGAAGACCATGATCCTGATGCAGCTCCTACTCATCCCTGTTTGGATTACTTCTCTAGTCTCTGAATCAGTTTCCTCACTCCTACTTTCATCCCTCTCCAATTTATCCTTCACACAGCTACCAAAATGATACTCCTAGAACATATTTCTGATCATGTCACTCCTCTTCTCAGTAGCTCCCTATTGTCTCTTGGAAAATATGCATCCACGTTAGTTTAACTCTTAAGTTCCTTTACAATCTACCTTCTATTTATGATAACCCAGATTTCCTACTGTATCCCACCCCATCCGACACAGCCCTGGCCTGAAAAGCTTAGTTTTTATTTACTTTGCGTGTACCTTTGCATTTTCAGCACCTAGGAAAGTGCCCTAAACATATGCTCCCATAGGAGACACTTGTTGAATGATTGGATGTAAGAAAAGTACGTATACTATACACAAAAAAATTACCTAAGTCAATAGCACATGGGGGAATATACATATGTGTGTGTGTGTATAGTTAATCCTTTATCCCATAAATAAAGATGAAATTTCTTAAGATTTTCATCTTCGTTTATGGGACAAATGGTTATTAAGGGATAACCATTTGTCCCATAAACGAAGATGAAAATCTTAAGAAATTGATAAAGAAATACTACTAGGTGAACAGATTTTTCCTCTTCTTTATACAGTCTTTCCAAAAAAATGCACAAAAGGAGTTGTATCATTTTGCGGCATTTTTTGTCCTTTTTCTTAAATCAGATTTGTGAAATAAGAAACTCTATACGAGTAAACTCCCTTCATTAATGGAGATAGAACACTTTTTGTGATTATTTTTGCTATTTTTATCATTATCATCAGATAAGAAGTGTAGAACAAGAAGGAACCTCAAAAGCCATTTATTCAAACCTCCTTACTTTACAGAAACTAAGACCCATGGAGAGAAACAATTGGCCCCAAGTCCCACTGGTAACATATATCAGAAGTGAACTTTGAAATCAGGTCCTCTGCTTGCAGAACCAGAGCCCTTTCCATTGGTCTAAGCTGCCTTCTTATCTGCTCTTAGACAGTTGGTGAGACTCAGAGACTTGCTCAGTTACCCAGCCAGGAGATGCCAGTCATGAGACTTGAACCCAGAATCAGGTTATCCTGGATTCTGAAGACAGCTCTCTATCCACTAGGCCATGCTGCATTTTTATTGCATGTCTGACTTAATACGTAAGAAATAAAGCCACACAGAGCTCATTCTTTCATCGGATATTTGGCTACTTTTTATCTCAATGTGTTAGGAGTTAAAGTATAACCTCCCTGAATATATCAGAGGCACTGCCAAAGGTTCCCACAGGACAGGAAATGAAAGATGGAAAACCACTGCTAACCTGGGTGGTTTGGGATTTTTTTTTTCACTCTCCTAAGATTTGTTTTCTCCTGCATTTATTATTGCTTTGAGATTTTTTTCTAAGGTGAGCTGTGATAAAGGGGTGATATGTTATATTGGCTCATGTTAGAGATGGACCATTTTCTTAATGTGAATTACACAATATTTAGTGCTTTAAAAAGATACTTCCATGTAGAAGAATTATAAATAAAGCTATGGCATCCTCATCTTAACATTTGTCATCAAAAAGTAAATCCTTTTGTACTTCAAGAAAGATTATTTATTGGAAACATACTATTGTCAATGATAGGACAGCTAAATGGTGCAGTGGATAGAGTGCTGGGCTTACCTCAGGAAGAGTCATTTTCCACTAGCTGTGTGGCCCTGGGTTAGTCATTTCACCCTGTTTGCCTCCATTTTTTCATCTGTAAAAAGCAGTGGAAAAGGAAATCTCAAACCACTCCAGTATCTTTGCCAAGAAAACACCAAAAGGGGTTACAGAGTTGGATATTACTGAAAAATGACTCCACAACAATTACCAATAGTAACAATAATAGCTGTGATAACAATATAAGTGACATTTAGATAATACTTTATATTCTTTACATAGGTGATCTCATCTAAGCCTTGGGTGGGAGGTGCTGAAGCCCTAATTATTCACATATTAGATGAGAAAACTGAGGTTCAGAAAGACTGAGTGATGTTCCTGTAGTTATGAAGTCAATAACACTTCATCTATCTGATAGTAAGTACACTCAATGAAACAGATATTGATTAAGTACCTACTATGTACCATGTATTGTGACACACCCGAAACCGAATAATTCCTATCCTAATTAAGGAGCATATATTCCAATAATTTGTGGGGGGGGGAACATGTCTAATTTGCAAACAGATGAGTGAATCCAAGGTAGCTTAAAGGGGAAGTATCAAAGAAGCTTATTTATGCATTATTCAGTGATAGACAAGATTCAACCCATACTTGAATGATAAATTACTCTATTTTTTTAAACAATAGATGGTGAAAAGGGGGTGGGGTGAAAATAAATATCTTCAATGAACATCTCCTTCCCTGTCAAAACAGTATCTAGAATGTTTAAGGAGTCAGAATTCTATTCATTAAATTCAGTATGCTTGACTGCATCAGATAGAAATATCATACACCAGAGATGTTTAAATTATGCTTAAAAAGCAAATATAATATCAGAGAACTGTAGCGTGTTCGAGAAGGTAGGGACTTTAGGAATCATGTAGTCTGATCCCCCATTTCCCCTTGTCTTGTTTTATAGATCAGGAAACAGATGCCCAGAGAAGTTCAGTAGTTTGCCCTTGGTCACACAGAAAGCAAATGAAAGAAGCAGATCTGCCTGGAAATGAGATATCCTGTCTCTCACTCCCCTGTTTCTTCCACAGCATCATGATGCTTTAAATAAACTGTTATCCCTTAAATCTATAAATCAGTTGAATCAAAGTTCATGGTAACTTCCCAAGAGGGGACGTTTTAACAAAGGTCTAGGTAAAAAAAAATAAGTTTGCCTGTATCCCCTTTCCTCCTGTGATTCGGAGCTTTTTTAGTCTATTGAAAAAAATAAAAAAACCTCTATCTTTTTCCAGCTTCTGCCTTTTTTTTCCCCTTAGCTTTTCCCTTCCCTTTGTATCTACTCCAATTTCGCATCTAGTGAAAGGAATCAGGCATTACAGTGTTAAAATGGTGGTCTTGTTGTTTAAGTTAGTGGGCAGGTATAAAAATTCACTGGAGCTGTAATAGAGGGTAATGTCACTTTAAGACATGTGATACTTTGCAGAGCAGGGATGTATCGAAACAGACTACTGATACTTCAGGGCACCGTGTAGCAGCAGCCCAGCTCCCTCGGAACACAGAGCGAGTTGCCTGACTGCACTGAAGGCAGGGGAACACGGATGGTCCCTCATTAGAACAAAAACTGATTTTTATCTGCAAGTACCCCGGGAACTGCACATTACCTCAAGAACACTCCAAAGGGCTCATCAGGCAGAAGGAACACTAGGAGATGATTTAAAGGTGAAGATGACAAGGTTTCCACCCCTCAAACCTTGGCTACTTTTCTGACAACACGGTCTGAGCTCTGATGTCTTCTTTATTCTGGAAATAGGATTGGTAACAAAAGAAAGAAAGAAAGAAAAAAAGGTCTTTTTTATTAAATCCTGATAAAGAAGATTATTTCAAACCTCTTATTGTGGTACACATGGATTTTAAAAAGTGTTAGATCTTTCCAATGAACACTAATAGAGCATTCTGCTCCTGGTTGGATTACTCAGGTAAGAAGCTTCTTTAGGATTTAAGATTCAGAAAGCAGATCTGGAAAACATTCGCTAAGAACTAGTGGAATATGCTCTAGCTACCACATTAATTATTCTTTGGAATGCTCTATTTACATAGAGACTGTATGCTAGCTAGTTACGCCCGGTGTGCTGGCTAATGCAGGGATATGAAAGGATGCTCCGAACTAATACTGAGAATTAGAGAAAGTTAATTGAAAATGAGGAAGAAAAAAAAACTGATATGAGTGAGGTGTGAAAATAAGCTAGCCCTGTGTTAAGATCTGTGTGGATAGAGAAAAGGCAAGGATTAATTGAGGAAGTAGGGAAGTTTCTGTTAGAATTTTATGAAGTTTACATTAAATCACAGCCCATTTGACTTAATCTCAGAAGACAATGCATGCCACCACCACCTTTCTCCTGATATGCTTTTGCTTGGCATTAGGAAAACCACCCCCCTCCCAATGCTTTCATTTCAAAATTCACAGAGGGTTCTTGCTATTCATCTGAAATAGGGAGAACGCTTCATATTCTCTTGTTAGTGATCGAAAACAATGCAGGAAAGTATGATGCTTTCATAAGTAAACAGTGGACAGCCACACTAATTATCAACTGGATGGTCCGTTGCCTTCCAGAATGGGGACATGAATGGCACTATGCTGTCAAAATAATGTTTTTTTTTTCGATTTTGTAGTTAATTACAGTTATCATTATGGGTCTACAAGAGCCCTAAGAATCCTTCTTAAAGTCCCCATCTCTGTTCTAATGCCATGAATTATCTTAAATGACGTATCCTTGTGTACTAGGATATGTTTGTGATTGTGAATGTCAAAACTCTTTGAGCAATGTTTATCTTCTTATAGAAAGAGATCCTACTGGGAGGTCACTTAGATTTTAAATTTCAAGTTTTCCTTCAATAAGAGAAGCTTGAAAAGGGGAAGTACACATAATATACAACCTTCTCCTCTGTAAAATTTACATCCTGTACAACCTTCCCTCCTCCCAGTGAAACAAATAATCTATAGTTAACTGGACACGAAGACACCGCCCTCTCAGTCATTGGTTGACTGAGGAAAGTACCTTCTTTTTAATTAATTGGACCAGGTGAAATGTAATACAAGTTGTTGTTCAGAAAGCTGGACAGCTAGAAGAAGTTTAGCTGTTCAGATCTGAGGCTTGTGGGCACCCACCCACAGGACGGATAAAGTAGGAAAGTCTAATGATAAGGTTTGATAATGATTGACCACTGAATATCCATGCAAATCTAGTCACATAGATTTGGCCACACAACAAGTGTGTCTGGGTGAGCTGTGCCGATAAAAGAAGCAGAGGGGTTTTCAGGAAAGGAGAAGCTAGTTTTAAATTCTGGTTCCCTTTATGACCCCAGCCCACACCTCCATGGCATCTGAAACTCATTCTGGCCTAATGTAATTCTTTAAGAATTTAAGTGCAACCAAAGAAATAGACTCCATTGAGGGTTTAAAATGTGACTTGGAGAAATGATGGCTTGGTTTAGAAGGCAGTAGAGTGATTGGTAATTGATCCTTCAGTAGTAAAATAAACCAAGAGAACCCAATAATTTGTAACCTCCTCAGCCAATGTCAGATTCAAAAAGAAGGTGAAATGAGTATGAAGGAAATTGAGGCACATAAAAAGAAGTATATCCTAGGCTGGGAATGCTGTCATCAGTAACTCAACCTGGGAAGAAAGGAAGGTTTACTCTGAGGTCCTATAATTATGGTCACAGAACTAAGAACAATAAAGAAATTGGGAACGATTTCATGGATCTACTAGAAAACCCACCTTCTCCCAACCTGTACATGATGAAAGTTCCATGGGAGGTGCAGATGTCATGGTTGTTCCGGCTCTTTAGGTCTCTTCCCCAGGGTTGCAACATTACGTATGGTATGATCTCTCTGCCCTCTAGCCTGTAGTCAAAGCAGCAGAGGGATAGTCTCTTTGTGAACTTCCCTCCTCATTGGTATTGACTGTGAGATGATGTGCTTAAGGGTAGAGGTAATAACTCATATCTAATGTTTTATTTAGAGTATGGCTATGGTCTCTGCAATGTCCTGGGTCCTGTATTTGTGGATAAGTGCTTGTGCAATGCTCCTCTGTCAGGGATCTCTTCACCACACTTTCCAACAGCATCACCTGCACAGACCAGGTAGGAACAATGAGCTACAACAGGGGGTTGTTCCAGCCCAGCTTCCTGTCAATTCTATTAGTTTCCTTTTAAACAGATGGGTGAATTGCACTTGGCATGGAAATCAACTTGGCCTCCACTCTTCCCCCCTCCACCCCCCCAGCCTCCCCCCAAGGCTTCCTTTGAATCACCATGGCTATTTCTGGTTGCCCTGATGTGTAAGCTCTTTCTGGTTTGCTGAAATGCCCCTGAGGCATACTTTCCCATTAATTTCTCTGGGAAAGAAAAGGAGGGGGTGTGGCTTGCCAAAAGAAAGCCTTTTTAAAAGGCTGGTTTGGTTGGTGTTGTGTGTGGCAAGGTTTGGGCTTCTTTCTGCTCCTTTAAGAGCACGGAGCAAAGTCTGGGGAGACCTGGGGTGCTCAAGAAAAATAAGGCTGTTTTTTTCTTTCTTTCTTCAGTGAAAAAGGCGTGTGTCTATATTCTTGTGTGCGATATGGATCATAAGTATTGCCCTGATATATCTATGTCCGACCGGATTCTCTGTGAGTGAATCATAGCACTTTGGTGTCAAGTTAGCAATGAACTTTTTGGTGTCTGAGTTTTCTTCCTTTCCCTTCCCCTTTCTTCCCGTCTTGAAAAATTTATTCCTGCTGAATTTCCCAGGGTCAAATGCTCCTTACCCCCGGAGCTCTGTTATGAATTTGCATCCTCAGTCGTCTGCAGTCCCCTCTCATTTTCCGTCAGAGTATATCATTTTTTTTTTCTCTTCCACAGACTCACCCTACCCAGGCTGATTTTTCTTGGTTCTCTCCCTTCATACCATGCTTTCTTTCCTCCCTGCGTAGTTGCCCACACCTCACTTCCCCAAATCCCCATCTTCCCTCTTCTTTCTCCCAAATGTTTCCTTTTATTCTCAAATTCATCCCTCCCCCGCCCCCCCACCTCCATTTCTGCTCCCAGCTTGAGACTTCTGAATAACCCTGTAGGTGGCCGAAGCACGCTGCCTTTGTCCCAAAGCTGCAGACACCCAGCTCCCAAACCTTCTCCCATCCCCATTCTCTCCCCGCGCCCACAAAACCACGCCACCTCTGCTCCTGCTCTCCCCCACCCTATTCCTGCCACAGCCCCATCTGCTCTGCCTGGGGGTGCCTCACCCCCAGCAGCTCCAAGGCTCTTCCTTTCTCCCATCCCGAGGGTGGGTGGCGCCGCATCCGTCCTTCCTGCCCCTGGGGCCGCCGTGGGGCCAAGGGTGCAACTCCCTTAGGGCCGGGCGTGCCCAGAGATGGTGTCTGCCTGCCCACCAGGCGTTTGGTCTTGCGCTCTGTTTGGGGGTTGTTCCTTAGACCCCTAAACGCAGGAGAGAGCGCAGCTCCTGCCAAGGGGCTAGTTGCTCTAGGCTGGCAGCTGGTGGTCTGCCGACCTCGTCCCCGCCCACTCGCTCCCGCCACCGCCCGGGGATGCTCCACCTGAACTGCCCCCAGGAGGGACACAGCCGAGAGCCGAGCAAGAGCGGCGCTAGGGAAGAGGGTGTCCCCGGCCCGAACCGACGCCTAGTCCAGGAGGAGCCGCCGCCTCTGCCGCGGTCCTCCAGGAGGCGCGAGGCCCGGCTGGGGGGCAGAGAGAGGGGGCGGCGCCTCTGCAGGACGAGAGTGAGCCCGCGCTCTCTCAAAAGGTAATCGAACCTGCTTGGGTTCCTGCGTCCTCAGTCCCAGTACAGGGTGCACACAAGCCGGAGCTCTGCGAGCATTTTTATCCCATTTTCAGATGTTCCTCGTTTTCAGGACAGACCACATTTCAGGACATACACAATGAATTGTTCCCTACTAATGTCAAACACCTTTACCTCTTATGCGGAGTCCATCAGTATAGATGGAGCAGGTTTCCCAGCATGCCAGGGGTTGGTTGCTAGTGTGTAAAAAATTGTTTTGAGTTGGGCTTTTCAGTTCTCGAAGTGTGTCTGTACCCGAAGGGCTTTGGGAGTCAGGTCGGTTTCAAATCTCAGCCCGATGAATTGCTACCTGTGTCTCCTGACAAGTAACCTCACTTTTCTGGGCCTCGCTTTCCTCATCTGTAAAATGAGGAGGTTGGAGGTATAAGATCATAGATTTAGAGTTGGAAGGGACCTCAGGCACCTGTAAGTTCCAATTCCTTATTGTACAGACTCGGAAGGTGGACTTACCCAAGGTCATAGAAGTAGTCAATAACACGATGGAAATTGAACCCAAGTCCAAGGACTCCAAATACAGACTCTGTATGACGTACAAGGTACTTTCCAGCTCTCAGTGCTTTTGATACTAATAAAAACTCTGTGAGGTGGGCAGGAAAGGGATCATTTCACTCATATTACAAATGAGGAAGATGAGGAGAGTATTGACTAGTCTAATGCCATTTGATCAACAAGTGGCAGAATGAAGACCAAAATGTAGTCTCTGCTCTCTGAATTTCCAGTTTTATAGGCAATAGCCTACTTTGCATCCAGTAGTTATCCATAGAATGAGTATATTGATATTTCTCTTTTTTTTGGGGTGGGGGGGAAGGAATAGATCTGTTACTTGTCATAATCAGAAATTTGTAGGCCCATGTCCTAAAGATATACTCCTAAAATATAAGTTTTTGCTGAAAATCACATTTTTGTCACAGCTGAAATTTGTGACCCGTCAAATTTATAAGTTTTTTTTCTTTATTCTTTACCTTTGGAAATGTTCCTTGTCCATAAAATGTTGAGGACATTAGCAGAGACAAAGAGTCTGTAACTGTAATATGAAAGCAAGAAAGTCAGTGACTTTCAAAGCCATATTAACCATGAGAATTTTTAAAAGACATTTTCAACCCAAACTACTTTTTTTGTACCTCCAAAGATACAGTGAAAACTCTAGAGATTGATTATTAGAGGCAGATGCCCACTGCTTACATTTAATGAGGCTATTCAACTTTCACTGTGAAAGAAAGTACCAGTCTCCTTTACTTTTGTTCCATGCTGCAGAGATTAAGGTCATAGATCTAGGAAGCACTTATGTCCTCATTTGTTTTGGTGGGGATCTCTAATATATCATTACATTACTTTTTAAAGGGAAGATGTTTCCTTTTTTTTTTTTAATGAAAGTTAGAATATTATTCTGTTTGGCTCTTAAATCTTCAGAGAAAGGAATGAAAAGTATCTGAAAACAAGAGAGAACTATTCCTCGGTAACCTGAGACAATCAGCACCCAAACAAACAGATAAATTAATAAGCCAAAGGAAAGATGTCTTCTCATTTTATAAAATGGGTTAAACAGGAGATATTATGAGAAAAAAATGAGCATATAGCAGACCCAGAGACTTGCCCCATTTGCTTAAGCTTGAAAAATCACCTCCTTTACGGAGCAGGAACAAGGAGGCATCAAGTGCATACCAAGTATCAAGGAAATGTGAAAAATGACAAATCTTTCACTCAGAGCCTGGCTACAGAGAGAGTGAAGGTTTTACAGCTGCCTCATCACCTGCTCAGTAGGAGCAGAGCTCTCTTTCTTGCAGGCAGCTTCCCCCAGCCCTGCATGAGTAAGATTGATGGTGTTCTGGTCCTGAGCAGCCAATTTCAGTCTCTCAAGAAATAATCCACTACATTGACAGATGAGTGGAATTTGACGGCATGTTCACCTCATTCAGATTGCTCTGCACCTGGATGGCACCAGTTCGGGAAGCTCCTTTAGGGGAAACTATTAGAGATTTTGGACAATTTCTGCTGTCATAGCATGAAAATCAAGACAATGTAGCTAGACATACATACATATGTGTATACGCATACGCACACACTACATATACATATGTGTATATATGTCTATATATGTATGTGTGTATACATATATATGTGTATACACACACAGAGATATGAATGAATTTTCTAGCCATGTCCTCCATGGAATGGGTTTGTACATAAAAGGAAGGAAAATATGTTAACTAGAGAACTGACTGATTTTAATATATTCGGCTGCAGTGCCTAAGTACTTTCTATTTTTCATATTTATGTTATTAGGAATGCGCCATTTACTTCCAGTTACTCACTGTTTAAGGGAGATTAAAACATTCAATCAAATAAGGATGCACTTTAAAATTACACAAATGAAGGAAATATGCTGTAGATGAGCGAATTCATAATTTCAATAATTGAATAGTTAGATATATCATGTTTTTATTTTGGAAGCAGCAATGTAAGAAATCATTGTAACCAATGGAATATTCCTTACGCCTCTCTTCACTGTATGGCTGTGGGTAGAATGTGTAATTTAAAAGAGACATTCCAAACAATTAAACACTCAATAGAAGAATTACCTTTGTTCTGGGTAATTAGAATGGACAGTTTCCACTCTGTCTTGTACCTGATGAATGTCAGACTCTCAAAAGCATCCATCATGGGATGGCAGAAAAGCCAAATGCTTGAGAGAATTTAACTTTGTAGACAGCCTTTGCTCTGCACAGCTAGACACAGTAAAGGTTTCTTGTACTGACAGGCAAAATCATAGGATGAGAATATCGTACCTGAAGGATGATAATGATAGTGCCCAAACTTTTACATCTTAAAACCTGATAAAATGATGATCATCCCTAAATGTTTCTGAATGGAACAAGACTCATGAAAAGTATCTCCCCACAGGCAAAAATCATTTTTTTCTTCTATTTATACTTGTTTTTAAAATCATATGGAGGAAAGTTCAATAAGCCAATAAGGGCTGAGAATTCCTAAGTGCTTCCTTATTCACTGAATGGTAAAAAGCAGACTTATTGAAGATTGTTAAAATATTTTTCTGCCATTTATATCTGACTTTTTGACATTAGATAAGAGAGAAATCTTTTTTGCAAACCTTAAAATTTTATGCAGTTTATTAATAATTGTAATGTTATGTAATGTAGTGTAGTAATGTAGTCATGTAATGTAATGTAGATCATATATCTAGAGTTGGAAAGTGTCTCAGAGGGTTCAAGATTCAAGATGACTGCTTTATTTTACATATAAAGAAACTGAGTCCTAGGGAGGTCACAAGACATTTCCAAGGTCATACACATAGTAAGGATCAGAAACAGGATTTGAACTTAGGTTCTTTGAATAGTCAGTACTCTTTCCTATATATAATACATTATATACTGATTACTATACATTTTAAATACAGTGGTTTGTTGGTTTGGTTGTTTTTGTAAAATAATATTAGGAAAACATCCTCATTTGCCATATATTATGGATTCTGCAAATATTTGGTGTAATAAGTATATAATTCAGACTAAATTCTGGTTTTTAAGAATGTAACAAGTACTATTAGAAATTTAAGAAAAGTCTTTAGTGCAAGTAATATATCCGATTCTTTTACAATTGTGTGTGTGTGTGTGTTTGTGTGTGTGTGTGTGTATGTGTGTGTGTGTGTAGTGGTAATAGCAGTGGCAGCTCCCTGTTAGAGCCTTACAACAAAAACACTGCTAAAGTTGTTGAATTGGCCTAAGGATTAAAGTGGACAGGTTGTGATTTGCAGAGTTAGCTGGGTGCCAGTGATAGTCCATTGATCATCTGATTGAAGGTATTGACTTGGTCCTACAGAGACAAGAAGCAGACACTGACATTTGGCAAAATACTAAAATGACCAAACAGAAAATAGGCTTAAAGATGTGAATGAAAAAAAAAAAACAATGCTCTTTCATCAATGCCACAGATTCATTAACAAACAAAGAGAAAACAACTTCACTCTTATAATATGTGAATTGGCATCTGTGTCATCTTAGCCAGATGTCCTTAAAATTGATTACTAGAGAATGAGAGTTGCTCTGGGCATGCTATCAGTAAAACTGTTGCCAAGTGGGCACAGGGTCATCTAAACCATGATTAATAGTTTATTAAGCCATGTTCAGGCATCCACTTAGGACTTTCCTGAAGCATGTAAAACTTAAAAAGTTTGGATGCTGGGATTGAAAATATGTCAGTGATGATGCTCCTACTTAAAAATACATATTGGTGGGAGAAAGAAAGAAAATTACATCAGGGTCATCTCTTGGTTAATGGCAGAGAAGTCCCAGTTGGTCCTTTTGGAGCTTTCTTCCAAGATGTCTGTTACTTTCTGTCTTCAAGGCATCCTCTGTATGATATAATCAAAAGCATATTTCTCAACTTAAAAAGAAATACCTAAAACTACTAATAAATTAGGGAGTGTAGTATCATATGATATCAAGGAAGAAAGGACTTCAGTTGCATTGAATAATCCAACCCTTTCATCTTATCATTTGGGAAATTGAGACCCAGGGAAACAAAGAGATTCTCCCAAATTCACATTGAGAAAGAAGCCAAGTCCAGGTTTAGATTCAGGTCTTCTGATTCTAAATTCAGCATTCTTTCCATTACATGGCATTACCTGAGCATGATATGGGGAACCGAGCAGTACTCTGGAGTCTGAAAATCTCAGGTTCAAGTTATGCCTCCAAGATTCACTACTTGCAGAATCTTGGCCAAGTAGCTAGCACAGGGGTTGGCATGCAGAAAGTGTTTAATAAATGCTTATTAACTAACTAAACTTCTTGGAGCCTCAGTTTCTCAATCTGTAAAATGAGAGCTCTGGATTAGATGACCACTGAACTCCCTTCCAGCTTTAAATCTATGCTATTATGATCCTATGAATCAAATAAATTTCACCTTGTCAAAGTAATTCATACATATCTATGTAATATCTGGACTTAGATAGTTGAGGTTGTTGTTATGGGAACAAATATCACATTTGTCAAAAATAATCTGAAGAAGAATATACCCTCCAATAGAAGCAGAGCTTACATTTCTCAGGAAGCCAAATCTGATCTCTTTTTTTTCCATGGAGTTAGAAGAAACGATTTGGTTTGGGGAGAATAGTGATGAGTCTTCAGCTGCACAGAGAGAAAGCAGACCTTTTACTTTTAAGACCCCTTTGTTATGAGAGGAAATTTTCCATTTCATCTATGCTAGCTGAAAAAAAAAATCCCTTGCCTGGTGCTATTTTTCCCCCCACTGGGGTGAAGGAAAGATAAATGATTTTGTTAGCAATATTGTGCAAACCAATTGAAATCTCCAGAGATGATGTATCCAGGGCACTTAGGGAACCTTCTTGTGCTGCAAATTCCATCCTCCTTCACCCACTCAAGATAATAAAGGTCCAGTGGAAAGAAAGATAAATGTCATTATCGTCTCTATCTTCTCACTGAAAGTGAATACGATGAGCTATGCCTACTCATTAAGACTCATTCTTTCCTTTGAGCTCAGGAGGGTTAAATTCAGGCCTCATTTTGAATCTGGAGTGGTGACAACCATCTCTTTGCTGTCCCCTGGATTCTCAAGTGGCCACTGTGCAATTGCCAAGGTCAATATCTCATTGACTGTGATTCATCACTCTTAGCCCCACCCCTACCTAAGCTCAACTAGGACTGTACACCCCTCGCCAAACATGTCGTAATTCTCTTTCTTAGGTTAAACCATAGTAACATAAGAATACAGAACTCACGTACTTTGGGTGTTACCTTCAAAGTGGAGACTTTCCCGATTTTCTCCTCCCCTTGGATGTTACTATCTCCCTCCCTATTGTTTCACATATAATTTGCTTTTACTTATCTGTTCATATCAATGGTGCTTCTCATTTTTTTCTCATAAAATAGTTTGTTTTTGCCAAAAAAACATGAAACCCTGAGCCCTTAAGCTGCCATCACCACGAGATGAGAGATTTGTGAATGACTATTTTCCTTCAAGAAGACAAATTCTTCTCAAGTTCTTTGTGATTTCAAGATCAAATGAGTTTTTAGGTTAGGATATAGGCATAATAGGTACATTTTGTTTATTGTGAGACTTCTTTATTTATTTTACTATTAATATTAGTTTGAAAGTATTTGCTCTCAAATTATTGTAAATATTTTCTTTTATCTATGTTGTGACAGGCAATGTGCTAAATGTTAGAGAGACAAAATAACATGGCACTCAAAAATGTGCATCCCATCTAATGAAATTTACAATATAATCTTTGAAATCCACTGTACATGCACTGTCTCCTTTGGAATAGTGATATCTGCAAGTAAGGGACTATTTTAGATTAGGTCTCTATAGCCTCTGTGCTTCGCACACAGTAGGGAACTTAACGTCATATGTTGAATTGAATGGAGTTGCCTCATTCCTCTCCCAAAGAAGGGAGTTAAATTAAATTCTAGTAAGTAAGTGAAATTGTCTAATTTAATTCCCAAAAGTATATTTAAACTTAGATGAAACAACTGAAGTTACTGATATGAAAAAGCAAGGGCTGACACATGGAATTCACCTCTAGTCTGAGTGCTTAGGGATTATATCCAAGTAATATTTGCTAATTAATCCAGAGAATTTTATAGTTGGAAGAGACCAAGTGCCTTGGCTTAAATTTAACAGAAATCTTTTGCTTATATCCTTCCCATCCTTAAAAAGTAAACATATTAGTGAAAGCTCAAATTTGAGACCATTTCAGTCATACATGCTCTCCTAAAGGAGTTTACCATGGTCTTCATGGACAGAGAGAGACGAGGAAGCTTTGACCTGAAACTGAGGAGGACATGGAGAGATGGAAGATCCAGTGAAGTAAAAAAAGTGACAGAAAGGGGAGGTTAGACACACGAGAAAAAACTCTATCCCTTCACTATGGATGCCAAAGCAATTTGGGTAGAAAAAGGAAAACTCTTGAGGGTCACTTGTAACTCCATCAAATCTTTAAAACTTTCACATGATGGGACCCAATAGCTTCATCAGATCTTAGGGGAAATCTCTCATTTTTTTGTCAATTTACTCTTCATTTTTCAATGAAATCATTTCCTTTAGACAAGAGTTTTGAAGTAAAAGCTTTTATTTATTCTTTGCCTAAAAAAACTGAAGAAATTCTCCTAGGTTCATGGTGACTAAAATGTATTAAAGTGTTTCCACTTTGTAAGTACATTATGACTGGAGATCAACTCTCCTTCAGACTTTAAATTGTAAAATATGGAGCACCCTATGCAAAAAATTCATTTCATATTCATGTTCCCCAAACCATATACAAACCAATAAATGGCCACTTGGAGTGTGGAAACATTCCAAATATATCCTGTTAAGTTGAGAGTTATCCACCTGACCTGTTTACCTGATGTAAAAGCATGGAGAACAGGCAGGCTTTTGCACTCATGACATTGTAAATGTTGTCACCTTGGTCAAAAGAACAGAGGCTGAGAATTTGTAGGACTAGACATTAAGAACTAGAAGAGACCTTAGGGATCTACTATTACTACTACTACTACTACTACTACTACTACTACTACTACTACTACTACTACTACTACTTAGCCATTAAAATGTGCTTTAAATTCTTCAAAACCCTTTGAAAATTTTTATCTCATTTTATTCTTACAATAAAACTGGAAAATAAGTGCTATCATCATGCTAATTTTACAGATGAGGAAATGGAGGCAGACAGATATTAAATGACTTGTCCATGGTCACATACCCAGTAGGTGTCTAAGGTCATATCTGAGCTCAGATCTTCCTGACTCTAAATACAGTATTCTGAACCTGTACCACCTAGGAAAATTACCAAGGTCACAGGTAGGAGTTACCAAAACAAGGATTCTGCACAGATTCTTTGACTTTAAATCTATTGTTTTTCTTTTTCTTGTGGCCCCATGCTGGTTGGCTAATTATCACTAGGTTTCTCCATTGTGCTCAGAAAAGTGTTGATGGTGCTACCATCATAGAGTAAATAGTTAAATGTCCTCTGATCTCACCTTTGTTATTTATCACAAATGTTTAGTCAAAGTCACACTGTATGAATTCAGTATAAGGAAAGGTAGAAGAGGTTGATAGGCTCATTGAGGCACTCTAAAGTATATGTTATTGGATTTGTGACATTATAAAATAAAGTTCCCAATACTCTATAAGACCATTTACTCTCTCTCTCTCTCATATATATATGTATATATATATATATATATATATATGTGTGTGTGTGTGTATGTGTGTATGTTTATTTCTCTTTATATATATAGTTTATGTGTCTACTACATATACACATATGTCACACACATATCATAGGTGTGTGTATTTCTAGGTAGTCCTCTGGCATACCTAGAACTTTATCATCTGTATAAAGGGCACCTTCCACCTGTAAAGCAAGGACAGGTATAGGCAATGGCTTTGTGTAGGAGGTGGTACCTAGAATGGAGTAAAGAGAATGCTAAGGATTCTAAAAAGTAGAGGCGATAAGGGTGAGCATTGCAGATATGAGGGACCACTTGTTTAAAGGCATCACAGCAAATTAAGGCTTGCATGCTTAAGGAATGGCTCAGAGACCACTTTTGTTGGAAAGGAGAGAGACAGGGAGTGATATGAAATAGATAGGAAACAATAGCTGGGTGTCCTATCTGGGCAGGAGTATTAATTTTCAGACTGAGGATTTTGTATTTTTACCTCAAGAAAATAGGGAGCCACTGGAGATTTTTTCATTGGAAGTGATTTGGTCATATAGATATTTTAGTAAAATCTATTGTTGCCTAACTTTGGTTGATGTTAAAAAAAATATTTTCTGTTCATGACCACGGCCTATTTATTTCTGAAAAGCAATGCAACGACTAACTGAACAGGGGGAGTGGCTGGCCTTACTTGAAACCTGACAAATGATGTTTCCTAAATTAAAATGAACATCCATAGCTCAACAGCTTCCTCTGGGGTCCCATATCATTTACAATTAGACCTGCATCAGTGAGACTTATTTCCCCATTTTTGAGGTGCACACTCCATTCAGAAACACAAACTGAGGTGCTAGTCTCAAGTTCATTTGGTTCCATACTAGTCCCACTTAATCAAGTTTCCATTAGGCATAGGACTTTACATAAAGGAAGCTGACCCAGTGAATAGAGTGCTGGACTGGGCATCAAGAAGACCTGAGTTCAAATTCTGCCTTAGATGTTTACTGTCTGTGTGACCCTCGGCAAGTCACTTAACCTGATTTAGCCTCAGTTTCCTCATTTGTAAAGTGGAGGGTGGTAATATCACTACCTTATTGAGCTGTTGTGAAAATCAAATGAGACAAAGGTAGAGTGCTATGACTGTCTGCCTCTCTCTCTATCTCTGTCTGTCTCTCTCTTCTGTCTGTCTCTTTCTCTCTGTCTCTCTCCCCCTCTCTCTGTCTTTGTCTCTCTCCTCCTCTCTCTGTTTCTGTCTCTCTCTCTTTGTATTTCTGTCTCTCTGTCTGTTTCTGTGTCTCCTTCTCTGTTTCTCTCTCTCTCTCTGTGTCTGTCTGTGTCTCTGTCTCTTATCATGCCGGACAATCAAGCTGTCAAAGAGCAAGCTCTCTTTTTCACTGGATTTAGCGATTCCTCCTTTTCAATATTTTGGGCCTTTTCTCTCATGGTGCATTTCCTTTGCCTTTGGAACTGCTTGGGACACCCTTGGCACTTTAAGCAGGCACAACAGAAAAGCAGGAGGAATCCAAACTTAGTATTCTCAGCTTAGTATGAATTTTCTCTCCAACATAAGGTGAAGTTCCTAATCAACCCTTTAGCCTTGCAAAGGGGCCTCTAAAACCTGACTTTTTTGATAAGATCTTGTTTTCAAATCTGCAACTAGGGTGGAAAACAAGGTTTTGCTAACAGAATGCTAAATTTTGGGGGTGGTGACCACACTTGTTCTTCCAGCATCATAGAAATAAGAGTTTAGTAGCCCAGTAGTGTATGAATCATTACTTGAAATAGGAAGCAGCAAGTTGGGGTTAGATCCTGGTCCACCATGCCCTCAGTGGCAGCCTCTCTCTCCACAGTCAGTTCTAGTAAAGGTTTCCACCTTGGGGCCTTAACCCATCCTCCCTCTCCCCACCCCAACTGAGGGATGCTATCTGAGTGTTATTTCCAATGCTGAAATTCCTAATTTTGACTGTCACCTTATACAGTATCCAGAGGGCTTGGAAATGCCCTGGTCTTTCTATAAGCCCTTTGGTAGTTTGCAGCAGCCTGTCCATTCTGAAGTGTGAAATTTCAGTCCTCTAGTTGAATCAGGCCCATTGCACATTGGCACACAGTGTAGGCATAGATTATAGAAGGCAGCTCCATAAGAGCAACATTAATACATCATGACAAAGGCTCGCCAGGAGCAACATGAAACCCTTACAGCAAGGCTTCTGGGGGAGCTCACTATCTCTGCTTACTAATATTTGGGCCTTGGGAGCAAGAACTGCCTATTCTAGGGAAAAGGGGGGCAGTGATGGGTGTGCTTGTCTATATACATACATGCCTACATGCAAAGGATCGACCACATTATTTCAGAGTTGGTAATGACCTTGGTGGTCATGTGACACAGCCCACAGTAAAAAATGAATCCCTTTTATGACATATCCAACAAGTCAGCCAGCTCTGACTGTGAAACCTCCAGTGAGGGAGAAACCCCTATCTCTTAAGATAGTACATTGTCTTTTAGGACATCAATAAGAACAATGAAGATGAAGAAAAGGAGGATGTCAGTTAGCATTTATATAGCACTTTAACATTTTTAAAATGCTTTGTACATATTATCTCACTTTATTTGCACAATAACCTTGGTAGTATGTCAGGGAATACAAATGGGGATCTGAGGTAGATAGTAGATGAATGATTACACCAGGATTATATAGCTATTAAGTGGCAGAGGCTGGATTTGAAACCAGGGCTTCCTGACTCTAGGTCGGGCTCTAACCATTGAGATACTTAACTGCACCTGATAGGATATTTGTCCTGACACCAAGGTTAAATCGGCCTCTTTGCAGTCTGTGCCCATTCATCCTGGGATCCTACCTTCTGGGACCAAGAAGAACATGTCTAATCTGTCTCCCACATGGCAGCCTTGGAAATATTTAAAGATCAGCTCTCTTTTGCCAACTGAGTCTCCTCTACTCCAAGGTACAGAGAATTGGGGTTCTGCCATTTTCTTGCCCTTCACTGTTGGGCGGTGACTTAGAAAATAGCCGATTGGAGGAATCCACCTTGGGGGCTAAAACAGTAAAAAAATAAACAAAAAAAAAATCTTGAGCTTATTACAGCCACCCCATAGGAGCCCTTTTTCCTCAAGGGAAATAGAAAACAGAAGCAAATAATCTTCACATTCCACAGTGCACATAGAGGCAGATAGCTGCCAAAGGCAATAGACCATTCAACGTGGAATGAGAAAAATCTGAATTCACATGCTTCTTCCGACACATACTAACTATGTGACCCTGAGAAAGTAATTAGCCTCTTTAAGCCTCAGTTTCCTCACCTGCAAAATGGAATTAATAATAAGACCTATATTGCACAACTGCTGTGATCTAATAAGCTAATAAGTAAAGTGTTTTGCAAGGCTAGTAATAAGGGACAACTCCTGGAGTTAGGAGGATTTGAGTTCAATCCAGTCTTAGACACTTTACTGAATGTGTGATCGATCCTGGGCAAGTCACTTAACCCTGATCATCTCAAAAATAAAACAACAGCAACCTATTTTTAAGAGGGCTAAAAATACGCTGGTTTTCTGATAAGAAATTATTATCATTATTACTTGTTTCTTCTATTCCCCACCTTTTCTGTTTATACTTTTTTACCCCTTTAAGATTTAATTGAAAAAAATGACTTCCTCTGCCTGGAAAACAGATTTCCAGCTTCTTAACCTGGCATTCAAGGCCAGTCACAGTCTGGATTCAAGCTACCTTTACAGCCAGATTTTACAGGATTTCCTGCCAAACTAGATTACTCACTTCTAAGTGAACATATCGAGTACTTTCTCTCCTCCTACTCTCCCGCAGTTGTTCAGACTATAGTTCTGGGTCCTTCCCATCCTCCCTCAACCTGTTGAATTTTGACAAATTTCCCAAGATCTAGCTGGAATGTTACCTCCTTCTTGAAGCTGTTTTTGACATATGTTGTCAGAAATAACCTTTCCTTTCAGTAACTTCTCCTAGACATGACATATATATATATATATATATATATATATATATATATATGTGTGTGTGTGTGTGTGTGTGTGTGTATGTATGTATGTATTCCTTTGCTATATATACTTAAAGTGCTGTAAAAATAGGTATGAGGAATGGACATATGATTTCACAGACTATAAATGTGAATTACTTCTGTTGGTGGTGGTGGTGGTAGTAGTAGTAGTAGTAGTATAGTATTCCATTCTTTTGATCTTTACGTTTAATGGTGATCAGATAGAAGTAACTTTGGGACAAGTAGTTTATGAAGGCAGGGGCTTGATCTCAATGGTATACTGAACTCCATTTTCCCAGAAAACTAACCTTTGCTAGACTCTTGTTCCTTCAGTAAGTCATGGTATGAGTGTAAACAGGAGTCCTGCTCTCTTACAATCATATTTTCCCTAAGATACCCTTTCATGAGACGCTTGGTGGAGAGGAAAGAGTACTTTGTTTGGAGGCCAGAAGAACTTTTCACATCCTGCTTCAGAAACTTAACTAGTTGTGCAACTCCAGGCAAATCACTTGCCAGATTTCAGCCTCAGTTTCCTTATCTGTCAAAAGGTGATAATAATAGAGTATACCTATTTCAGTTTTTTTGAGGATCTCACAAGATACCAGTTGTTACCTTGCAAACCTTGAAGGGTTATTTAGACATGAGCTATTATTGTTAGGGGTAACTGCTTATAGTGTCTGAGCTTATGGATGTATGACATCAGGCTCAATAAAGGTGACCAGGATGGTGGGATTCTCCCATCTTCGAGAATTATACATTTCCCTTTTGTAGCAGAAAAATCACAGAATAGACATGCTTCAGCATCTGTGGTTTCACCATTGTTCAAATGTGAAAATCCACACTCCATATCTGGAAGCAGCTCACCTAGTCATTTTGAAACACAGCTGAATTTGGTCCCCCTTATGTGGGGCAATGGGATTCCCCAAGGGCAAGTCTTCTGGGCCTCAGTAGTCAGACACCAACGCACACACCAATGGTGTGGACAAAGACAACATAGTACAATTGTCCATTTCTGTCTTTTCCTACTTAGGAGAATAGATTTAGGGCTGAAAGGGAACTTGAATTACTCATATAATCACCTTCTTTTTACAGATGAGAAAACTGAGACTCAGAGAGTTTACGCCTCTATATATTAGGATTTCTTGTTTCTTTTAAGACATCACTCCAGTGGCACCTTCTGTATGAAGACCTTACTTGGAGTTAGAGAGAACTGGGTTTATATCTGGCTTCAGGTCAAGTAGCCTTGTCAAGTAATTTAACCTCTCAGTTTCAGTTTCTTCCTCTGTAATATGGAAATAGCAATATCACCTAAACTCATAAGGTTGGTTTGAGGCTCATGTGATATGATATGCAGAAAGTACTTTGCAGACGTTGTGCAAATATGTTTTTGTTCACATTAATTATTATTATTATCCTTTAACTGATAATTCCTTCCCTCTAAAAATTTCATCTTACATACTCATTTACATATTATTTCTCCCTCACAGAGCAAAACCTCTTTGAATATAGTGACTGTTTCATTTTATTTTGTGTCCCCAATTCTTGGCACAAAATGGTGCTTAATGTTTCTTTATTGATTGGGATAATCAGGTGATAGTGGGTAGAATGCTGGGCCTGGAGTCCAGAGTACTGAGTTCAAATGTGGCCTTAGAATTTACTAGCTGAGCAACCCTAGGCAAGTTGCTTAACTCCCCTTTGCCTCAGCTTCCTCAACTGTAAAATGAGGGTGATAAAACTTACTTCTCAGTTTAGTTTGTGAGGATCAAATGATGTAGTGTTTGAAAAATGTGCTTATCACAGCAACAGGCTGAATCCATGTTCTCTAGTGATCAATTCACTGGCCCCTCTACTGTGCGACACTGTGTCACAGATTCTTTCAGGGTGCTCTCTTTGTGCACCTTAGGGGTGCAGTGGAGAGAGTGAGATGATGAAGAACCTGGCTTTGAATCCTGCTACTTTCTAGCTGTGCTACGTTGGGCAAGTTCTTTGCCCTCTGGGAGCTTTAGCTACCTGAACTGTAAGAGGAAAGCACTGGACCAGATGGCCTCTGGGGTCCTTTTCCAAATCTACGATCCTGGGGGATTTTGAACATTACTTTTGCCTTCTCTGTATTTTAACTGGTGAGTGGGTAAGGCTCTCTCTGTGTTCCCTGCCTTTGGTCTGTTAGGAAGAAATTCTATCTTTTCCACGATGGCTTTCCTGACTCCCGTACCACTCTCAGTTGTTGATGTCTCTCCAAAAGTTACCTTGCATCCATTTTTAAATATATGTATTCCTATGGGCAGATGTTTCTTTTAATAGAATGGAAACGCCCTGGGGTGGAGATCCTGTCATTTTTAATCTTTGTAACCCTCGAGCTTGGGGCAGTACTCAGCTCACGGTTATGGTTAATGTGGCTATTATTTAGTCCTCTCTGACTCTTTGTGATCCTCTTTGGGGTTTTCTTGGTGAAGATATTAGAGTGGTTTGCTGTTTCTTTCTCTAACTCATTTTACAAAGGTGGAAACTGAGGCAAGCAGGGTTAAGTGACTTACCCAGGGCCTGAGAGTAAGGATCTGAGGCCAGATTTGAACTCAGCTATGTGAATCTTCTGGATTTCAAACCTGGTCCTCCATCCACTGTGCCACCTAACTGTTCTAGCTGGTACATAGTAGATAACTTTGATAAACGCTGACTGATTCATCTTTGTTTGAGATCTTTCAGCTTTCAATTTTGGGGTAGAATTGTCACTTGACATACATATATTATGATTTGGTCATGCCAAAGTATCATATATGGGATGAGATCATTTAGAGAACATATCAGGAATATTGATAAGGAAGAAAAAGCCTAACATATGCAGATAAATCATTACTCTTTTGGGGAGAGGAGGTGGTAATCTTCCAAATGAGTTTTTGTCTTTTGGTTGCATCATCCATAGCAAAGTTATTTTTTAACTACATGATGAAGTGGAGTGTTTACACATACATCAATTTATATTAATCCTAAAAGGGATTTCTCAAATAGAGGTGCTCCCCTGTAGTTAAAGATGAGTTATTGAAGGCTTCCATGACTCAGAGGCGAATCCAAGAATTGCTATTTGAGCCTTCATCAGTCAGCCCCAATATGTGGCCTGACCTGATTCTAATAGGAACAGTGGATCCCTCAAAGGGCCATGTCCCTCTTGGTAAGCAACAGCCAGAATGGTAGCAGTTATTCTTCCCCTGAGGATTTCACAGAGGAGCTCACTCATCTGAGGTTTCTAAGGCATTCCACAGTGGGGTTACTGGGCCCTAAGTTAGATGACTGGCCCCGTGATTTTTCCCTCTGAACACAGCTGTGGATAATGCTGTTACACAAGAATCCCTTGAGGCTTGGTACACATAATGAAGCTTCACTGCCCCTTCAGTACTGAGAGACAGTGAGACCTGAATATGAGTGGCCCTCGCTTCTTAACCTCTAGAATGACATCGTGAATTTTGAGCCAGAAGAGAGAGGTAGGTCACCAAACCAACCCTTTCATTTTGCAGATAAAGAATCTGAGTCCAAAAGAGGCTAACACAAAGCACACACACACACACACACAGAGTTTCACTCATCCATGCTCTTGACATAGTACCTACTCTTGTCATAGTTAAACAGTTTTGAATATTTATCTATGAGATCTGGGAGTCCAAGTTTACACATAAACAGAGGTGAGATTTGAACTTATGTTAAGACCTTCCCATAAGCATCATACATTGCATATAACTTCCACCTGAATACCAGAATTAAAAATGGCAACATTAAAATTATTAAAATTATCTATTAAAACCTTATTGGTCACAACCAGAGATTCTCCAATTAGGCTTCTCAGAATTTTCTGTATTTTTATGTATTAAACTTCTCATTTTTTAATTTTTAAATTATGCTTATTTTTCATTCTCAAATATTTTATTTCTCCTTCCCTCTGTTCCCTATTCTAACATTAATGTTGTCCTGCCTGTGAAACATGAATTAATTTCTTTCCAAAATCATAAGTAATCAAAAGAAGAGAGAGATGCAAGATTGGTAGAAGTAGGATGCAGAAAGAATCAGTGATAATGACTCATAGGAGAGAAGAGTGGGAAAAGATTTTGTCAAGGAAATTTTTGAATGGAGTAAGAGATGAGTTGGTCATATTGTGATAGAAAGGGATAAGAGATGAAAAGCCCTAGGCTTGCATGAAGAGAATGGAAGCTCCCTGAAGGGAAAGATTGTTTCATTTTTGTCTTTGTAGCCTCAGCACCTAGAGTAGTGGTCAGTATGTAGTAAGCCTTTCACTGAATTGCAAACATTATTATTAGAGTAACGAGCTTACTTTGAAATTTGCAAAACAATTTATAAATATTAGATCAGTTGATCCTCACAAAACCTTGTGAGGTAAATACTATTATAAACTCCATTTTAAGGATGAGGAAACTAAGACTGAGCAGTTAAGTGGTTTCCCCAGGTCTCACTGCTAGTAATCACCCAAGGCAAGATTTCATATCAGACTGGTTGATTGATTGCATTGTAACCCATGGGACGTTAAAGATGTTAGAAGAACTAGACAATACCTCTAGTTTACTGTGCAATGGAGGATTTGTGGGAGGATAAAAAATATGAATTGTACAAATGAGAAGACCTGGTTGGGACAAGATGGGCATCTATGGAGGTCAGCAGCCTCAACAATGAGAACATGGATTTCTTAAAGGACTTCCAGCCCCATTAACCTTTTTACAATCAGTCTGATTTTTTGCAAGGATGTTACTTCAGTTAACTCATAAACATCTTTCCTTCATCTCTTTTATTTCTTTCTTCTTCTTTCCCTGACAACTCATAGAGACAAGTTATAACATAACATAATACAACATAGCATAGCATAGCATAGAATAACATAGCATGGTGTAACATAATGTAACATAACATAGCACAACATAGCATGACATAAAACATAACAAAAGATGTAACGTAATGTAGCATAAAATGCAACATAACTTGTTATCTCTATCACTTTCTTTTTTTTTAATGTTTTCAGGCTGATTTCAATGCTTGTCTCTGTTAGAGTCATAGCTGAGACCTAAAACAGGCCCACTTTATGTTCTCATCACGTACTTGGGTTATAGTTTTTCAAATGCTTATTTTTTAGGGAATTACTATGTGTTACTCGTCATCCATGTCTCCTATGATGCTTGACTCTGTGCCAAGTAGACACTTAAAAATTGTTTTGTGAAGATCACACATACACTGTGTGACCACAGTCAAGACATTCATTCTCTTTTAGGCTCAGTGTTTTCATCATTAAAATGGGGGTGAAAATACACTTAATAGGGATCTTGTGAAGTAAATGCTGTGCTAACCTTAAAGTATTATATCACTATTATCTCTAAATTCATGTCCAGCTCTAAATCTTATGATCATGTCATTTATAGCATTTTAAATTTAGTTCAATTATCCAGGCACTGTCCTTGGTGCTGGAGATGCAAAGAAAAATCTAAAATCACTCTTGACCTTAGGAAGTTTCTTCTCTCTTGGGGGCAAACAGGATGTATTAACATAAATTTAGGTAGATAGATAGACAGACAGACAGAGATAGATAGATAGATAGATAGATAGATAGATAGATAGATAGATAGATAGATAGATGAGAGGGAGACAGAAAAGAGAATGTGGGTATAAATAAAAAGTAATGGGGGTGGTGGTAAAAAGAAGCATCGCTAACAACTGAAGAACAAGGAAAGATTTTGTGGGAGGTGCCACTAAAACTGAGCCTTTAAAGAAGCTAAGAATTTTAGGATTTGAAAAATGTCTATCTATCTATCTATCTATCTATCTGTGTCTGTCTCTTCAGCTATCCATCTAACTTTCTATATCTTTATATTCTTCTATATCTCTATATCTATGTCTCCATTGCTTATATCTATACATCTATACCTCTCTCTGTCTTCCTCTCCCTATTTCTGTCTCCACACATGATAAAATCTCATTTAACCCTCACAACACTGGGATGCAGGTGATATTATGAATCCCCCATTTTACAAGGAGGCTCAGAGAAATAAAATTATTTACACGTAGTCACAGATTTTCTAAGTGCCCAAGATCAAATTTGAACTTCAACTTATCTCATATTCGGGTCTAGTGAGCTTTCCACTGTATTATTACTGGCTGTTATGATCCTACCCAAATGAACACAGGTAACGTCAATTCTGACATGCCATAATATGGATAGTTGTATGTCACTATCTTTGCTCTGTGGTTCATGAACCTTTCATTGTTTTTTCCCAGTCTGAATATAAGAATATTGTCATTGTCCATTAGCAATTGCTGGAGTCAAAAGGTATCTTTTGACACTTTTGTTCCTCAGAAAAATGAATAATAAAATGCCATTGGTTGAATTTTTCTCTTGCAAACTCCATGGGGAATTTTGGATAGCATCAGAAAATAGTCTGAGTATTTAAAATCTTTGATTCATAATAAAGCTGCAGTTGAAAAAATGACAAATTTAAATTCAGTGTCTCATAATGTCCAAAGCACCACAGCCACCAAATAATGACACAGGATGGCTAAAAGTCAGAAAGAAGGCGAGGTCTGGATCTTGGTAAACATTTATTATCTTCTTTTACTATTCTGATTAATGTACATTTAAAAATGCAGTATTTTAGGCAAACAAAGCATCAATGTAATTTGACAGTAATGTAAAGGACTTATTATCTTCTTTCCATAAGACTATTTATATCCAAAGGCAGCATTAATAGGTTGCCAAAACAAACTAGAGTTAATTGCATTTAATTAAATTGTTGAAAACATGTATAGATATTTTATTTCTTGGAAAGGGCTCTAGATATGCTTTTTAATGTATAAAATAGGATTAGGTCTAAGGTTCCTTCCATATTTAGGTTGCTGCTTTGTGATGATAAAAACAAGAAAATGGGATGGAAAGCACTGAATTGTGTTTCATTGTATGAGGGCCCTTTCTAGCTTCCTGAAGCATTGGTAGTCTGGGAGTGTTTATAATCAACAAGATTAGAAGAAATTGACCCTTGAACACAAAGATCTCCTTGTCTATAACACCTAGAAAAGAACCTTGAATGTAGCTGGTGCTAAATTGAAGTAGCATCAGATCAGGTAAATACTTTCAACACTAGATAGATAGTTTCACTTATTCATTCAGCATTTATCACACACTTTTTAGGTTCTGCACATTCAGAATGTAAAGATAAAAATGAAAAGCACTTATCCTCATGTAACATATAGTCAGTTGTGGAGAACTATACATCTGAAGATAAGTAAAAACAAAATAAATGCAAAGGAAATACAAAGTAGTTGTAAGCATGGCTGAGAGCATTCAAACTTAGGAGGCAGATTTGGAAGGTGGTTGGTATTGCTTGGATTCCTCCCTCTCATTTTTTTCTCTATACTTTTTTGAACTATTGTGAACGTGATTGCTTTTTAATCTATTAGGTCATGAGACAACCCTCAAGGTAAAGGTTTCTTGAACCTCTGGAAAGACCTTATATCTGCTATATTTGAAGGGCATTGGCCTTTGTGTGACTTCTGTGACTTGTAGGTACAGTTATTCAGTGTTTGAGATGCAGTCTAATTTTACAAAGCATTTCTGGATCCTTTTACTGGGCTTTTTACAAGAGATAATGTCACCAAGGTGAGATCTACCGGAAACAAGTCTGTCCCACCTGTAGGGAGAATGTAGTACCATTCTTCTGGGACTCTACTTGCATTAGAAAGATTGACAGATAATGTTGTGGCAAAATCTAATAAGTAACCGCCCCAAAGTCAGACAGTATGACTTTTTCTCTTTATGGTTGGAGATGAACTCTCTACCCTGTGTGAGAGGCTGAATGGGTTGGCAGGAGCAGGATGGCTCTCCCTTCTTTCTCTTCTTTGTGAGTCTTTGAACATTGACTTTGGGCAGTCCTGTCTTTCAGCTACAAGAGGGAAGATGGCAAGGGCCAACCCCACTTCAGATTGATGAGGGAAAAGACTCTGGGAAGACATAAGAGTAGCTGCCAGTGTCCATCATGGTCGTGTCCTCAGCTAGCTTTTGGGGCCAGAGTCTTTTGATGTTAGAGAAGCAATAGCATATAATATTTCCTTTTTGTCCCTGATAACTATACCCTCATCCTCTCAGTTTTTGCTGTCCTAGGTGGAAATATTGCCTCATATGACTTGGGATTGATGTCATGGAACTACAACCTTAGTTTGAATTTGAAATAACACTTGATAATGATGATGGCTTCTCTCTCACCATCTGGTTTTCTTCCTATATCAGCCGTCTAATTTATGGTTAAGGGCTTTTGTTGATAGGTATTTGTTTGTAACTGTGTTTTGGATTTGTGTCAATCTCAAATGTGGGCTGACTCCCAATTTTAAGAAGTGACACTGTGAATTAAAGGCCAAAGCTTTCAACACATAGCCATTGATATACTGATGTTTCCTTTGAATAAAAATTTTGACTGTGGTGCATTCAATAAATAAATGATCTCTCTGGCATTATCCTAGTACCCTCTTTCCCCCTCCATCTTCTTTTCATTTCCACTACTGTATCTGTTTCTAATTGACAGGCAAAGAAAGTAGTTTTGGATCAAATAAAACCATTTGTGATGGATTACTGCATGCAATTGTCTCGATGACAGCAGGAGACAAAGGCCTGTAAGAGTGGTCAATGACTTTGGAAGCAGGAATAAATGAAGCCAAGAGAACAGTGGCAGCAATTTTAGGTGCTAAATGACTTATTTTCAAACCCTAGGAGTATGTTAATATTGTTCCTCTCCCCCTTCCTTTAATTAAGCTTTCTTTTAATGCACAGTGATGTCCGCTGAGGGAAAGTTGTCTCAGGGAGTAGCAGCCTTGCTTCCTGAGAGCTATTATTTAAAAGAATTTGAGTCTATTAGATATTTACTGTGTTGATGGGCAGAAATTTTTTTGAAAAGCTGTGATTCACCATTGCAGAGGTTAATAAAGAGAAAAATGGATAAAAGAACTCATTTCTTGGTCAATAATTCTGTTTGCCATGAACTTTATTGTTCAGGTTTCCTTGGTCATGGATAGAGAGTCTAGGATGGTGATAATCACATGTTGAACTGCAGGATTGCATTCTTTAATATGAAAATCTAGAATGTCCTACCTTCTGCCTCTGTGGAATGAAGGAGAGATGGATGTAATTTTTTTGACAGAACTTGAAATGATCAACAAGACTATGTCCACGGTTTCTTTTCTTTCACCCTTGTCTCTCTTTCTTCTCACTCTTCCCCATTAGGATATTGCTAGGTTGTTAGAATAGAACCCTTTGAGGACAATATTGTTACATTTTGCTTTTGTATGTCTGGAACAATACTAAGCATATGGTAGGGACTTTGTCAGTGCTTTTGCTGATTGATTGATTTTTTAAATTCAGTTCAAATGTGCGTCACTTTCACACTTTTTAGAGGATATTCTATATTAGAACACAGTAATTCCTGGGCTCTAAAGTGATTACCTAGCCTACCTTCCCCCATTTTCTAAATAAGGAAACCTAGAACTAGTGAAAGGAAGTGATTTGCTTGACAATCTCAATGATAGTAAGCATTAGAGGTGAGATTAGCCATCTTCTGAACTATAAATGCTCTTTCTATTGGACCAATAAAGAACAATCCTTGATTTTTCTCCTTCTGGGAATTGATCACTATTAGCAGTCATTATTTTCTGTGTATTGTACATTATGTGACATACTTGTAAGGCCATTCCCTCCACACATCTAAGTTGATAATACCCCCTTTGGCCTTATATTAGGGTTTTCCAGACTATACAGTGTCCCCCCAACACTGTGCCAGACCTCTCCCTCTTGAAAATGTAAGACAATGGTTGAAACATTTGGATACCTTCAAATACCATGACTACATACTACCATGTTAATATGATTTCAGATCAGTCACAAAAGAAAGACTAACATGAAGAATTTGCTTCAATTAATAATGAATTCAGGATATTATTTAATGTAACATGTACACAAGTGGGTTCAAATTTCAATCAGCATTTATCAAATTTTAAGATGGACAAAATTTGCCACCAATACCATTGATTGACACAGCTCCCACTAGACTGTGAGTTCCTTGAAAGGAGAGACTGGTTTTTGGCCTTTCTTTGAGGCTTCATCACTAAACACAGTACGTGATATCTGGTAGCTACTTAATAAATGCTAGTGTATGAACTAATAAATTGGCATAGGCTCCTACTGGTTACTGTTGGTGTAGTTTTGTTTTAATTACTGTTGTCGTCTTTAAAGGAGAACATTGCTACCCAGTTTGGAAACATTACTTAAGATGTTTTTAGAAGCTATGTTAAATATATTTTTATATTTATACATAAGTATATAACATTAATATCTGATAGCCTGTAATGAGTTCTGTGATGGGTCCCTCTGAGCTTAGTGATCATACAGTCAGTGAGAATTTATTAAGTACCTACTATGTGCCAGGCACAGTATGAAACAATTGGGGTACAAAAAGGTCAAAAGGTAGTCCCTTCTCTCAAGGACCTCAGAGCCTAATGGGAGAGACAGAAGTAGATCAGTCCACTGCCATGATCCATATCCTAAGCTACCACTGCTTGGGAAGACAGCCAAAACTTTGTTTTCTGTTGTCATAGTGTTCATGAACCAAGGGAATTTCCCATGCCATGATGAAGATTGGACTTTAGTGGAGAAATCACAAAGAGTCACAGAATCTCAGAACAATAAGATGGTTATCTATGGTCCAATCTATGCCTGAAAAAAATAATTCTCACCTTTCTTTGTATCTTAGTACTTAGCACAGTGCCTGGCACATAGTAAGCATAAATTTAAAAATAAAAAACATGTTGACTTGTCTTGACATGTTGACAAATATTTACTTGAGCACCATAAATGAAGGATAGCCATCACCTCCTAAAACAGTCCCTCATACATTTGGTAATAAGCATTCTATTTGATATGCTGTTTACTATGTTTACATGTTATCTTTCCCATAAACATGTATAGACCTTCAGAGCACTTTTAACTGGTGAAAAGTATTTTCATATAGGTTTTTGACTTTTATCTGCCTAAACTTTTGAGACTATTTCATTTCTGTTTTGTTTTTAAATTTTGATTTCGGTATCAAGTTATCATTTTATTGTTGTATTGATTTTCTTGTAAGAAAACCCCCTCTACTAATGCAGTAGTCTTATAGAGTTTCCAGGGGTCATTAATAGGTCTGGTTTCTTTCTTAGAGTTATAGAACCAATATGTGTGAGAAGCAGGACTCATATCAGGATATTCTGGCCAATGAGACCAGAACTCTCTCCAGTATATCATGTTGCTGAGAAACTGATGGAATTATTAATTGAGTAATCTTCTGAAAGTGAATGGAGATGAAACCAGTTTGCTCTGAATCAATCCTACATCCTGAGTCTATGGAGATGCCTTTTCCTTGTTGTTTTTTTTTTTCATTAAGCATGATTTTTGTGCCCTTCTGAACTCCTCTAATTAACTTCTTTTTAGTCTGGTAACTTGATGTTTTGTAAGAGGACATAAGAGAATACACTTAAAATGTTAGAGGCATGAATGTAATTAGATATAAAATAGATAGCATCATTAAGAATGGCAAACAGTAATGTCACATCCTTAGAACAACTTGTAAAGATGAAACAAGTTCATGCTTTTTGACCAGAACATATTTAATGGTATTTAAGGTACCTGTCTTTTATGTAGTGTCTTCAATCCTCTGAGTTCACCAAAAGTGTATTAGAAATCAACGTTTGTTCTATACAGTGGTTTTTGAACAACCACAGATTACCTTACATATTGCATTGCTAAGGGGTTTTGTTTATTACTGAGAAGAAGTGAGGAAAAGATCTCTTTATCTCCACCTCTTAGGCTCTCTGGCTCTTTTCAAATCCCTGCTTAAGATGACTATGATTTTTGAGAGTATAAACGTGCTTCATTTTATTGTACATTGCTTTATTACGCTTCAAAGATATTATGGTTTTGTTTCTGTTTTTTACAAATTGGAGGTTTGCAGAAACCTTGCATTGAGCAAGTCTATTGGCACCATTTTTCCAACAGCATGGGTTTACATTGTGTCTCTCAATCACATTTACGTAATTCCCAATATTTCAAACTTTTTCATTATTATTGAATATGTTATGGTGATGAATGATCTGTGATACTTGATGTTACTATTGAAATTGTTTTGAGGTACCACAAACCCACCCATATAAGGCAGCAAATTTAATTGATAAATGATGTGTGGACATTTTGACTACTCTACTCAACTGCAGGTCCCAGTGTCTATCCCAGGCCTCAGGGCTCCCTATTCCAGGAGACAAAAAATGATGAAATCAGGCTATTTAATAATCCCATAATGACTTTTAAGAGTTTAATTGAAAGGAAGAGTTGATCAGTGTGGCAAACTTCACTGTTGTCTTTTTTATTTTCTACTAATTTATTTGTTTTCAATTTTCAACAATTGCTTCCAGAAATCTTAGATTTATCTCCCCGCTCTGTCTCCTCCCTCCCTGAGTTGCCATGCAATCTTTTTTTATTATTTATCTTTCATTTATTTATTTATTTATTTTTGGTTTTCGACCTTGATTTCCACAAGATTTTGAGTTCCAAATTTTCTCCCCATCTCTCCTCTCCCCCACCTCAAAACACCATGCATTCTGATTGCCCCTTGCCCCAATCTGCCCTCCTTTCTATCACACCCCTCCCTTCCCTTATCCTCATCTTCTCTCTTTTATTGTAGGGCAAGATAGATTTCTATACCCCATTACCTGTATTTCTTATTTCCCAGTTTTATGTAAAAACAATTCTCAACATTCGTTCCTAAAACTTTGAGTTCCAACTTCTCTCCCTTCCTCCCTCCTTACCAATCCCCACTGAGAAGGCAAACAATTCAATATAGGCTATATATGTGCAGTTTTGCAAAAAATCTCCATAACAGCCATGTTGTGAAAGACTAACTATATTTCACTCCTATCCTGCCCCCTATTTATTCTATTCTCTCTTTTGACCTTGTCCCTCCCCAAAAGTGTTTCCTTCTACTTACTCCCTTCTCCTATTTGCCCTCCATTCTATGATCCTCCCACACCCCACTTATCCCCTCCTCCCCTACTTTCCTGTAGTGTAAGATAGATTGTCCTCCCAAATTGAGTACACATGTTGTTCCCTCCTTAAATCACATGTGATGAGAGTAAGCTTCACTTTTTGCCTCTCACACCCCCTTTTCCCCCTCCATTGAAAAACCTTTTTCTTGCCTCTTTTATGAGAGATAATTTGCCCCATTCCATTTCTCCCTTTCTCCTCCCAATATATTCCTCTCCCACCCCTTAATTTTATTTTATTAGATATCATCCCTTCTCATTCAACTCACCCTGTGCCCTCTGTCTATATATATGTGTATAATCCTTCCAACTATCCAAATATAGAAAAAAGTCTCAAGAGTTACAAATATTATCTTTCCATGTAGGAATGCAAACAGTTTGACTTTAGTAAGTCCCTTATGATTTCTCTTTCCCATTTACTTTTCCATGCTTCTCTTGATTCTTACATTTGAAAGTCAAATTTTCTCTTCAGCTCTGGTCTTTTCATCAAGAATACTTGAAAGTCCTCTATTTCATTAAATGGCCATTTTCCCCCTGAAGTATTTTACTCAGTTTTGCTGGGTAGATGATTCTTGGTTTTAATCCTAGTTCCTTTGACTTCTGGAGTATCATATTCCAAGCCCTTCGATCCTTAAATGTAAAAAGTGCTAGATCTTGTGTTATCCTGAAGATATTTCCACAATATTCAATTTGGTTCTTTCTGCTGCTTGCAATATTTTCTCCTTGACCTGGGAACTCAGGAATTTGACTACAATAATCCTAGGAGATGTTTTTTTTTGAATCTCTTTCAGAAGGTGATAAGTGAATTCTTTCAATATTCTGATTCTGATTCTGGAATATCAGGGCAGTTTTCCTTGATAATTTCATGAAAGATGATGGCTAGGCTCTTTTTTTTTTATCATGGCTTTCAGGTAGTCCTATAATTTTTAAATTGTCTCTCCTGGATCTATTTTCCAGGTCAGTTGTTTTTCCAATGAGATATTTCACATTCTCTTTCATTTTTTCATTCTTTTGGTTTTGTTTTGTGATTTCTTGGTTTCTCATAAAGTCATTAGCATTCATCTGTTCCATTCTAATTTTTAAAGAACTATTTTCTTCAGTGAGCTTTTGAACCTCCTTTCCCATTTGATTAGTTCTTCTTTTTAAAGTATTATTCTCCTCACTGACTTTTTGGCCCTCTTTTGCCATTTGAGTTAGTCAATTTTTAAAGATGTTGTTTTCTTCACCATTTTTTTGTGTGTCTCCTTTAGCAAGCTGTTAACTCACTTTTCATGATTTTCTTGCATCTCTCTCATTTCTCTTCCCAATTTTTCCTCTACCACTCTTACTTGATTTTCAAAATCCTTTTTGAGCTCTCCCATGGCCTGAGATCATTGCCTATTTATTTAGGAGGTTTTGGATGCAGAAGCCTTATCTTTTATGTCTTCCTCTGATGCATTGTTCTTCATTGAAAGGATGGAAGAAAATAACTGATCACTATTACCTTCTATAGTCTTATTTTTTTCCCTTTTTGGGGCATTTTCCCAGCCAGTTAATTGACTTTTGAGTCCTTTGTCAAGAGGAGGGTATACTCTGTGGACCTATAAGTTCGCAGTTCTTCCAACATGGAAAAATCAGTGGAGAGGAGTTTATGCCTCTCCTGGCCTGTGCTCTTATCTGGGAGGAAACACAAGCTTTTTTGCCTAGGATCTGCTAGTAAAATTCCCTCTCCAGAGCCTCCACCAGCTCCACCAACCAGTGCTCCTCCTTACTCCAGGATCACCACTCAGGACTGAGATCCAGATCAGCATCTCAATTCCCCCCAGGGTCTTTTGGTGCAGGGCTCCAAAAATGGATGATGATGATGCTTCCTCTGCCTGGGGCCCAGGGCCAGACTGCATTCCCTTTCTCACTGACCTTTGAAACTGTCTTTGGTATTTGTGGGAATCTGGGAACTGTAGCTGCTGCCTGGTATTCCATGCCCCAGCCACCTCCAGTCCTGTCCCTGTCACACCACTTGGCTAATGCTGTGCTGCTCTCCATGGGCTGCACTCTGCTCTGAGACTGGTGGGATAGACCTTTCCCGTTGGCCTTCCAGGCTTATTGTCTGGAAATCTCTTTCACTCTGTCATTTTGTGGTTTCTGCTGCTCATTTTTTATAGGGTATTTTATCAGCTGTGGCGAGAGTACTTCTACAGGTCAATCCTACATCGCCATCTTGGCTCCAACCCTCTGATGGCATGCAATCTTATATGGGTTCTACACATACATTCTTAGTAAATACATTATCATATTAGTCATGTTGCATGAAAGAATTAAAATGAATGGGAGAAACCATGAGGAAAACCCAAACAAAACAAAACATAACACAAGAGAAAATATTCTGCTTCATTCTTATTTCAAGAAATTGCCACAGCCATCCCAAACTTCAGCAACCACCACCTCTCTGATCAGTTATCAGTCATCAACTTTGGGGCAGACCCTCCACCATAAAAGTAGATTATGACTCACTAAAGGCTCAGATGATGGTTAGCATTTTTTTTTTTAGTAAAACACCATTTTTAATTAAGGTATGCACATTGACTTTTTAGATCATAAGCTTATCTCATACTTACTAGGTTTCAGTGTAGCATAACCATAACTTTTATATACATTGAGAAGCCAAAACTTCTACATGACTTTATTGTGGTGGTCTAGAACCAAACCCACAATATCTTTTAGGTATGCCTGTAAGAGAAATCTTCCCAAACTCTGCAAATGTCAAGGTTTTCTCCTTCCTGATAGTATTCTGTATTTTGTTTTCACTTATCTGTGGACAAGTTCATTGTTTCTCCCTGTTCCCCTCAAGTAAGTAAGCTTCCTCAGGGAAGGGGCCAGTTTGTTATCAGAAGGACTGTAATCTAAGAATGTCTTGAAGGACCAAGTAGTATCAACTGACACAGTGCATATTTTTAAATCTAAAAAACAAATAAACTAGAAATAGGATGAGAAAGTTTATTTCAAAGTGTTATGATAATGCATATTTTATATAGATTGATATCCATGGTCCTTCTAGTATACTCCCATACTTATTGTAGAGCCTGGCATGCAGTGGACACTTCATAAATATTTGTCTAATTGAATTGTACACTCAAAATATTGTGGATTTCAAAATTGGAAATAAATTCTTAAATGTGCTGTGATGACTTTGTTGGGACATACATTTTTCAAGTCTTGGTCACAATGTTTCCCCTTAATAAAAAAATATACAGAAAATAACTCATGAAAATGGGAGATTGGTTAATGAAAGATTGGTTAACTTTCATCTCAGCTGAGTTCAACTCAACTGGAAAGCATAACATGCCTGACATCTCTTCATGTCCAACATTTGTTCAGACAGTGCCACTTTCTCTGTTCAGAGACTGATCTTAGGACACCATCACCAAGTGCACGTGGAGTTCACTAGGCCATTGAGTTCCCAAGATATGATCTCGTTTGAGACAATATATCAATGAGCTTGCCATGGTTATCTGAGGAAAGAAAATGCAGAGAACAAAGAGCAAAGAGAAACATGGCCCATGAGAAATTTTACATGAGTGGACTGGCCCAGGATGTTGAACATTCTCTCTCACTGGAAGTTTCCAAATAATGGCAGCATGCCAACTTGTAGAAAATGCTGCAGAAGGGAACTCTTTTTTTCAGTGATGAGTTAGGCTGAATGAGGCCCTTTCCATCTTAAAAATTCTATGACTCTTTGCTTCTAAGTGTTACACATAGTTAAGAGGAGATATGAAAGCTAAATGAGAAAAGAGATTTACTGCAATCTAGACCAATCAGAAGAAGGTTTCATGGGGAGCTGGGACCTGAAGAATGGGGATAGATTTAGATAAGAAAAGCATCCCAGGAAAAGTAAATAAAAATGGTTGACTATAATAATGCATAAAATATATCTGGGACACCACTGAATAGACCCAAGTCAGTAAATCATTTCTCCAGCCCAGGAACTGAAGGGGTGATGGTATAGAGTTTACCTTTAGTAGGAAAAATTGTAAGATTCCCTAAAGAAAGGACCAAAGGCAACATATGCCAGACAAGATGACCCACTATCACCATATCAACTGATTTGCCAACATCAACAAGTGCCAGTTCCACTTCTGATCAAACATTTGGAGACAGCTAAAGACTCTGAGCCCAAGAATATTAAGAATGAGAGCACCCTTTAAACCAACTTTCAGAAACTTCTGTGAATTATGGTCCTATCTTCCTTGCCATCACTAAGACCAGTTTCTCATCAGCTGCCATCATTGGACTGGTAAGCCCTAGAAAGAATAGCACCCTTCCAGATTGCACTCCCTTCTTCCAGGCCAACCCTGCAGGCATTATGCAAGGAACTGATACTTTTGGGAAGATGTGAACTGGGAGTTGCCCCTATGGGTGTTGAAGTCTCCTTGACAGCCATAGATTCTGAGGACTCAGAAAAGAAAATTCTCACCACCAAAATACTTGGCATTGTCAAATCGTTCAATATCTAAAATAGATATGGTTTTATCAGTTGAAAAATAATTAAAGAAAATGCATTATCAGTCTTGCCAATGTACCCTAAATACAACAGGCTATTTCCATCTGATGTACAGAAGAAATTTCTTAGAAATATCATCTCCCATTAGAATGTGAGCTCCTTGATTGAAGAGAATGTCTTGCTTTCCTAATTGTAATCCCTAGTGCTTTGCACTTAATAAGCTCTTAATATTTTTTTCATTAGTTCAAAATCCAGTTTTGCTTAGCAATCTTTTTATGTTATAGAAATGCACTTAATGATTTAAGCAAATGGATTCTTAGGTTGTTCAACATGGTTTTTGGCTCATGGAAAGGTATCTCCTTAATAATGTTTAAGTCATTAATCTGCTTTTGTGCAGAAGCTTAGTTCCAATGACTAGTATCCTTTAATTAATTTCTCATGTCCTCCTCTATTTCCAGGGCCAGTATAAATAATGCCTGTGTCATATCCCATTGGAATAAGCTAAGCTATATGTGCTTTCTCCCAATACTTAATCTCTAAGTCATCTTTTAACTTCCCCTCCCTAAAATAGCATATTTTTGGGAGCACATGGTATAATATATAGTCCTCATATTTTGATAACATTATCAGATATTATTGTAGCTATATTTTTATGCTTTATGAAAAGACTTTAGAGTTCAAACTGTCACACTGAAATTAACAACTAGTTCTTTGGAGCCATAATGAACTGGCTCCAACATATTCCTGAATTAATATGTGGTCCTTTGTTTGGGGTCAGTAAAAAGACTTAACAGTTTCTGAAATTAAGGAAATTTAATGAATTAAATTTAAAGGAAATTAAGGAAAAATATAATGATTGAGTGAATTTTAAAAAGAGTTCAGATTTTCCTTTCCTTCCAGATTTTCTGTCTCCTATTTCTAAGCTCACACCTTTCTTCTATTTATCCATCCCTCTCATTGGAGATCCCTCCCAAAATACTTCTTTTCTTACATTTCTCTTGCTCTATGCAGTATCTACAAATACTCTCCCTTCATAGGAGGAAGAAGTATTTACATCAGCAAACGTGTGTGTGTGTGTGTTTGTGTGTGTTGTTGTTGTTACTGCGGAAAGTAATACCTGGTTGTGGAATACTTTAACAATGATGAAAAAACCTGGCTAAACTCCCTTCAATTTTCAGCAAAACAGAGATCGTTTCTTGGAATTTTCTCCATTTTTCCATTGACCTAGTTGCTATTTCATAATATAAAAGTGGTGGACATGCATTTTTCTACCTCTATGATCTCATACCCACTTCCTTTCCTGCCAACTTACTCAGCTATTCCAATCTTCACCTTCTCTCTGTCCTCACAGTTGGGGACTGTACTTTCACTTTCAACACCTGACAAACCTGGAACAATCTAACTCAAAGTCACTTTCTCTGTATAGCTTTCTTTTTAAAGCATTAGATTGAGGGGGGGATTGGAGATGCATGTGTATTTTTTAAAGGACACACACTAAGGAACATGTGACTGTTGCCATTGATATTCACTTTGCATTGTATTTTTGATATTTCCTTTTGAATGACAGTTTTGCCCATCTATGTTCGGTTCCTCTATCTGAGATCATCGTTTTGGACAGGCATAAAAGTCAATGTGATATAACTTATCATTTTGTTAGAGAGCCAAAGTGGACAAAAGTAGGTTGAGAAGAGCATTATTTATGGCAATGGAGGCTTTGGAAAAATAACATGTGCAATGAAAAGCTGTACAGTACAAGAAGGTTTAGTCCTTTTTAGTGTACAGCATATTAGGTATATGTATTCCTCTGCCAAAGACTGTCTGAGAGGACATCTTCATTGGCTCATGCAACTTGGAACTTTTTCTTCCAACCCTAGCTGAGTTGAATATGGTGAATAAATCTTTTGTGTTTGTATTGGTTCTTTTTATCAGAAGCTTAGCATTCTCTAAAGATTCTATTTCTATGATCCACTTAAAGCAGGAACAGGCAGATGATATGCATCAGTTTGAAACGAATGGACATGTAGAGAAGTGAAGTGATACTTGAAAGATCACTTAAAACAGAATAAAGGACATATCTTGTAGACAAATTGGGAAGAAAGGTATCTAGGGTAAAGGATCTTTTCAATCTAACTCTTTAAAATCAAGGATATGGTGTTTTTATAGGAGTACTTTTTTTTTTCTACTATCATTGACAAGCTTGTAAAAATTCATTTAATATGTTAGCCAGACAATGGATTTGTTCCATCATTTTCAATGATCATAAAGAATTCCATAGGAAGTCTAAAAAACCTGAGGGGAGGGGAAGTGAAAGGACTCTCAGTCATTTATAAAATATGAATATTTTCCTATCCAGAATTACCTGGTGAGGGAGAGAACATCACACTCATTTTAGGGACATGTTGCCTGCTACAGTTCTATCTGTCTTAAAGGGAAAGGTGAAAGCCAAAAATGGATAGGGATGGATCATGACCAGTCTGCCAATAAGCATTTATCAAACATTTCCTATATGCTAGGGACTGGGATGACTGTTCCTCATCCATTTGCCTACACTCTAGTACAGAAAAATACAGAGGACAAAGATATGCGGCACACAGTGTTGTTCATTCCCTGTCTTGTAGTATAGTGAAGAGTTCCGAACTTGGAGTTTGGGGACCTAGGATCATGGATCATCTCTATTCCTATGTAAACTTAGGCAAATCAATTGATTTCTATGATTTTGTAAAATGGAGTCACTTGTAGCATTTTGCAAACCATAAATCACTATATTGATGGGGAGTTCTTTTCCCCTCTCACTCATTACTTTTTCTCTCATTCTTTTCATCTTGTTTGATGGAGGTCAACTAGAAACAGTCCTGGGGCAAATCTTCATCTTCATTCATTTATATTTCATGTCCTACATACTGATGCAGAATGAATAAAATAACTGATTTCTGTTTTTGAATGAAAATGTTAGGGTATAAGCATCATTGATACAATTACATTATTATCAGTCATCACCTTATCATCCTTTTTTCTTTCTCATCTTTTTTTTTCTTTTTATTTATTTATTTATTTAACTTTTACATTCATTTTCACAAAATTTTGGGTTCCAAATTTTCTTCCCTTTTATCCCCTCCCCACACCCCAATACCCCAAGCAATCTAATTTTCCCTATCTCCAATCTGCCCTCTCTTCTGTCATCCCTCCCTTCTCTTGTCCCCATCTTCTCTTTTCTCCTGTAGGGCCAGATGACTTTCTATTCCTCATTAACTGCATGTCTTCTTTCCTAGTAGCAAGAACAATACTAAACAGTTGTTCCTAAAACTTTGAGTTCCAAATTCTCCCCATCCCTCCCTCCCCACCCATTCCCTTTGGGAAGGCAGGCAATTCAGTACAGGCCCTATCTGCGTAGTTTTCCAAATGACTTCGATAATAGTCGTGTTGTGTAAGACTAACTGTATTTCCCTCCATCCTATCCTGCCCCCCATTGCTTCTGTTCTGTCTTTTGATCCTATCCCTCTCTTTCTCATCTTTTCAAATGAGGCTCAGATAGAAATGATTTGAGGAAAAGCTGCTGTCTGCTATTATTTTTATATTTACTGTTTGGCAAACTATTATTAAGACAGCCAAAATGCATAATTGAGTAAGTGTTGGAAGGTTAGTTTATCTTCTATTGACTCACTCGAAAGAAGTTTAGGAGAAGTCCCATAACAGACAGGATGATGTGAATAATATTAACTTCATTCTATCCTCCCATGATTTTGAGTTCTTGTTCTATGTCTCTATATTTGAAAGATATTCATTCTGCATCCTTAAATTTCTGCTTTTTTGGTGGATTGATCCAGTGTATGGATGGTGATGGGCACTGCTCTGTTAGTAATGAGATTTAACTTCCAATAGAGTTTACTCATTGAAATCACAGGATTTCAGGTCTATATTTAGAGTCCTTTATTTAGAGATAAGATTTGCAAAATTAAAAAATAATAATAAAACAAACAAACCTGGAAAAGATGACTTAGTCTGCATTTGTCATGTGAATCACAACAAATGAGATAGCATTTGTAAAGCACTTAGCACAACATCTGGCACATAGTAGGTATTTAATAAACATGTGTTTTTCCTTTACATTCTCTGTACAGAGGCCTCAGCAGTCCATATAGTGAGTATACTGTTCAATAGCCTATTAGCAATGTTGAGTATGTTTTTCTTAATGTAACATTGTTTTTACCAATTTAGAATACTTTATAATGTTTGGTAATAACTTTAAAGTGGCATTGCCATCCCCAAATGTTTCATTTTTGCCTTTCTTTTCATGATACTTAGTAGAGTACAGGGATATGTAATTATGAGAAAAAAATGTGATTTGGTGAGTATGATTGCCTTCACAGAAAAGTTTAATGGAATAATTTTGAAGCAGCCTTCCACATAGTAGATATTTAATATCTGTTGACACAGGTTGGCATAATTCCCAACACCTTGATCTTAATGGGATTGTATAGATGGACATCAAATAAATGGTTGGATAAAGAAGGGTCTTATACTTTTTGAAACTGAGTCTCATTTAGAAGATTGGTAAGTAGAGAAGATGTATCATGAAATCTTAGTTCTAGAAGTGATCTCAGAGGCCTTATACTCTAACTTTTTCATTTTGCTGAGGCCCAGATTAATTCATCTGCTCAAGGTCATAAAACAGTAAACCTCACAGGTGGGATTTGAACCCAGATTCTCTGATTTTAATGTCAGTGCTTTTTCATCTGTGGAAATGCTTCTGCAAGTACTACAGTCGCAACTACCAAAGACCCAGAAAAAAGGGTTCTTTACACCAAAGTTCTTGGCAATAGCAAATGGTTCAGCATCAGAAACAGATATGTAGTTATCAATGCAAATGATGCTAAAAAAAAAGCATTGCCATAGACCTCTTTGCCTCCATTTCTATTTCATCCTCAGGACCATCTATCATTTCCTTCTGACTTAACAGCTGAAACTTTCCATGTGTATTGTTTCTATCATTAGAATGTGGGTTCCTTGAGATCAGAGATGGTCATACTTTGTAATTTGTATCCCCAGAATTTAGCATAGTGTTTTGCATATACAAAAGCATTTAATAATGCTTTATCCATTGTCCCACATAGTCTGCTATGCTAAGTCAGCGCTAGCTTAGGGTGGTGGTTCTTGTTTAATGAAAAAGTAATTTCAACTACCTTGTCTTTACCAATTCTACTTTGTGACTTAGCTCAATTACTCTGCCCCACAATGCTTGCCTTACCCACCAGCCTTTCTTTTCCAATCTGCTATGTCTCCAAGACAATCTGATACATTTCCTTCATTGTTTATCTACATTGTTTTTATCCTCATCTGCTCCACCAAGTCAGTCAATCATCATTAACCATTTCCCATTGTCTTGGGTCCCATTTCAGCTGGATCATTTTCTCCCACTTGGGTTGAAAGTGAGTGCAGTCAAAAAGTACATTCACTTTTATAATGATTCGACAAGGTGATCAACATCTTTGCCTCTTCAAGGAAATGATATACTATTTAAAACTGACACACTAAGCCTGACATATTTCTTTGCAGATGTTCTGATGACAGAATAATTACTCCTTAGTAGCTAATACAGCTCAACTTTAGTGGCAGTATTTTGGCCACTATAGTCAGATGTAGTTTTCAAGTATTCAATTTTTCAGTTCAATTCATTTATTCAAGAGGGAATTACAATTATTTTTTTTCTGAAGAGATGGAGACAAGGTCCTTCCTGCCTTCAGTCTTCCTTTCTCTTTAAATAATGCAGACATTACCAGCAATGGGCCTAATGGTTGTCTGCCTACATTTATGGATAGTACAACATTGGAATAACCAGCCATTCGAAGGCATTATCTTGGAAATCTTATTAAGATGGCAAGCTCTATTGCCACCATATGCTTCAAGGACAGTTTCAACACTATGCAATTTAGTTACAATTTCACAATTGTATTTTTTTAAAAATGATTCTCTCAGAATGACATGGCAACATTTGCAAATCAAAGGGATAATGTAACCATATGGGTTTTTCTCCCTTATAATGAAACCTGATCAAAGAAGAAAGAGAGAGAGACAGAGACAGAGACAGAGAGAGACAGAGAAAGAGAACTACACTTTCTCATATCCCTTTTGTTCTCTTTTTTCCAGGTAACCTTTGATATTCCAAGAGAATTTCCCTATAGAGTTCTTTACATAGGAAGCTCCTTGGATTTCAAATAGTCTGACTTACAAAAATGCAGTTTACATACTTTTATGGAGTACCACCAACTGCTTATAGTGAGATATGCTTATTCCTTTGAGTTCTGAGTAACCTTTCATTCTAAGAGCTTAAAAAGAAAAAGTTTCAGTGAAGATTCTCCCATATATCTTTTGCACTATTCCTTTGAGGCATGTAAGAATCATAGACTCTGAATCATAGAATTTGAAAGTTGGCAGGGCCCATCTCATTCAACCCATTCCCAAAAGGAATTCCCAATGTAACATATACAAGTGGTTATGTAGCCACTTCTTGAAGACCTCTAAGGATGAGGAACTCCCCACTTCTTGGGGGAACCTCATTAATTAGCTTGCAGTTATTACTGCCTCCGCAATCCATTTGGACCAATAACTACCCGGCAGTAGTTTTTGCTCTCATTTTCACAAGCCAGTTGATGTCTATAGCATTGAAATGATGTCATTTATATAGCACAGTTAAGAGGTGATGGAGAGGGAACTTAAATTCAAGTCTGTCTTCCCACACAGAGGTTTGGTTTTCATCAATATCCCCTTTCTCCCTTTCCCAAGCTTCATAGATGAAATATTGAGAAATTAGATAGGGACTGTAGTATAAGGGAAAAACTCTACTGGATGTTACCCTAGGACAACATGCATTAAAATCCTGCTTCTGCCACTGTCTATGAGACACTGCATTGGGCCAAGAACTTTTCTGGGCTTCAGTTACATTCTCTGTAAAATGAATGAAATTAGAATCCATTTCTTAAATCCTTCCAACTCTAGATTCATGATTCATCACTCTAGTCAAATAGATCTTACAACTTAGACTTGGAATAGAATCTTCTAAGTCATTCATTTTACAGGTGAGAAAACTAAACCCCAGAAAAATGAAATGAATTGAGCAGAGTCACACAGATGACATGCAATAGACATGAAAATTGAACTCCAAAATTCTGAGATCTGAACCCAGGACTCTGAGATTACACTGACTCTCTCGAGTTAGAGAACTCAAATTTCATGCTTCTTAGTCCCAAGCTAAATTACTGATATTATATTGTCTTCATGTCAATTCATTCTATCTGGGAAACTTAGAGAAGGAACATCATTTTTGAAAAGTAATATTCATAGTAGGTATTTAACAAATTCTAAAATGAATGAATGAATTATCCTAAATGTTCGAAGATAATAATAATTGTTTCTCTTTGGATGACACATTAAACTATTCAGAGCATAAGGCACATGTATTTTTGCATCAGATGAAAGAAAATTTGCATCAAAGAAAAAAAAAACTTTCTGCTTGATTGCTGTCTCATGCTAGAAGAGTGTGATTAAGGCTATAAAGCAGACCAAGGTTCTGCTAGAAAATTAAGGCCAGACCAAGGTTTACATAAATATAGAGTGATGTTAAAAATATGTTTAAAAAATCATTGTACCTTTGGTCTCACAAAGAAGTGGGAAAATACAAGTATGCCAGGAAGTTTCTTTTTCATGAGGAAACCTGATACCTTAGAAGAATCCCAAATAAGAAGGTCTTTCTATTCACTTGCTATCTTCACATGGGGATAGACAAGGTTGCCTTGTCTGAGTCACCAGACTAGGATAGAAGGGGCAGGAAACTGAGAGTTAGGAGATCTAATCCAAGCCTCTCATTGTCCTCTACCTGCCCTTGTTTCAGGACCTTGGGCAAAAGTCACTTGCCTTTTGTTAACCTCAGTATTCTTATCTTTAGGAAGGGGGTTGGGCAAAATGATCTCTAAATTCTTGTAAAAGCAAGGGAGGTTGCCATTGAATAGAGCCTACAATGTGCCACTCATTGTGCCAGGAGTATGTAGACCTCAGTTTCCTCATTTGCAGCTGAGGAGTTGGAATCAGATGATCTCCCTTATAGTGTCAGGATTCTCCAATTCTAAGACGACTGAGCTGTCAAGAGCAGATTTTTGTTCATATATAGCTAGTATTTTAACTCTGACTACCCAATGGTCCACATTGTTACAATATATTAAGAGGCACAAAAGCCCTTACTTCCCTCACAATAACCCTATGAAACAGCACAAATCTCTTCATCAATTTTCAGATAAAAAACCTGAGAGTTAGAGAGGTTGTGAATTTTATTTCATCATCCTTGTAGAGATCACAGAGGTGAAATCTTGGGATCATAGAATTCAAACCAAAAGGAATCTCAGAAACTATGTAATATAAAGTTTTCATTTTACTGATGATGAAACTGAGGTCAAAGGAAATTAAGTCCAAGGTCACCTAGATAAGATTTGAACTTACGTCCTCTGAGCCCATGGTCTTTTCACTATGTCAATCAATCAATCAGTATTTATTAAATTCTTGCTCATTGGTACACACAATACAAAGCACTAAAGATACAGACAAAGAGGGAACAGACAATCCCAGACACCAAAGTGCTTACAGTAAATGGGGGAGAAAACAGGTAAATCAATACCAAAACATATAATAAATAAAAAATATGTTAAAAGTAATAAATGAATAGTTGGCATTTATATACAACACTTTAAGGTTTACCCAATGTTTTATATTTGAATCTCACAAAACCCTGGGAAGTACTGCCATTATTATTTCCATTTTACACATGAGAAAACTAAGATAGACACGGGTCAAAGTGACTTGCCCAGGGACTGAGACCAGATCTGAACTCATATCGTCTTGACTCCAGATTCGGTATTCTATCTCCTATGCTACCTCATTGTCCTACTAAATGGAAGATAACCTTAGAGGGGAAGGTATTCTTAGATAATAAGTCTGAGAAAGGTTTAGTAAGAGTCAGAGATGGGTTTTAAAAGATGGGTCCTGAAGACATACACATAATTTCTTGACTCCCAAGGAATTATTTACACATTAATATTTTGCTGAAACAGATGATAAGTTTTTTAGCATCCTCTGTCCCATTTTGAGTAAATCTCCTACTGTCTATAAGAACATCAATAACTTGAGATCTCTTTTCTGTTTTCCTTTGTTTCATGGATTTTTGTCCCCAGTTCATTGAGTGGGCAGTTGAGTAGTGATAAGCTCTTCCCCACTTAGATACATTGACACCCCCGCCCAGAGAAGAGGCTCAGGCTACATTGAGAGTGTTGTCCATATTGGGCTAGTGTACAGACTATCAGGGCTTTTCATACTCTACAAGCATAGCCTTCAGGAAACAAGGATTACCTTTAATTCATTATGAGTTCATCACAGTATGATTTTGTGGAATACTTCATCAAGGAAGCTGCCAGTCATGGGAAAAACCTAAGAATAACAGTACCCACAAGATGTAAAAAAAAAAAAAAAACACCTTGAGAATCGTCCCAAGTGTGGCAAGTGAACCCCCTTTGAACAAACAATTTCTGAGAGCATCAGAAGAAGAATACAGTACAGTACAAGAGAGTGTGGATGAGTTGCAGCCTGTAACAATGGAGGACCTACACAAATCAATGAAAACACAGCTCCAGTGAAATAGATTATTATTGCAATTCCCTATCTTCATATACATTTGTCCTATTGCCAAATAATGAACTTCCCATACAAACGCAGTCCTTCGATAAAGTATGCACAATTACCTCAGCACAGGAGCATTTAGCATCTCTTAAAACAAAGGCTTTATCCTCCTTGAAATGAGGTGGAGTACTTGGCAGATCTCATCCTAACAGGTTGATTTTGCTGTGGCTTCCAAAGAAACAGCTGCATCTCTGCATGAAAAATAAAAAAGCCCTGAGTTCATTATTCATAGAATTTTCTATGAGTTCTTTCTATCCAGCATCTAAAAGTGAGCCTGGAGCTTTGACATTTTTCTCTGAATTCAGGATGAGGGAGGGCCTAGTTGCAAGGTTTCAGCTCACTTTTTCTTCCAGATGTCCTATTGTCGAACAATTCCAGAGCCATTCTGAAACCTGTCGTGAACAGAGATTTACCACCACTTGGTCATAAACCATCCCTGAGGGACTCAGGTGGAGGGCCTTAAAGAAACACATGCTACTCTTTCTTAGATTAGGGAAACAGCCCCACAAGATTGCTTCTGACACAATCCTAGATGCTAGAATTGCTTACTTTGGGCTACCAGACTTGGAAGGTCATACCTAACAATTATGTTAAGCTATTGATTTTGTTCCTAGGAGTTCTTTTCTTAGAATTGAAATATAAAGATGGGCATGGAGGTAGACATGGGAAGCAGTAGGACCGAAAAGTTGAATTGTTGGACTTCGAATCAGGAAGACTTAAGTTCAGATTTTGACTCTGTTAATAGCTGTGTGAGCCTGAGAAAGTCTTTAACTTTCCTGAGTCTAAGAAACCTCTCCAAGATTCTAGTAGCACATGGGCTATGGTCTGTGAGGAGAGAGTCTGAACACCAGTTATTGACATGTGTGCATATTCATTTGCCTGCAAACATGGGCACCAGTGTTGCTGAATGGGACAACAGGAAGAGAACTGGTTCTGGATTTAGAGAAACGTCATTCAAATCCTCCTTTGAATATGTTTAGCCTGTGTCACCTTGGGCAAGTCACTGACTCTTTATGGGCCATAGTTTCCTCATCTGTAAAATGGAGGGGTTGGACAAGATGGCCTCTACAATGCTTTCCATTCCCAAATATATAATTTTTAAATTTGAGAGGACCAGAGCAGGCAATGTCTGAGGATAGCTCTAGGTCAGCTAAAGACAAATGCGTGAGGTAGAATGAGTAAGAGTTCTGGATGTGGAGTCAGGAAGACCTCACTTCAAATCCAGTCTCAGACACTTATTGACTGTGTAACCCTGGGCAAATCACTTGACCTCTGTCTTCCTCAGTATCCATATCTGTGAAATGGGGATAATGGTAGCTCAACCTCCCAGAATTTTATGGAGATAAAATGATATTTGCAAGGTGCTTTGCAAACATTGAAACACTATATAGATACTGGTCATTATCAGATCCCATAGTCTATAAAATTAGAATGTTGACCTAACTTGTTGCTTTCAACTATATACCTAGGGACCACAGTTTTGTTAATGGCCTGAAATCTAATCCTTAAACTGCAATAAGTTTGGGAGGATGCAGTATGTGAAGTTATGCAGATAAGAACAATTCATTGGTTGTCAAAACACCTGAATTCTAATCTAGGCTCAGCGATTAATGTGACCTTGAAAATATCTGCTTTCTTGGTCATAAAAAAGAAAATCATAGACCTAGAGTTGAAAAGAAACTTAGAGACCATCCAATCCAATCTCCTAATTTTACAGACAAAGAAAGTAGGCTGTAAGGATATTCAGACACTTGGTTAAATTTACATAAATATCAATCTTCAAAAGCAGCATTTAAACCGTGGTCTTCTGACTAAAGAGTGCCACACTTGTCTTGAGTTTTCGTGAATTCCAAGATCTCTTCAAGCTTGAGCATTTGATAATTATGTAAAACCATCAGGTACCTGAATTTAGATAAATACCTTTAAAAATGGAGGAGAATGATGTATGTCATTAACTTATTCATTCACTTGGGTCACTTAGAGAAAAATGAAAAGGTACAAGGATGAACAAGTTATAATAAATAGCAAATGAAATTCAAAGAACTGAAGTCAGGTGGTCATCGACAAAATGTCTGATTGAAAAAGAAGGTGGACTGAATGTGTGTCAAGAGTAAGGAATCTTTGTGATTCATCAAAGATGAGCAGTCTTTATGCTTCTCTGGTATCCCCAAGCTATCCAAAGAAAGAGAAGGAGATCTTAGCACCTACTGGGAACTGGAAGATGGGAGGATTACTTATGAGATATAAAGGTATAGTGTTCCCTAGGATGAATAGGCATGGATAAGATGTAATCAGTATAATCAAAGAGAATACTAACCTTAAAGAATATATACATATATATTCTTTTGAGCCTATTATATTAATGATGGAATATTATGGTAATGCATTCCAAACTTTGAGCAGCTGGGGCCACAGTGGATAGACCCTTGGTCCTGGAGTAAAGTAGATCTGAGTTAAAATCTGGCCTCAGATAATTCCAAGATGTGTGACCTGTGCAAGTCACTTAAACCTGTTTGCCTCACTTTCCTAATCTGCAAAATGAGTTGGAGAAGGAAATAGCAAACCACTCTAGTATCTTTGCCAAGAAAATCCCAAATAGAGTTAGGCATGACTGTGATAACTGAACAAAACAAGGACATCCCAAACTTTATAAAAAAAAAAAAAGAATTCCTCATAAGACTGGAAGCTAGTTAGCATCTACAATAGCCCCCAGAAAACTTTCCATAACAAATTATAACAATAAAAAACCTGCTATTTCAATAGCACTTGAAGAATTGCAGAAATCTTTAAATACTTTCTGATTTCAGTCTCACAATCTTTTGAAGTAGGCATTTCCGGTGTTGTTATTCTAGCAAAGGGACTGAAACTCAGAAGATTAATTGACTTACCCTTTGTAATCAAAATACAGCTTGTATTTACTAATTGGAGGTAATATAGCAAATTGAAATTTTGACTAGCGGTCAGAAAGACCTGTATTCAAAAGTTGCTTAGACATAGTTGCGGGACCCTGGGCATCACTTGACCTTTTGGGAACTTGGTTTCTGCATAGGGTAAATGAAAGAATTGGATTCTATGGTCATTAAGACTGCCAACTTTAAACCCGATCATTTGAACCTTATCTTCCTGATTCGAAGTCCAGTATCCTAGCTGCTAAGTCAGGTCACAATCTATAAATGTTGGGAAGTGGCTCATTAGAGATGTATCACTCTAAAAGAATTATGCATATTTTGGGCACAAGTCCAGTAACAGATCTTAATGAACACGTCCCATCTGCAGCACCAACAGCATCTTTCCTCTAAGAGGTTTACAGCTAACTTTAAACCTGCGGTAATTCCTCTTTTCTATCTTATTGTCTTTGTTTATATAAGCCATATTCCCAGAGAGGGTGCTGGCTTTTTGTAACCACAGAGCAGCTTGAGAACTCTTGTTGGCTGTGGTTTTCAGGATTTGAAACAAGTTGAGTATCTTTGTTTCACATTAGTGATACAAGAGAAATTGCAAGTGAGGTCAGAAAACACCTCCCTCTTCTCCCTTCCCCTTCCTCAGCTTTGGCATTGTGTTTCAAAAATGGAGTGGCAGTGATCTGTGAGACTGTGATGGCAATAGCATAACCATCAATTCTTGTGACCACATAGAGCGCTGGAAAATCTGCTACCTCATGAATTCCACCATCCTTTTTTTCTGTCCACTTTGATGTTTCTTGGCCCGTGTTTCAACTTGGGAAACGTTTTAAAGAGCCTGCTATAGGCAAGACACTGCAGATAAAAATAAATAAATGATTCTTGCCCTCATGGAGCTTATAGTCTATAAAGCTGATTCAGCAGTGACATGTAAATATCAAAATTTTCAGAGTAAGAAAACATAATTGAAGGGGAGAGAATGCTACCAACTGGAGAGAATAAGGAAATGAATCTTGTAGGAAGAATTGTCTGAATTATTCCTTGGAGGAAGCTAGAGATGCTAAGAGGTAGGTAAGGAGGGAATTATTTACAGACCTGGGGGACATTTATGCAATGAATGGGGATGGAATATGAAATATTGTGAATGGGAACCCACTGGCAGGCCAAACTGACTAAAACAGAGAATGACTAGATAATGTGAAATTAGACTGATTTCATTGATAGAATCATAGAAATTTTGTTGGAAAAGACAAGACAAGAGGCAATCTAATTCAACCTCCTGACCTTTACAGTTGAGGAAATTGTAATTTACAAAGCCCAAGTGTCTTGCCCATGGTCACAGAGGTGGAATTGGAATCTAGTTCCTTTCACTTTCAAAACAGTGGAAAGATTAATTGACTTACCCTTTGTAAGCAAAATGCAACTTGTATTTACTAATTGGAGGTAATATAGCAAATTGAAAGTTTGACTAGCGGTCAGAAAGACCTGTATTCAAAAGTTGCTTAGACATAGTTGCGGGACCCTGGGCATCACTTGACCTTTTGGGTCAAAATCTTTCTTTCCACTGTGTCACACTGCTGTCCTAATATGAATGACCCCAACTGCCTGAACTGGCTTTCATTTAGTCTTTCAGGAAACATTTATTAAGACCTGTTCTGTTTAGGTCATTGATTCTTCTGGGTAGATGAGTAAAGTTCTGCCCCTGTCCTCATGGAACTTCTAACTTCATTGAGGAGGTAACAATGGTGCAAGAAAGGAGAGACAAAAATAAGAAAGTATCAGATGTTTTAGGAATAAAATCTCCTTCTTTGCCTCATGATAAGAAATGGAAAATTTTCCCATAAAGTCCTTACCGGATGTATAACTTTGGGCAACTCACGTTATCCATGGTAATGACATGATAGATATGATATATGTAGATATGATATAGAGCCACTGTGAGGATCAAATTAAATTTGGGTGTTCTTGGGTTATTTCAGTGTCCAACTCTTTGTGATTCCATTTGGAGCTTTCTTGGCAAGGATGTTAGAGCAGTTTACCATTTCCTTCTCCAAATTATTTTACAGATGAGGAACTGAGGTAAACAGGGTTAGGGTTAGACTTGCCTAGGGTCACACAACTAGTAAGTATATGAGGCCAGGTTTGAATTCATGAAAATGAGTCACTCTAATTCCAAGTCCAATGTCCCATCCACCACACCATTTAGCTGCCCCTTCAAAAGAAATAATCATCATAATAAACATAGTAATACTAAGCTTAGAACTGTCTATCTTTAAAACTGGCCCTTTATCTACTCTGCCATATGACCTCTCCAGCTGAGTGATGTGCAGCAAGTTCCTTAATCTCTAAGTGCCCCAGGCAACTCTAAGTCTTTAAATTTGAGGGGTGGAAATTTACATAAAGAGGGGAAGTTTCCTCACCTCAATTTCCCTTGTAGTGAAATGACACATCTAATCCCTAGCCCTATTTTGTTGGTGATGATAGATTATATTTATTTAGTGCTTTAAGATTTGCAAATCCCTTGTAAAGTGCTTATTAAACTTTAAAGAATTATATGAATGTCAACTATTACCATTCGTCAACCAGAGTCATAACTATCAATTCTGACACTTAGACAGGCAGCATGAATGGCACCTTCATATCTTTTTTTAAAGACAAACTGAGTCAAGGATTGGGAGAGAAAAGAAAGACATCTCAGAAAGAGACTTTAGAGATTGAGAAATAAAGATATCAGTACATTAACCTATCAGGGTAGAGAATCTGGGGTAGTACAATGCCATTGCTGGGAAGACTGTTCCCAGAAGTTGGCAAAGATGAGTTTCAGGGCCCAGCCATGATGGGTAAGAAGTCACCTTTGGTGCCATTTCTTGGGAGAAGCAAGAACACCAGTTTTCAATTGATTATTCCTGTTAACTAGGTGCTAAACTCAGTTTCTGTGCGTGAGGGAGAACTTTAAATGGGACAAGGCTTCATTCACTCCACCTTCATTTTGATTGAGCTACCTGTCCCAGGGCAGTCATAGGGAAAGGGCATTGTAAACCTTAATCAGCCAATCACTCAATGAACATTTATTAAACCTTTACTGTATATGGGTGGATGACCCACTGTTATCATTCTTACTATTATTACATGAATGTAAGTGGCATTATAATGGTTGTTAAGTTTTCAAAAAACAAAAGGATGTGCATGTGTCATTCATGGTCGCTTATTCTTATGTCTTCTTTCTGAAAAAGCCTGGCATTGCTATGAGCATACATTGAATGTACTATTATTTCATTCCTACAAAGAATGTAAAATTGAAAAAATAGAAATCTAAAGAACCAATGTACAGCCTAAGGGGTCAGCCCAAGGTCCAGGGGAAAATTCAAAGTCTTTTTTCTTCTTGGTGAATATCTCTTGCCTCCCCACAGTTTGTTTCTCCGATGAGCTAAAATATTTGGCTACCCTGTACTTTATTACGAGATGACTGAATTTTTTGGAAGAAGGATTAGGGAACTTATCTATCACTCAAATGTTTCTTTTTTTTCCCCTAAAAACCCTAACTGAAAGAGAATGTTCATTTATCTGCTTCTTTTACCAGGTAGAAAAGGGTAGAGGAATGTGAATGGTGTATGTGTATATACTTGCTTTCTGTATCTATGTGCTAGAATCCAGGCACAGGTTTCAAATCTAATATAAGAACTGGGGAAAGGATAATACTGTTTATTTACTTGGAATTCAAGGGAGAAGGAGGGTGACAGGGAATGAGAAGTGAGTACAAACAGTGTGATTTGCCAAGCAGAGAGAGGGAGACGATTCTTTCTTCTGACCTTCTCAGGAAAGAGGAGAGCAATACTGGAAAACATTTTGTGACTGTTAGCAAGGTGAGCCATTTGTGTATGTTGGTGTAAATGGAAGAGCATCTACTATGTGCAAGGCAGAACATAAAGCACTTTAACAAATATTATCTCTTTTAAAACCTTGTGTTTTTATTGAACTATTCAGTCATGTCTGGCTCTTTGTAACTCCATTTTGGAGTTTTCTTGGCAAAGATACTGGAATGGCTTACCATTTCCTTTTCCAGCTCGTTTTACAGATAAGGAAACTGAGGCAAATAGTTGTGACTTATCCAGAGTCGCATGTCTAGTAATTGTCTAAGGTCAGATTTGAACTCAGATCTTCCTGACTCCAGGTCTGGCCATCTATCCATTGTACTACCTAGCTGTCCTATGAGGTATGTGCTATAATTACCACCATTTTACTGTTGAGGAAACTGAGGCATAGACATTAAGAAGTCTCATTCTTTTCTTCTGTGCTTAGTCTTTTCTCCAGTTCTCATCCATGAGATTTCTCTTGGCCTCACTCTGGCAGCAGGGTATAATGGATAGTATTCCTGACATGGAATGGAGGAGACTCAAATTCATAAACTACCTCTGAGACTTGCCTGATTTGGCTTTCTTATTTGTTTAACTGGAATAATAATGTTATTTCTGAACCATTTTGTGTATGAATTGCTTTGCATATGTTTTATTGTATGCTGTCTTCCCCATTCGATTTCAAGCTCCTTGAGGTCAGAGATTGTCTTTTGCCTCTCTTGAATCCCCAGCACTTAGCACAGTGCCTAGCACATAGTAGGAGCTTAATAAATGTTGAATTATTGAGTACTTACAGTAAATACCTTGCTAGTTATGAGGATCAAATGAGATAATTTATGTAAAGGCTTTTGTAAAAATAAAGAGTGCAACCTAAATACATCATATTCTCCTGTTAAAATCTCCGTTCCCTTGTTGCTAATCACAAGGGACTTGACCTAAATGTGGTTAGCCCAGGCATCAGAATATAATAGTCTAGGACTCTTTAACCTGGGGTCTGTGAAATCTGAAGAAAACATGTTCATTACTATATTTCAATAGTGTTGTTTTCCTTTGTAAAACTATGTACTTTGTTATGTATCTTTAAAATTGTTCCAAGATGTCCATCCCCTTCTAAAATCCCTAGTCTAGTTTCAGGAGTGCTGGGTGTGGGGGCAGAAAATGTGGCTTGGGAGCCTCACTCTACTACTGACCCCAGGCAAGATACTTAACCTCCCTAGTCTTTAACTTCCCCATATGCAAAATGGAAGTGAACCACTTTACCTCTAAGGTCCCCTTTGTGGCTATAAAACAAAAATTTTTTAAATCACATGACATTGTAAGCACCATGGTCTTCTTTAGGTCGAGGTGGTTCTGTACATGCTCAGGTACATGTATATGGACTCAAAAGAACAGGTCATTTAGACTTGGAAGACTTTGGATGATTTCTTTATCCTTCCAATATTCACAAAAGTTCTATGTGACTCTTGGCTACTCCATTTACCTCTCTATGCCTCAGTTTCTTCTTCTGTAAAATGATAGGGCTTAAACTAGATTTCTCAGGTCTCATTCAGCTCTGAATCTTCCAATTCTCTATTTTCAGAACCAGAGAACTTCAGATTCAGGAGGATCCTCAATGTCTATCTAGCATAATCCACACTTGAAAAAGATTCCTTTTTAGAACAGAACTTCTAGGTAACCATCCAATCACCTAGACCTCCAGTGGGGGGAAACCTACCATGTGGGGAGGTCTCTCATTCCAGTTTTGGACAATTTTCATAGTATATTTTCCCCCTCTCAAGCCTAAATCTGCCTCTATAACTTCCGTGTGTTGATACAAGCTCTTTCCTTTAGAGACAAGCAGAATAAATCTAATAACCCTCTTAGACATTATAACATTTTAGACACTTAAAGAGAATGAATCAACATATAAAAAGGGCTTTGCAAACCTTAAAGAGCCATATAACTGCCAACTATTTGTCTACAATAGGGAATTTTCTCCTTGTTTGTGTCATGATCCCCTTTGACAGATTGGTGAAGCATATGGATCCTTTCTCATAATAGTATTTTTAAATGCATAAAATAAAATATATAGGATTACCAAGGAAACCATTTATCAAAACCAAATTAATCCACAGATCCTCAGTTAAGAACCCATACTTTACTAGGTCTTCTTGTCTTGAGGCTATACATGTCCAATAGCTTCAATTGGTCCCTGTCCTTTTCCTTTTGCAGTATCTTTCTTCCCATCCCAGTTGTGAATAACACTGAGTTTGTTTCTCTGTAAACTTAATTCTTTGCTCATCCTTGTAGTAGTGGGGATGTAGGTGAGGAAGGTCAATATTGGCTCAAGATAGACTACTGCTTTCTATTCAAAAACATTAGAGGCTCTGGGTTGACTTGAATCACTCTGGTCCTGGCTGAGGGAGTATCTAAGCTCCACTTTTAGTTCTAAACTTCTACCTGTCATTCAATGCTCACATCAAAGATGACTTCTGACATACATGGATGTGAATCCAATTAAGTCCAGGTTGGAAGTCACTAACCATGGCAAAAACAGTGTAGAATAGGAGATGAAGCTAGCCTTAAAGTCAGAAAGAATTGGGCTTAAATACCACCTCTGACCCATACTGACTGTGTGACTTATGAGGAGTTCCCTAAATAGTCAGCGGCCCAAGCAACCCTACATAGCTATCAACCACAAAGTAAGTACAGATCTGCATTGGTAGAAGTTTTCTTACTGGGAGTTGTCTGTACCATTAAAATTCCCAATGTGACCCCAAAGCTGTTGATCCTATATTCATGTGCCTTTGGGTCTGATGTGACCTAGTGTTTGTAGCTGTGTATTTGGGAGAACCTCTATATTTTGGGCCCTTTTTTATTGACTGATGAGTGCAGAAAATATGTTTGGAAATATTTTTTCAAGTTAAAGAGTTTGTGGTGGGCGGAAGATGAAACCTTTTTGTGAATTATGCTATCGTTTAACATAAAAAATTGTCATTGGGTTTAGAGGCAACAATATCATTTTATTTATATTTCCTACAAGATGATTTAAAATGTTGCAGAATCTTTTTTTAAAACAATAGAAATGCTGTTCATCATCTTTTCCCATCTCTTTTTATTAGTCAGTGACAACTGGAGATCTTCAAGACTAGTGTCTGAAAGCTGTCACTTTTGTTATGATTTAAGGCAGCCTCTCTCCATAAATTACCAAGACATTGAGCTACTGCAGGTAAAAATGGCCTCTAATTTCTACCTGTGAAAACTCCCAATGTTATAACAATGTGCTTTGGGAAATAGAGCATCCAAGCTCAGCATGCTGTCAGTCCTGAAATTAACCATATGGAAGTGGTTTTAAATAACTCTTAATATTCTACAGATGCCTGTGACTGAATTTTTTCTCCAATACTGTAAGTTTATGGAAATTTGACAAATGAAATGGTATTTTCGAACCATTCAGGAAAGTATGCCATGGGGCTATAGTAGTAGACTATCACACTTGCTTTCAAGATTCCCTGAGTTCAAACCATGCTTCTGACACTAACTGTGTGACTACAGGCAAGTCACTGGCCTTTTGTGTCCCATTGCCTACTGGGCCATCATCAGTCATCTTGACTTATATTCTGCCACTGGACTCTAATGATTCTGGAGGAGAGAGTGAGGCTAATGACTGCAGCAACATATCACTCTCATGATGTCTTCAAGAATGAAGGACGAACAACATCCTATCTACTGACTTCACAGATACAGCTGTTTCCAAAACTCAGATCTTTTCCATATTTACTTCATGTATTCAAGGTCCTTACAGAACATCTCTTCCCACCATCCCCTTCTCTTCGTTCACACATCCACCATCCTGGTTCAAGGCCTCATCACCTCTTGTCTGAATTATTGCATGAATCCCTTAATTGATCTCCCTACTTCAAGTCCCTTTGCTCTCCATCTGTCCTTCAAAGACCTTCCTACATGATGTTCCTAAAGCACAGGTCTGACCATGTCATTTTCCTGCTGAGATTCCAGTTTAATCAAATGCTTGTTCCATTGAACAATGCAATTTCTTCACAACTTGGCTCCAACCTACCTTTCTAGCCTTATTCTCCAGGTTTCCTCTGTACTCACTCTTCAGTTCACCCAAAACCAACTATTGCTGTCCATCCCCCATGATATACCACACCTTTACAGAAGATAGTCCTTTGTATCTCTTTCTCTTACTATTGTTCAAAGGTGTAGGAGTAAGCACCATAGCATTCCCAGAGGGGCCCATTGTACAGTTTCTTAGATCTGCTTTTCTAAAAGAAAAGAAATATTTGAGGGGTCAACAATCTACTTTAATTACATTCACCAACAGAGAAAATACAAGTAGTGAAATAAAAATCAACAGAAAAGGCTTCTAACTGTCTGACCATAAGCAATACATACAACACAGATCAACAGACCCAGCTGTCTCACCATTGCATACATACATAGTTACCAGAGAAAAAATGAATTTCATGTATTTGTATCTCTAGCATCTAGAATGATCTCTGCTCCACAGTAGGTGCTTAATAAATATTTGTTGACTGTTGATTAAAAGGCAACTCCAAGGAACACATCCCTCCCTGAAAACTCCTTTTTAAGCCCAGCCTGTTCCTATGATTTTCAAGTTACTCTTGGGAACTCAAGTCCTTTCACTGGGGTCCCCTACTTGAACTTCCCCTCTTTCTCTAAATCTTTCTTTTAAATTCTCTTTCCATGTTGAATTGCACTAAAATAGGATTCCAATCTTTGACTAACGGCAAAGAGCTCTGGGCCTTATGAGTTCCAGTCTCACATATCCAGCTAACTACTGGAAAGAGCTAATGTGGTCAATAGAGATGAACACTGAATTTAGAACCACAGCAACTGACTTCAACCCTGATTACTTACTACTTCGTGACCTTGGACATATGACTTTACTTTTCTGAGCCTTTTTCTTCATCTATTAGATCTGAGGGTTAGACTAGTTGGCTAACTCTAAATCTATGATATCTACCTGGATGTGCCAATAGTACCTTAAATTCAGCATGCCCAAAGCTCAATCATCTCCTTGGAAAAAATAACCAACCAAACAAATAAACCTCTCCATCACTCCTTGAACCATCCTATTTAACATCTATTTTGTATGCAATATTTTTCTGACTTGTATAGTGCTTTGAGTGTGAGAAACAATGGGGTATATTTTAGATAGAGGGCCAGTCTCAGAGTCAGGAGCACCTGGGTTTGAATCCTGCCTCTGATACCTGTGACCAGGAACATCACGTAACCTTTCAGTGACCCAAGACTTTAAGTTACAGAAGTATGGCCAATTTGTATCTAAACAACAAAATATTAAGTGCGATGTCATACATCTATCTAGAGCTTCTACTGGAGTATAAATTCTTTGAGGATATGGGTTATGCCATAAAATAACTCTATATCCCTCATTAAAAAATAACATTTTATAGCCCTATGAGATGTATATAATTTATATAATCCCTTTATATAATCAATTCTTATCCAAAGCTTATTAAGCTAATTCTCAGTGAGATGTGGGGGAGAGAGAAAGGTCTGAGAATCATTTGATTCTCCTTAAAAGACTTAACTCTCTACACATAACATTTTCCGTAGACATACCATTCCCACATAAACTTAGCTCAGTCACTTCTCTCTGGGCCTTAGTTTTCTCATCTATAAAATGAGGGGTTGAACTAAATTGATTCTGAGTTCCAGTGGTTCTGATCTCTTTAGACCTAATTCACCCCAATTATTAAAAATAGTAAGAGTATTTCACATTTCTATATTGCTAAAGTGCTTCCTTTGCCAACAACCCTGTGAAGTAGACAGTGAAGCTTAGTATGCCCATTTCACAAATGAAGAAGTTGAGCCCACATAGAGGCTACATGATTTGCTGAAGCCAAACATCCCTCCCCTATCACTCCTTCCTCCATATTTGAATCCTGCCTCCATCTTCCTCCTGACAATTTTTCTTTAAACTCCAAATGTTTTCCCTGGCTGTTTCTCAAGGTTGGAATTCTCTTCCTTCTCATTTTTGCCTTCCAGCTTCCCTGGCTTCCTCCCATCTCAGCTGAAGTTCCACCTATCAGAAGCCTTTCCCAGTCCCCCTTAATCTTAGAGCCTTATCTTTGAGGTTATCTCCACTTTGGCTTGTGTATATCTTGTTTGTGCATAGCTGTTTGAATGTTGTCTCCCTTCACCCCACCCCCAGATTGTGAGACCTTAAGAGTCACTTTGCCTGTCTTTGTATCCCCAGTGATTACTATGGGTCCTAACACACAGTAGGTACACTAGTTGACTAATGCAGTTGGCTGCCCTCCCCCAAGCGCTCTCCTGCTGTTCTGAGACATCCATCAGTGTTAAAAATGTCTTATGTAGTTGAAATATTAGAATAAATGTTTATACATAGAGAGAGACATATGCATATATGTGTGTGTCCATATGTGTATGTATGTGTAAAGAGGCCATTGATATTTTATGCCAAGCTCAGTACTCTTTCTATCACAATAAGTCAACAAATAGTATTTTCAGTGCTTCCACTGTGCTAGTCACTGTGCTAGGTGCTGAGGAGACTGACTTTTAGAGGTATAGCAACCATGTTTTCTGCAACAAAAATTAGGCCACATGGTCTAACAGGAGATATTCCTTGTGCACAGTCTCATTAGAAACATCTTTCTTTTTCTTGAAATTAAGACCGACCCAGAAACTCTGAGACATATGGTAGCAGTGATATGAAACATGTTACATGACAAAGCCCTTAAAAGCATATGCTGAAAGTTTGAAATTTTCTTTCTCCAAAGCATGGAATGTTGGAGGAAAATAAATTCAGAGTCTCTGTACACAGTATTGGGGGTGGATGCACATTATGGGGAGCTTCTGAAATATTTTTCCCTTCAGTGAGCATACTCCACCCAGAAGGTATATGTGTCTTCGTTCACATTTTAATGTGTATTTGATGATGAATGTTGCCTAGACTGCCTGTGTTTGCATTTCATTTCATTTATTTTGTTTTTGGGTTGTTTTTCAGCTGTGTCCGACTCTTCGTGACCTCATTTAGGAATTTCTTGACAAAGCCCCTGGAGTGGGCTCATTCTCCAGCTCATTGTAATGATGAGCAAACTAAGGCAAACAGATTAAGTGACTTGCCCAGGATCACACAATTAGTAAGTGCTTGAGGCAATATTTGAACTCAAAAAGATGAGCTTTCCAATTATTTCCAAAGAATCCTCCATGTATAGACATCTACTTAGCTGTGGAGCATACTCTTCTGAAATATGACAGAATTATAATAACTCTCCATCTCCCTTTTCTTTTTTTATTAGAAATACGCCTGTAATTGTCTTGGTTAATCCAATATTTCAGTTGTGATTGTGACAGATTCTTTACATATGATATACTAAAGCAGAGAAAATAATATCTTTGTCAAACATGACAGAGCTTCAATGAACTAGTTTATTTTGAAAGTGTAATGACTACTAAGTCCAAGTTGTATTTTTCAGCTAAGATAATGTGTGATACGTGCATCTTCACACATCTATTTGTGTGATTTCAGGTATAAATAAACCCTCTACTAGAGTTTTGTACTGATGTTATCACTTAGAAATTTAGACATATTGAGTCAAACTATTGAACATAATTATCCCATGGAAAAAAGGATTTTGCATGATTTTATGATGTGGCTTATTCCTAGACTTACTTTTCATTCACTTCCATAAGTATTCATCTTTTGCCATATGTCAAGCAGGCACTGTTCTAAGCAATGGAGATAAATACTCACATTATCAAATAGGGCTATGATAACTTTAATTTGGTTCCTTCTTCCAGTGATGCAGATGGCAACTCATCCATACTTGTCCATCTTGTGGAACTCCTCTTTATTTTGTTCCTTAAATTCACAAGGGTTCTTCCAACCTTCTCCTCTCTCTTGATGTCAAGAGGGTGCCATTGGAACACTTAAGTTGATGATCTATCATTCCTAGTCCTTCCCACATGGCCAGCCCCTTTTCTTTCCTGGTCAGTCAGACATTTCCATGACATCATTACTTCAGGTTTTGTTTGCAGGTCCACATTGTTTAGATGTTGCAGACCATTCATTCCCACTATGCCCCTCTCCAGTTCTGTGTGATATTCACATTCAGATCATCAGGACTCTTGAGTCATTTTTCTTACAGCCATATAATGCTACTAGTATAATATCAGTATTACAGAGACTTTGTTTTCACTCTGGGAATAGAAAAGCCAAAAAACAAGAGCCCCTGATCTCAAGGTCCTTAATTTCTTATCATTGTTTTCCATGACTACTCATATAGTCTGTTACAAACACTACACCCAACTTAATTATTTTTTCCTAACTCACTTGATCCTCTTAGTTCTGGGACTTGACTCCACATTTCCTGATTGCCAAGCTTAGTACCTTTTCCCCATCATTCATATTTCTCAATTCCTTCTTATTATTATCTAGTCTTCTTTTATCCCTTTTTTATATTCCATGTACCAGTGCCCATACACCCTACCCTTTGACTACTCAAATGATGCCTACTCCCAGCCCAAGACTTTTCCTGTGGTTTTCATGTCTCAGAATTATTTCTTCAACTCCCCTATCTGCCTTTATTCTCGCCTTTGAAACTCATCCAGTTCTCAAATGAATTACAGCTAGGTGTTAAGAAATCAAATCCTTTATACTGAGGAATGAATGATTGGTTTAAATTATTAGAACACCCAGAAAAACCACTAAAGGTAGAACTCTAGAGATGGAAGAGACCTCAAAGATCATCTAAGCTAACCCCTTCTTTTTAGATGGAACTTGGGAAGCAGAATGAGTTGTCCAAAGCTATACAGATAGTAAGGGTCAGCAGTGGATTGATCTAAAGCTATAGGAAAAACATCCCCTACAGAAGAAGAATATATTCAAAAGAAATCTAGTAATTGTCATAGGAGTCATTGCTAAAAGTAGATGGACAATGCCATGCCTAATGCACACTCTAACACACCCATGGTAAATTATTTTTTCATTCTCATCATTTTTATGGTTCAACCAAGGCATAAATATCATTTATTTCATTTCTCTGGATGTTAATGTGATTTCACTACCTACATGACCTTGGTGGCTCTCATTCTCAGTTTCTTTAGCCATAAAATGAAATGTTTGGACTAACTTGTCTCTGAGGCTCTTCCATCTCATTCTAGACCTATGATATTATCCTATGAATCTGAAAGAAAAATAATCATAGGATCATAAGTCTTGAGTTGGAAGGGTCATTGGAAGTCATTAGGTACAACTTCCTAATTTTAAAGATGAAGAAAATGAAATGTAGAAGAATCATATGACTTGGCCATATTCCCACAGTTATTGGGTCTGAGGTGAGTTTGAAATTGTTTTCCTACCTCCAAGTTCAGTTCTTTAGCTGCTACACCAAAAACACTTTTTTTTGGCCTCTAGTATTTCAGCTACATAAGACATTTTGGATGTGAATAAATGAATGAATGCAAGCAGCCAGCCACAAGAGTACACACTCTTCCACCGGGAAAATTATGGCAGCCCCAACGGAAATGTGAAAGTGGTCATTGAAGAATACGAAACCTTGACTTTCTTTCCCATGTCATTATTTTTATTTTCCAAGGAAGCTTGTAATGGAAATGACTCTGGCTTTGTCCACACAGTGAAAACGCACCCCAAGATTTGGTCTGGTGTTTGTTTGAGTTATCCTTTCCTATTCTGTGTGGTTTATATGGAAGGCATTCCTTCCTTCCAAATAGGATTTTAAGAAAATCAAGCATATGAGAATCTTCCCTCCTCCAACCCCTACATAACACACTGCAAATGTTCAAATGCATCCTTCCCACAAGTTTAAATATTGTCCTCAATTTCCCACTCTTATCCATTTATTCTCTTGGGTAAAAGTGTTGTGCCTACAGAAGCCCCATAGGAAAATATCAGTGCTCAGCTAAAATCCCTGAAGAATTATAGCGAGCACTTATAAAGCACTTTAAAGTCTGCATAGAGCATCCGACATTATCTAAATGAATTAATGTATGATTATCATTACAACAACCCTCTTAGGAGGTTGCTATTATTATCAACATCTTACAGATAAGGCAACTGAAATAAAGAGGTTAAATGATTTTCTCAAAGTTATGCAATTTGTAACTGGTTGAGACAAGATTTGAACCCATATCTTCTGACTCCAGATCCAGCACTCCGTGCTATCTTTCTAAGAAACAGAAACACATTAATTCACATCCAGTTATCAGTAGCCCATCATGAATTATCTGATTAAACATCATATGTCACTTTTCAAAATAAGAGAATGAGGCTCTGAGGAAAGGGAAAACAAAATTGCTAAGCATTAGTGGGACATAACAAGTCAGCAACGAAAGGTGTTGCTCAGAGACAATGAGTAAAGTTGGGGCAGCCAAATTCTGAGAGAGAGTCTAGGTGGAAAATGAATAGAGCTCTGAGTGAAAAGAACACCTAAAAGGAAAGCATGGCATTAACAGCTGGTTTTTAACTGTCTTCATTGTTTGGTCTAGGGTAGGGATTCTAAATCTTGGTTATCTGACCCTATGAGGGATCAGCATAGAATTTGAGAAGGGGATTTGTGAATTTGCATGGGCAATAAAGTTAAATCTTTATTTCAATACAAGTGGTTTCCTTTGTCACTATGTGTGTGTATGTATACACACACAAAGTATATGCATATACTTTTGTATGCATGCATGCATATACACAAACATACACATTTAAAATTACTCTTCTCAGAAGGGGTCCATAAGTTTCACCAAACTGTCCAGGCCATAAAAAGGTGCAAAATTCCTGCTCTAGGGAGGGCCCTGTCTGCACAGTAGGTAATGAGACAGAAGAAGAAAGGAAATATGACATTTTCAGGGTTATAGTTGTCTGACTTATTCAATGGTGTGGAATAATTAGTGAGAAAACCTCACTGAAGGTCTAACTTTTCCTGTCTGAAAGAGCTTGCTGAGCAGGGAAGGAAGTTCCTTCCTTGTGTATTCAGTGACTCCTCCATTGCCACAGTATGGTATGGGCAAGTTGGATCTTGTTTCCTCTCCTTGTTCCATGGACTAGACATGCCCCAGCTCTAAGTGAGGTCAGGGTTCAGGCTTGACAAAGGTTATGAATAAGGAAGGAGAGAGTACCATGGTATAGATTGAATCTTCCATGGTCTGAGGATGGAGGATTTTAGGATTTAGTAATGGATGAGACCTTAGAGGCCAAAGATTCCAACTCCTTCATTTTAAATTAAAAAAAAAATAGGCACAGAGAGGTTATGGGAAATTCCCAGTCACTCAAGTTGTCAGAGAGAGAGGCAGTATGTGAACGTAATCCCTCCGGACTTTTAATTAAGCATTGTTGGGGGGTTTTGTTTGTTTTTACCATAACAAGCTATCTCCTAGGCAATTCAAAAGTTACTGCATAGATTGTTGGGGGAGCGGGCATCAGAATCTCACTGTGAACATCCCATGTCAGTGACTGGATGGGTAAGTGATGGATACACGGAAGACAAAATTATCCCCCCAAACCATCTCTCAGGATTGCTTACTTCAGCAACTGATAGATCACTTCCCCTGACTGTTAATTCTAATGAGCTTTCATCCCTGAGTGCAATGTTAAGAGGCAGTGGAAAGAGCTGTCATTTTCCCAGCTGGGTCACTGTCTATAGTCACTTAAAATACTCTCTAAATATATAGTCACTAAATCTCAGGTTCCTCATTTGTAAAATGAGCAAAAGAATTCTTTCATTGCTGCATATTCTGACAATGAGGAAGGCTTTGTAACCTATCAAGAACAACTTAAGTATAACTTTGTTTCAGCGGAGAGCTGATAGAAATAGTTCTCAGGTGAAGTTACTCTTTTTGTGTTATGCCTTTGTATTCAATATTCTAGGGACAATTGCACAGGTGGATAAAATAATTCCTTTTTTCATTGAATAGAAGTATTAGGCTAGAAGCTCACTGGAAACATCCTTGCTCAATGACAATAGCCAACGGGACAACAGAATGAGAATATACATCATGCTGTTCACTATCGTCATCATCTTCTTCTCCTCCTCTTTCTTTTCCTTCTTTTTCTTGCTTATTGTTATTATCATTTTTAATTTCTTAGTCCTTTATCAAAGCTGCAGTCATCTGTGGACCAACATTCATCTTTAATGTTTTCTCTCAGAGAGTTGTTAGAAGAAAGCCACCTAATACCTAATTCACATTCATGCTGTTTTTCCAGGGATATTTGCAGAAGATATTTGAAGGATATTTTAATTTTAAGGAAAGAACATCTAATGGTGGAATTTCAGGCAGCTTGACAAGTGGTCAGGGAAGATGCTTGAATGCAAGGTGTAGATTCCTGATATCTCCCAAATTAGAAACAATATCTTCCTACAAAGGGCAATGAGCTCACATCCTAGATTTTCCAGGATGGTTGCACACCAAAAAAATATTCTTTATAACAAGGGTCAGAGAACTAGACTTTGAAGAGACCTCTGAAGTCACCTAGTCCAACTCTAGCATTTTACAGGGAAGGAAATTTCCCAGCTCCAGTGAAAATTGTTTCTCCCTAACTCCCAAGCTGGACATATGGCATCAGACAGGATAATATGGTATAGGAAGAAGACTTTGATTCTAGGCAGCTCTGGCTTAAGGGCATATATCTGAGGCTTACTACCTTTGGAAGAAAATATAACTAGGTCATATAATGTGACCTTGGACAAGTCACTTACTTTTCCTGAACCTCAGTTTCTTCCCCTGTAAAATTCTGGGGGGTTAAACTAAATTACTTTTTTTTATTATTTTATTTTTCCCCAGGTCCATGTTAAGAAAATTTTTGCATTCATTTTTAAAAGATTTTAAGTTTTCCCTCCTTCCTTTGTCTCCCTCCTTGATATAATTTATAGATGTCCTATCATGTAAAAATATTTCCATATTAGTCACAGTTATGAAATGAGAAAGAGGTCAGAAGAAAAAAAAACACAATAAAGAATAAAATAAGTGAAAAAAATATGCTTTGATCTGCATTCAGTCTGTCAGTTCTTTATCTGGATGTGAATAGTTTTTTTTTTTCCTTCATATGGACTTTGTACTTAACTTGAATCATTGTGTTGCTGAGAAGAGCTGAGCCATTCTTTGTTGATCATCCACGGTTGATACTGATACTGTGCACAGTGTCTTCCTGGTTCTGCACATTTTACTTTGCATCACTTTGTAAAAGTCATTCCAGGTTTTTTCTGAAATCTGCCTGTTCATTGTTTCTTATTGCACAACATTCATATACCATAACTTGTTTAGCCATTCCCCAACAGATGGGCATCCCTTCAATTTCCTCTCCTGATCTGCTCTCCCTTCTGTCAGTCCTCACGATGCCCCATTTACTTGAACTCTTCCCCTCCTACTTCCCTGTCAGCTATGATAGATTTCCATATTCAACTGATTGCTCGTTGCCTACCCTCCCATCTTCCCCTCCGTTGTAATGTCTTTTGAACCTCTTCATATTAAATTATTTGTCCCATTCTACCTCCCCCTTCCTTCTGTACTGAGTGTACTGTTCTTTCTTGTCCTTTTTAAAAATATTATTCCCTCAAATTCACCTTATGCCAATATCCTCTGTCTATGTATATTACTTCTAGCTCTACTATTAGTGATGCAAATTTTAAGAATTGTAAGTATCATCTTCCCATATACGGATATAAATAGTTTAGCTCTACTGAATCCCTTATGTTTTCTTTTCCCTTTTATACTTCTCTTGTGTCTTAATACTGAAGGTCAAATTTTTGTTTTAACTCTAGTGTTGAGGAAAGCTTGAAATCTTTCTTTTTCATTGAATTACCATTTTTTTCTTTGATATAGCATGCTTAATTTTGCTGGGTAAGAGATTTTTGGTTGTAGTCCTAGCTCCTTTGCTTTCTGAAATACCATGTTCCATGACCTCTGAGAAATTGATGTTGTAGCTGCCATGTCCTGTGTAACCATGATTGTGACTCCCCAATATTTGAATTGTTTCTTTCTAGCCACTTGTAGTATTTTTTTCCTTGACCTGATAGTTCTGACATGTGACTGTAATGTTCCTTGAAGTTATTATTTTGGGACCAGTGGGTTCTTTCAATGCCACCTTCACCCTCTACTTCCAGAACATTGGGGCAGTTTTCCTTGATATTTTCTTTAAATATGTTTTTCAAGTCCTCCTTTTGTTTATGGCTTTCAGGTAGTCCAATGATTCTAATACTGTCTCTCCTAGATCTATTTTTCAGGTCTGTTGTTTTTCCCATGAGATATTTTACATTTCCTCCAATTTTTTTTCATTCTTCCAAATCTATTTCATTGATTCTTGATGTCTCATAGTGTCATTAGTTTCCACTTGCTCAATTTTAAGTGTCAACGTGTTGTTTCCTTCAATTGGTATTTGTAGTTACTTTTCCATTTGGATAATTGTATTCTTTAAGGAGTTTTGTTTTGTTCAGTGGATTTTTGCATCTCCTTTTCAATTTGGCTAATTCTACTTTTTTTTAAAATAATCTATTTTTAGCTTTCAATATTCATTTCCACAAGATTTTGAGTTACAAATTTTCTCCCCATCTCTCCCCTATGCCCATCCCAAGAGATTCTGATTACCCCTTTCCCCAGTCCTCCCTTCTATCACACCTCTCTCTTCTCTCTTCCTCTTCCCCTCTGTTTTCTTGTAGGGCAGAATATATTTCTATACCCCAATGCCTGTATGTCTTATTTCCCAGTTGCATGTAAAAACAATTTTAAACGTTCATTTTTAAAACTTTGAGTTCCAACTTTTCTCACTTCCTCTCTCACCACCCAAAGCCATTGAGAAGGCACACAATTCGATATAGGTTATACATGTATAGTCATGCAAAACACTTCCATCACATTCATCATGTGAAAGACTAACTATATTTCTTTCCATCCTATTCTGCCCCCCCATTTGTTATATTCTCTCTTTTAATCCTGTCCCTCCACAAAAGTATTTACTTCTAATTACCCCTTCCCCCATTTGCCCTTCCTTTCATCACCCTAATACCTAGAAAAATCTCAGGAGTTACAAATATTATCTTTCCATGTAGGAATGTAAACAGTTCAACTTTAGTAAGTCCCTTATGATTTTTCTTTTCTGTTTACCTTTTCATGCTTCTCTTGATTCTTGTGTTTGAAAGTCATATTTTCTGTTCAGCTCTGGTCTTTTCATCAAAAATGCTTGAAAGTCCTCTATTTCATAGAATGACCTGAAGTATTATACTCACTTTTGTTGAGTAGGTGATTCTTAGTTTTAATCCTAGCTCCTTTGACCTCTGGAATATCATACTCCAAGTCCTCTAATTCCTTAATGTAGAAACTGCTAGATCTTATATAAGCTATTCTGATTGTGTTTCCACAGTACTTGAATTGTTTCTTTCTGACTTGCAATATTTTCTCCCTGATCCAAGAGCTTTGGAAGTTGGCTACAATATTCCTAGGAGTTTTCTTTTGGGGATCTCTTTCAGAAGGCTATAGGTGGATTCTTTCAATATCTATTTTACCCCCTGGTTCTAGAATATCAGGACAATTTTAATTGATAATTTCTTGAAAGATGATGTCTAGGCTCTTTTTTATAATGCTTTCAGGTAGTCCAATAATTTTTAAATTTTCACTTCTGGGTCTGTTTACCAGGTCAGTTGTTTTTCCAATGATGTATTTCACATTTTCTGCTGTTTTTTTTTTCATTCTTTTGGTTCCATTTTATAATTTCTTGATTTTTCATGAAGTATGAGCTTCCATCTGCTCCATTCTAATCTTTAAGGAATTATTTTCTTCAGTGAGCTTTTGAAGCTCCTTTTCCATCTGGTCAATCCTGCTTTTTAAGGCATTCTTCTCCTCATTGGCTTTTTGGATCTCTTTTGCCATTTGGGTTTGTCTACTTTTTAAGGTGTTATTTTCTTCATCATCTTTTAGTTCCCCTTTAGCAAAAAATTGATTTGTTTGCATGATTTTCTTGCATCTCTCTCATCTCTCTTCCCAATTTTTCCTCTAATTCTCTTACTTGATTTTCAAAATCCTTCATGAGTTCTTCCATGACTTGAGACCAATTCATATTTTTCTTGAAGGCTTTGGATATAGGAGCTTTGACTTTGTTGTCTTCTGTTTGTATATTTTGGTCTTCCTTGTCACCAAAGTAAGATTCTATAGTCTGATTATTTTGTCACCAGAGTAAGATTCTATAGTCTGATTTTTTTTTTCCAGTTTTTGCTCATTTCTCCAGCCATTTACTTGACTTTTGAGGTCTTCATCAAGGTAATTCTCTTTTTCCCTGGGGGGGAGGGGATCATACTGTCAGCCACTCAATCCCCCCACAATCCCCCTAAAACAGACACTGCCTCTGCCCCTGCTGTGGCTGCTATGGACTCCTCCACCCCCTCCACCACCCTGTAGCTGGGGCTGGACCACTCTACTCTCACAAAAAATCTGACTGATTTTTTCTACTGATCTTCCAATTTATCCTTGGTGCTTTGTGATTGTGAAGTCTGGAAACCACCACAGGTGCCAGATATTCAGTGTCTCCCCAGGCTTTCTCATGTCAGTCCATGCTGGACTATTCTCTGCTTCCAGTGCAGCAGGAGAGATGCTTTCAGTAAACCTTCTAGGCTGTCTTGGGCTGGAGATTTGTTTTTCTCTAACATTCTGTGAGTTCTGAAGCTCCAAAATTTGTTTAGAGTCATTTTGTACAGGTATTTAACTGGGCTTGTGGGAGAGCTCTAGCAAGTCTCTGCTTCTACTCCACTATCTTGACTCTGTTCTGCCCCCATAATTCTACTTTTAAGCAGTTTTCCAGGTTTATTTTTCATAATTAACTTTCATCACTCTCATTTCCCAGTTTTTCTTCTACCTCTCTTATGTGATTTTTAAGCTCCTTTTTGAGCTCTTCCATGAGTTCTTTCTGGGTCTGAGATAATTTCCCATTTTTCTTTGGGATTTTGCCCATAGCTGTTTTGAAATAGTTTGTGTCTTCAACTTCCCTGTCACCATTATATCTTTCCATGGTCAGATTACTTTTATGCTGTTTTTCCCTCATGGTTTTGGCATTTTTTCCCCTTTCTTTTAAATTTGAGCTCTGCTCCCAAGGTGGAAGAGGCACTACCTCAGGCTTCTTGTGCTAGTGGCTGCAGAGCCTGGATCTTTACCTAGTGCTGCCCTGAGGCCCCCAGGGAACCTTTGTTTCTGGTGCTGTGCTGAGGGGGTGGAGTGGGGATAGTTGGCACTGTTGGAGGTTATAAGGCTGTGGCAGATTACCTGGTGCTGAGCTGGGGTCCTAGTGGTGGTTTCTGGAATGTGCTGAGGGTGGTGGGGCATTTCTGCATATCTCTGGGGCTACACTGAAGCACACAGAAGTCTGGTCACTAAAGGATTCCTGTTTACCTGGAGCTGTGCTGAAGCTCTTGAAGCTGGAGTCTACTGGTTCCCCTGGCTATCTTAAGGTGATTGGGGACTCCTGGTATTGGCATTTGCCTTCTCTACCACACTGGACCTCAGGATTTCCCACTGCTTTGCTGAGGTGGGGTTTCTGACTGGTTTGCTTGGTACACTTCCTGTCCTAGAATGTGTTCGTCTTTTACCTGAGTGAGATGGACCTTTCTAGACAATCTTCCAAGTTTCTTGAGATAAAAGATTATTCCACCCTATCTTTTTGCCAGTTCTACTATTTCAGAATTTGTTTTGGGGTGCTATTTTATGGTTGTTTGGAAGTGAATATGAGAGAGTTACAGTGATTTACTGCTTACTCTGCCATCTTGACTCCTGGAAATTTTATCTCTCTAAACCAAATTACTTCTGAAGTTTCTTCCAGCTCCAGTTCTCTGATGCTTGTCACATGAATACATTCTGTTCTTGAATGTGCAACTGTCCTAGGAAATCTAGGATGCATGTTCATAGTACAGTGCAAGAGGATTTTCTCTGCACCTGTGCTTAAAGTCAACTCTCCCCTTTGCATATCTGAGGGAATTGGGTGCATTATGCACACCTAGTCAGATCTATTTAGAGCCTGTAGACCCTTTGATATGGAAGTCAGGTACCTGTGCCTTAGAGAAAAGATAAAAGGGTTGGCAGGGAGGGCTAGAGAGAGGCTATATAATTTTATTGAGCAATATTTCTTCTTTAAATGGACTCATGGATAATTCAATTAGCTGGCTTTTGATTGCTCTTTTAGGGGATAGGTTCTGTATTATGAAAATGTGGATTAGTCAAGTTCTCCTGTCACAAACCATCTTGTTTGAAAGAATGAGTCAACTCTTTCCTTTTAAATGTATGGAGACTGGCCTGCTGCCTGCCTCAAATCCCCTTGAGATTTGGGACGAGTCCAGCCTGTAGGTGTGATGATAGAGGAACCCACATAAATCCATATATAATGCCTTTCTTCTAGTCCTGTCCTGACTTTGTATCTTGGGCCTTGTTCTTGTTTTATCCATTATGACCAATCTATCACCACTACCACCACCACCCTCCTACACAACCTTAGTCCTGGTCCCAGTGACCTTCCTCTGTGTCTAAGTTCCTGCTCTAATGGTCTTCCCATTTCCCTTCTCCTTAATTTGAAGTGTTGTTGCCTCTTCCTGGAATTCACTCTCTTCTCACTTCTGTTCCCTGTAAACCTTTGTTTCTTTTAAGACTCAGCTCAAATACCACCTTCTTCATTAAATTTTCTCCTAGAGTCCCTCCTTCCCAATGGCCTTGTATTTTTTCATGTAATCTGAATATGCCTATTTACACACATGATATTCTCCCTCCATTAGAGGGTAAGCTTTTTGAGGATAGAGAGTGTTTCATTACTTATAATACTTCATAAATGATTGTTGGTTGAATAATTTCCAAATACCACATGGACCTTCAGACTTAGATTCCATCTCACCAGTTCTCATAGATACTGGAAACTTTAGCCCAATCATGGTTGCTGTAACCCTTTACCATTATACTCTGACTTCCCTCTCTTGCCCATTCTTGCCTTTTTTTAAGGCTAACATGATACCAATTGGCTGGCAGGACACTGCTCCATTAGGGAGGTGACCTCTTTCCTGAAAGGATATTTACTTATTGCCTGCTTCCATATTCTCTGGATTCTTCAATCACATACTCAAGTTTCTTCCTTATACTAACGGCATTACATACATTGCTTGACTTTAGACAATAGATAAAGCAGGGTATGCAGGGAAAAGGGTATCGACTTTGGGTAGAAAGGAAGGCTGAACTCGTCCTTCTTTCCCACCTTTCTTTCAAAAACTTCTGTTTATACCATACAAGGGGACACATTCCAAGGAAGTGCTGTACAATTAATTGGCTGTCACCAAACAAGATTTCCATTGGCCTTCCTTCTTTACTACTCCTCATAAAATCAATTCACATTTACATAGGGTTTTAAGTTTTACAAGCTACTGTCCTCAACACCATACTGTTAGATGACACTCTGTGGATAATGTTAAATTATGGGAAGATATCTTGGTATAGTGAGGATGGTGAGGGAAAATACCTTTAAATCTGAAGTCAGGGATTGTGGGTTCAAATCAAGCTTTGCGATATATTGCTTGTGTAACCTTGGGCAAATCACAAGTCTCTTGGGCTCACTTTCCTCATCTGTAAAATGAAGGAGTTGGAATAGATCATCTCCATGGGCTAGTCCACTTACAAATCTGATGTCCTCTGTTTTACAGAAGAGTAAACAAAGTCTCTGAGAGGTCAGCTGATTTTCCCATGATCGCCTAGTGTCTAAAATACAATTCAGATGCACTTATCCTAACCCCATTCCCTTCCACAATGCCTGAATGCTTCTCTTATCATTGTACAGTTAGTAATGAGAAAGTAGGGAAGAAAGGTGTTGGACTCTAATGAGAAGAGTTGAGTAGGGGGTGTCTTGTGTGAAACAATCAAATTAGCAAATACTGGTTACGAACAGGGATGGGGAACCTGAAATAGTGAAGACCTGATGTTGGACACCGTGAGGAAAATAAAGAAGTATAAGATATTCCTGGAAAATTTTCTTTCTTCATAGAGCTAACTAATTGAGTAAGAAAACTTGAACACACAGGGAGTTAAATGACAGCAAACTATGGAAATTAATGATGCAGATAAGAGAAACAATCAGGAAAACACCCAGTGAGTGGGATGGACAATGGTTACCATAAGAATTCAGAGGAGTCAGAGATTACTTTAAGGAGAAGTGACTTAGGAAGCCCTTACCTGGAGTTTAAATCTAAGTTGAGCCTTGAAGGACAGACAGGATTTGAATTGTTGAAGGAAAGAGAACATTCCAGGAAAATGAAATAATATGACCAAAATGGAGGGAGGGAGTGGGAGTGCAAGAAAGGATATTTATGGATCAGACAGTAAACCAATTTGACTGGAGCAGAGGGGAGAGTTGAGGAAAGTGTGAGTAGTATAAAATAAGTCTGGGAAAGGAGACTGGGACTATATTGTAGAAGGCATTTAGTACCAGTGTAATGAGTCTAGCACTGAAAATTTCAATTTGATATATTTATTGAATGTCTCTTATGGTCTAAGTTCTCTGGGGCATATAAAGTTTATCTAAAATATAGTATCTGTCCTCATGGAGCTTACAATATAGTAAGATAATAAGACAGAAATGCAGATTACCATTGTACCAAGTATCGCTTAAATCGCATTGGAAAGATATTAAACAAAATGAAGTAAAAAACTCAAACCAAACAAAACACTGAACTTTCCTGCCTACCTTGGAGTAATCAGACCAGTTCAAATCAAGGTTCTGCTACTTATTCTCTGGGTGACCCTGACCAAGTCATCTACTCCCTCTGGGTCTCAGCTTCCTCATTTGTAAAATGAGAGGAGTAGGGTTAGATGACCCCTGAGGTCCCAGATAACTTTCACCTATGACCGTAAGAAAGTGCTACATGAAGTTCATTAGGCAAAGATCATTAATAAGTGTGTGGAAAAGAATTAAGGAAGGTTCCATGGATAAGGTCAATTTTCAATTGGACTTCAAAGGATAGATAGGAAAGAAAGACATTCTAGACATAAGGAAGAGTGTAAAAAAAAAAGGCCCAGAGCCGGAGAAGTGTATAAGAAGCAAAGAACACAACAGTTTAATCCAAAAAGGATGCAGGGAGGAGAACTGATGGAGAGCATGTCAATCTACTGTTTAAAATTCATTCAAGTTTAGGAAATCACACCTCCCATAGATGCTCCTAGTTCATTCAAATGCAGAGGGCAAATTTACCAAATGGCTTCCTCCTTTTAAAAAATCCTGTTTAGATTAAATGCAGAGCACCCTTACAAAAAGAAATATTGTTCAAATATATAACTTATCAGGTAACAAAACTTAACAGACTGTAAACCTACTCAGAAGAAATTAAGAGAAGGTAATATTAATTTCCTAATTTCAGGAGACAAAACAAGGCAGAAGTCATGTCTACAGACAAAAATTATTGAGTGTGTTTTATCTGAGTAGATGGTTCATCTGATTCATTCAATCATACTTTCTTCTAGAAATATTAAATTCAATAAGCATTTGTTAAGTGCCTACTACACACACAAAAGATTGTACTAGGGGTGTGTCTATACATGTGTATATTATATTGCATTATAGAGTGTGCATATATAACATACACATATATGAGTGTATTATATATACACATATGAATTGTACATGTATAATATGACACGTATGTGGATGTGTGTGTGTACGCATGCACTACCATTAGGGAGCTTACATTCTTCAAGAGATTCTATCATATATATGGAGCAGTAAATGAAAGACAATTTGAAAAGAGATAGAGCACAAAAAACTGAAGTGAATCAGGAAAGGGTACGCAATGTAACACTAGAAGGAATCTCAATAACCATTTATCCATCTATGAATGGATGGACAAGGAGGAAAGACTGGAAAACAAGGAGGCCAATTGGGAAATGATTCAACAGGAAGAAAGTGTTTGGGACCATGTTTTGTTAGCTGCCTCAATTTTGTCCTTTGCATGAAGAAACAATTAGAACCTTGCCTTCTTTGGAAGAGCAGGTTATGAAGCACTGTTGTCTGTCAGAGGGGTGAATAAAGGGCAGGGTTTTCATCTCCCAGGGAAATTTAGTGGCTCTGACCAAATTAACTCTGAAATTTACCATTATTTAAATGCAATTTCTTGTATTTATTAAAATGGAGTGACTGTCATATTAACACTGAAAACTAGCAGTTGCAAATGCAAATTATTTTTAAAGTTCAACCGCTGCTAAATGAGATGCTCCACTCCTATACTTAGAAATGCTTAACATAAATTATGACCTAATTAACATTTGCATGGTAATCTGGACTTCCTACAGCTTATTCTGCTAATTAACACATGACAAATGAGGCTACATTAATATTTCATTGTAATATAACTTGTCCAATGAAGCTTCTTAGCTCCTTGGAAAACATTGCTTATTTTTTCCATTGTATTATGGAGAAGTGTCCTATTGTGACTTAAGTCATTATATAATTTTAATGTCAAAATTGTTCTATCCTATAAATTGTACAAGATAGACAAAGATTCAATCTGGGAGCTCCGTTTTCTCAATTTCATCTCATTTCCCTCCATCTTCCTTTGAGATACCTGTGCTTTTAGAAAATAATTGCCAAGACATGTGCTTCATTGCCCATTATCCCCTGGCATGGGATACATCCATCATAATGATGTACCATGGAGTTTGGGGCTTCAAGCTCAAATCCAGACCCATTGAGGCGAGGAATAACACATGTCAGACTATGGATTTTCTGCTTTTAACACTGGTTCCTGCTGATTGTGTTTTCAATTAGTTTTTGTCATCTTTTAACCAAATTACAGAGCCCCTCAAATGAATCGAGTCAAGCCTGAGCAACCCCTTCCAGAGTGCCATTGGAGAGGGACCCTTCAAAATGGCCACCAGAATGTCTTGGTGGGTCAGGTTTGATTTGCTTCATGGTGCATCAAAGAGTTCATTTGTTTTCCCTCCTTGGGAATTATCTCAGATGATTTCTCAGTACCATCTTGTCCTTTCTCACAAATACAAGGATGTGCTCCTTAGGTACCCTGGGAAGAATCTTTGCTCCATGAAGAACTCCTTATTTGCCACCTTGAATGAATGAAAGCCATGGTGTTCTTCAAAACGTAATTCAAGTCCCACCCCCTCTATGAGATCTTTCTTGATCCCCTCAAATATTAGTTCACTCTCATTCCTAGAATTTCTTTGTAATTTAATTAAAAGTCATACAGTGTAGTTTCAATTCCATGCTGTATTTACTCAGTAGAGGCAGCAAGCTTGATCTTGGAATCTGGAAGACCAGAGTTCAAATCCTTCCTTAGACACTTAATAGTTATGTGACCCTGGGCAATTCACAACCTCTGTCAGCCTAAATTTCCTCATCTACAAAATGTAGGTCACAACAGCATTTGCATCACAGGGTTGTTGTGGGGATTAGATAAGATATGTAAAGTGTATTGCAAATCTTAAAACATTTTTTTCAAGCATTAATTTTTTTTTTATTATAATGTGAGCTTTGTAAAGGCAAGAACTGTTTCATTGTTGCCTTTGTTTCCCTAGTGTCTAACACAGTGCCCAGAAACACAAGTGTTTATTGAGTGGTTGTTGAAAGGAATTGAACCAAGGGAATGCCTATAAGTATGCTAAGGGAAAACCCAAAAAAAGCTTAAAAAATTCAGACAGGTTGAATCATGATATCTCTACTGGTGGGTCCTAAAACACTTAGACATGGGAATTTGTGATTCAGTTAAGTTTGAAGAGAGCTCCAAGGCCAGTAAGTTCCATCAATATCCAAGCAAGAATGCGCTCTACAAAGTACTCATTGTGCAGGTGAGGAAATGAAACCCGAGAAAGGGGAAATTCCCAACCTAGAGTAGAGCCAAGACCAGTCCTCAGTTTTTCAGTCTCTCTGTTCTTTGAGATACAGCTTTCATCAACCAAACCAGGTACACTTGTTTATATACATGGATTGGACTTAACAAAAGGATAGAATGGTTAGCTACTCATATGATATGATTTGATCTTTGAGTACCCCTAAAAAATACTAGGCCCACTCTATGAATGCCATTAAGATTCTGACTTTTTTCCCATTGTTCACTGCAAAACAAAATGTTATCAGTGAATTTGTGCATATGTTCATAATGCATACACATGTGTATATTTATATGTGTGTACACACATAATATGTACTTATATACAGAGAGAAAGTGACATTTCAATACAATCAGCTTCCTTTGTTAAGTGTATATATTTTGTTTCATAAATTTAAAACATTAGACTGAGAAAGGGTCTATGGACTTCTATGGAACTGATAAAGGGGTCATGAAACAAACAAACAAAAAAAAGAGTTAAAAATCCCTTGATGAAATATTCAGGGGGATTAAAAAGTCTCACTTTTAAGAAACTAATATCCATGTCTCCAGGTGCAATCATCTCTTTTGAAAAGATGCCTAAGTTCTAGTGCATATAGGAAATACCTTATGTTTGTTTTCCTTCTAGCGGTCCTGGCACTAGCTCTCCTCTTATTTCAGGCAGATTTTTGACATAAAATATTTCTCCTTTCTCTGTCCTTTGGAAAGTGCTACACCAAGATTTCTCTGTTTTTCAATTTGACCCTGTGGGCCCATCAGAACTGAATGCTTTCCCAACAGGGCTATTGGGCTTCCTCTGGAAACTGACATCTGACAAAAGATATTCATAGATATGGGATAGAGGAGGAGGCAAATGAGAATGACAGAAAGGAAATTCAAGGGAATTGCTTTTGCATTGGAAAATGGAGCCTGAAAACTCTTCCTCAACCCAGCTGGCAAAGCCCATGGATGAGTCAAAAGTATCTTTGGTGAATGTTTTCATCCCTTTTAGGACCAGATAAACTGGGGGAAGCATTCTTAGAAAGGACTTAAAGGTCACCATTTGGATCTAGTTGGCATTCCAAATACAGATCGGCTGTTGAGGGAATAGTCAAAACGCAGAAACAGAATTGTCCAGAAAGTGAGGAAGAAGAAAAGGTAATTGTTAGTTACATACAGAAATATCACAATCCACAAATTTAAAGCCCTGGAAAAGTTAGGGATAAAATAAGAAAGAGGGGTTAAACAAAATGTGACAATGCCTTCTCCTTTTTAAGCTTTCTAGTGTTTTTAGTAAGAATGTCCACAGTGAAGTGGCAGCCTGATCCTTTTAACCTGTAGTCAGAGCCTGATGGGGGAGGGGAGAGATAGGTAGAGGTAGAAAGGGAGTGGTCATTGTAAAAGTGCTTTGTATTAATGGAAACCTAAGCAGAGTTGTCAAAGTTCACATCTGTGGTTACCTCCTAGGCTAAGACTTAAGATCTCTGGGGAGTCTGTGAAGTTGGATGGAGGTGGGTGGGAATGACATCTTTATTTTCACTAACCTTTGCTTTCCTTTGTACTCCTATTTTTTTTGTATTTAAAACATAATTCTGAGAAGGAATTCCTAGGCTTCATCAAGCTGCCCAAGGGATCCTGGACAAAACATTTAACACTTATTATCCCAGAGGAAGCCTCTCTTGGGCCCTCGGACTTTGAGTGCTGTCTCCCTTCCAAATAATCTTGTAACTGTTTATGTGTAGTATTGTCCAGCAGAAGGGAAGCTTCTTGAGGGCAGCCACTGTTTCTTTTGTATCTTCATTTTACTTAGAACAATAGAAACTGCTTAATAAATGAGTGTTGTCTTAGCGAATTAATGACTGATTATGACTCAAAGCCTTTCCTCTCCCAAGCAATGTTTATCAATAGGGGTCTTCAGAACCTTAATTCAAGGAAGTAATCCTAAGTAAGATTTCCTTGCAAAAATCCTCTTTCAGACTTCGCAAGAGCACTGTGAGGTAGGTACTATTATCCCCATTTTACAGACCCCCTATTGTTTAGGGAGGTTAACTGATGTATCTATGGTTTCTAATAAAGCTAGAATAAGTAGGACTTGAACTCAAGTTTTCTTGATTCTAGGTTCTGCACTCTAGACTGCATTCTGCTATCCTAGGAAGACAAGATATGCACATTTTTAGCCTCTTTGTATGGTAGAATCAGGAGGGAAGGCAACTTTTCACAGAACTACAGTATTTTAGACTTGTTAGGCATCTCGGCTGCCATCTTTGTTGAGCCTAACCCATAGTACCCAAAGAATCCCTTCTACATTATATCAAATAAACCCTCAGCCAGGATTGTGTGGAGCTCTCCAAGGAGGGTGAGTGCCCTACCTGACACTTTGGGATTCTTCTCACTGTTAGCAAGCTTTACCTGATCCCCAGAATATATCTATATTTGAAATCTCTGCCCTTTGCTCCAATTTCTACCCTTTGGGGCTGAGAAAAACAAGTGGAATTGCCCTTCCTTGTAAAAGTCCTTCATATATTTGACAACACCTTCCATGTCCTCATTTTCCTGCTAAGTATCCTATTCACGTCCATCGATCAACAAATAGCATGAATCCTAGACCCTTAACCATCTTGGTTGCTAAACTTTCTCTAGCTTGTCAAACTACATCCTAAGTAGACATGCAGAAAGGAACCCAGTGCTTCAGATATCATCTAATCATGTTGTTATGTATAAAACTTTAATCACTATATAAGAGCTAGCTTTTATTATTATCTCCAAAAGTAGTAGTAATAGTAGTAGTAGTAGTAGTAGTAGTAGTAGTAGCAGTAGTAGTAGTAGTAGTAGAAGTAGTAGCAGAAGCAGCAGTGATAATAGTAGCAGCAAAAAGGAGCAACAGTAGTATTAATAGTAGTCCTGGCAGAAGCAGCAGTACTTCAGAAACCATCTATTCCAACCCTCTCTTTTAATAGATGAGAAAACTGAGGCCCAAAGAATGATGTATCTTAACACAGTGCTCAGCACAGGGGTTTTCTCAGCAGAGATAATAGAGTGGTTTGCCATTTCCTTCTCCAGCTCAATTATATAGATGAGGAAACCAAATCAAACAGGATTAAGTAATTAGCTCAGTCACACAGCTAGTAAATGTCTGAGACTGGATTTGCACCCAGGTCTTCCTGACTCCAGGCCCAGTACTCTAACTTTACCTAGCTTCCCCACTTAGTAAATGCTTGTTGGGGGTTGGGGGTGGAGCCAAGATGGCGGAGTAGAAGGACACACCTCTAGATGCTCTCCTCCCACAGCCCATAAAATAAAGGCTTGTTAACTTGATTTGCCCTGGGTCACTCAGGAAGTAAGCATGAGAGGCAGAATGTGAATCCAGAAGCCGTGCTCCTGCTGCTATACCCATACCACCTCCTTGACTAAGTGTTTATCCCTAGCCCAGTGCTCAGAAATACATCATTGTGGAATCATTTGAAAAATTAGAAGTGATTCTTTCAGGAATGAAAATTTAAAGCTATAGTAATTTCCTTCCAGTGTGTAGAGATATGGGCCACTGGTACAATGAATAAAAGTAGGAGCTCATTCTTGGCATCCCATTGAAACCTGGCACTTGTGTGAATCCCACTCTCTTATGGACTAATAAGCTATTAGTCACCTTGTGGAACTCCCTGCATGTTAGCCTCCCTCCTACTTTTCTGTGAGTTGAGTCAGACACCAACTCCTTATCTGAGACCAGAACACTGAAAGACTGACTGGGATTACGTGCAACTTGGACAAAGAAGGGCCAGGTTCAGCAGAATTCTAATGCTTTTTCTTTTGTTTTCTTTCTTTTTAATTCCCATGAACTTTAACTGGGAGATTGTTAAAGGTAAAGGTTGCTTTGCTACTTAACTGGGAAGGAACCACAATTAAGATATTTCTAAGTGAATTAGCTCTCTGATCCTTAGACTTCTCCCGTTTCTCTCTAGTGGATATAAGAAAATGGCCAATGTCAATAACACTATGGACAGAGCAAAGAGCGTCACCTATTATGGACAGAAACTTCTCTTCCAATCAGAGAAGAGGATTATCTCCTAGCTGAAACAAATTAACATTTTGTAAGCTAATTCATTTTTTCCAAAATAATCTTATTGCCATTAAACAATTTTTTTTAAAAGGCAAGTCCAGGGGACATTTTTGGAATCCCTGAAGTATGCATTATCACAATCTGTCTTGTAAAGGTCACTGTTGACTTGCTGTATGATTTGGGTATATCCACTGCCTCTCTCTGTTTATCCATTGTTTTCTTCTTTCAGGGGCTGCCCCTACCTGCCTTGCAGGGAAGTTGTGAGAGCAAATTAAAAATTTAATGACCATTTCCACACTGATTTATGGGAATTAATATTTCATGTTAATGCAGTTTCTCATTCATGTTTCCACACATTTACTTGCAGCTATAAAAATGCTCATGGGCAGAAAGGAGTCCCAAAAGAAGTGGTGCAGCAAATGAAGCCTTTCCACGGTCTATTTGCAAAAGAAATGACTTCTTCAATTGACAAACATTTGAGATCAGAAAGCTGACAAATACTTCTCAGGCACCTTACCTATGAGAAAATCATTAGCGAGAGTCAAAGATTATAACTACCGTTAAGAATTAAAAAGTGAGGTCAACAATTAAAGTATTGAAGCAAAAGAGTAACTACAATGGAGCTTTGCTCTTTGAAACGTAACAAGGAAGAAAGAATCCAGTTACTCAGATTTAGTTCAAATAAGAAGCTACCAGAGGGCCCACCTACCTCTCCTCATCTCTTATCACCTGCAATCTATACCAGGTGAGCTAAACTCCTCCCCAGCTCAGTCCCTTCCTGCTCCCATTCCCCTCCCTGTCTGCCAAAAGCATGCTCAGGGGGTTCAACTTTAAAGAGCTACTGAGATCATGTTTCATGCCACCTGCCCTGGGAACAGGTGTCCATCCCCAAGCACAAACAACTGTTAGTTTTGGCTCTGAGTTAAGGCAATCTTTTAGATAACTAAACCCACCAGTTGTTGATTTTTACTTAATTATCTGAATGGATAAGGGGAATAGGAAGGTGAATGGGAGAAGAGCTGATTGATCTAGAGATAATCTATTTTACAATGTAGACAAGCACTAGGTCAAAGCAGGAATTATTAAATCCATCATTAATTTATTAGAAATGGCTTTGAAGGTGTTATGGATCACCATGGTAGGTTTGTATTTTTGCATGTGTACATGTGACTATATGACTCTGAGTGAGAGTGTATGATCAACATCTCCTTGTCAGTCAGTCAATAAGCATTTATTAAGCACCTACTATGTGCCAGACTCTACTAAATACTACAGATAAAGAAAAGACAAAAGACAGCCCTATGCTTGAGGAGCTCATAGTCTAATGGAGAGCCAACACACAAAGCTTTATGTACAAACACACTGTCCTGTTAGAGAAACTTGATTGAACTAAGGATCCATAGTGAGTCCATTACACGCCTCATCTTATGGTTTTCTGCTGACTCACACTGCTATACATTGTCATTACACTTGGGTGTACTTTCAGGGTCACTTTGGTGTTCCCTTGGAGTCCCCTTCATCTCCCTTCCATGCCCGTGTGGCAAGAGTCAAGAACTCTGGGAGATAGCCTGCAACCTCTAATACTCTCCTGACCCAATAATGTCCACAGCAGTATTTCTGGCCATTTCACCACTACATCCCTTCCTTCCTTCTCCATTCCCAGCTCAGGGAAAGTTGCCCTAGGTCAATCAGTCAGTCCATAATCATTCATTAATTTTGTACTATGTGCCCAGAACAGTGCTAAACATGGAAGATACAATGAAAGTTCGAAAGTCTCAGTCTTCAAGGATCTCCCATTCTAACAAAAGAAGGTTAACAGGTAAATAACTGTGTATACAAAACCTACAAAATAAAAATGGGAGGAAATTTTGTAGAGCAGGAACCAGAGTGGAGGAGAGCATAAGAGAGATCTGAAGTGAATCTTAAAGGATGCTGGGGGAGCCAGGAAGTAGTCAAGGAGGGAAAGCATGTCAGGCATTGGGAAAGTCAATGCAAAAGTAAAGAGTCAGAAGAGAGAGTGAGGAAAAGAACAGAAAAAAATCCAGTGTCCTTAAATCATAGAGTTCATGGAGAGGAATAAAGTTTAGGAAGTTAGAAAGATGGGAATGAGACAGGTTGGGTATATCTATAAATAAAAACAGATGATTTTATATTTGATCTTAGAGGTAATAGGCAGCCAATGGAGTATATAGAACTTAGAGGTGGGGGAAGGTAGAGAGGGTTATGTAATCAAATTGAAATTTTAGGATAATAACTTTGGCGCTGAGTAAAGTCTGGAAGAGAGTAAGGAGAGACTTGAAACAGGAAGACCAAACAGAAGGCTATTGCCATAGTCTTGGATTAAGAAATCTTACTTAGCCATCTTGGTTGGAAGCCAAGAGTTGGCTAACTCTGGCTGCTGTTCATGGTTCCATTTTAGAAATTCTCAGTGACTACTCAGTATTTAGAAGTGCTCAATGACTACTTCAGTAAGGCTGCAGAAATAAGTATTTGTTCCTTCACATCTTCCATTTACTAGCTGCATAAAACAGGCTAAGGATAATGTATTGTCAATTATTAGGGCCCATTGCCAGGTTTCAGAGAAGCTTCAGGTGAGTCAAAGTAATAAATCCTTTTATTTAGTATGTTTGAAGGAAAGGCATGTTCTTTGACTAGTGATTCCTAAATGAACATATTAAGGAGAGGCGGGGATAAAAGTGGAAGGATACTAAAACAACAACTGACATTAGGCAGCATGGCTGGGCTTGGGGTGTGGGAAGGACATTGGGTCAGTAGTCAAAAGACCTGGAATCAAATCTCAGTTCAGATGCTTACTACATTTGGAGCCTGAGCAAGTCTCAACCTCTCAATGCCCCAGCCAACTCTCTAAGGCCCAAAAAGTTGCAGAGAAGGAACTGAACTGCTTTGGTAGGGGGAGTTTCTTCATCCAGGAACATCCCTAGCCAGGAAATCTCACATTCAGACTTCATCCCTAGATTTTTGATTATCATTTAACACTTCAGCAAGAATTAGTTGATAGGCATTTTTGAGGAAGAATGAAGCACAGGACAGCTTCGAGATAAGGGAGAATTACCAAGTAGGAGGAAAAGACAGGTGGATAAACAGCAAAGACCAGCTGCCTACACCGAAGTCTTACTGCTCACTTACTTCTCCTTCCCTCCCACCTGATACTTCCCCCTTTTGATAAAAAAAGGAAAGGTTTTCTCCATCGCCAGTTCATATTTCTTGGTGATGTCATCATCTGTCTTCAGCTATTTTTATTGTTGCTATGGGCAGGTAGGTGGCCCAGTGACTAGAGAGCATTGGACCTGGAAGCAGGAAAACCTGAGTTCAAATCTGATCTCAGACACTTATTATCTGTGTAACCCTGGACAAATCACTTCACTCTGTTTGCCTCAGTTTCCATATCTGGAACTGGAGAAAGGAATGGCAAACTATACCAGTCTCTTTGTCAGGAAAACCCCAAAAAAGGTCGTGAAGAGTTGGGCATGACTTAAATTCTTTATTTCTTTGCAGCCAGGAAAATGAGCCCAGCTCCCTTCCTTGGGCCAAGTTTCTCTCCTTAAGCAGGCAACGAACATAGGTTTGAGCAGTTAGTTTAGGATTTGGGGGCAAAGAAATAGAAAGGATTTCTTTTTGTAACACCCTAGTCCCCTGATATCACTTTGGAAACAAAAGGATAGTTGGGGAAGAGGAAGAAATAGGAAGGTAAGAAGAGAGGAATGAGTAAATGTAGCTCAAATTTCTATAGTGCTTTACACTTTATAAATCGTTTCAGTCACTTCAACATGCATTTATTAAGCTCCTACTAAGTGCAAGGTGTTCTGCAGGCAAAGACCAAATAAAAAATGGACTCTGCTCTCAAGAATCTTATATCCAACTGGATTTAATTTTATTATAATCCTGTAAGATAGGAAACACATAGTATAATGCAAAGGGCCAGCTCTGGAGTTAGGAAGATCTGAATCCCAATTCTGCCTCTAATGTTTAGTGCCCATTTTACCTTGGGCATATTATTTAACCTCAGGGGTCATTATTTCCTCATCTATAAATTGAAACCATTGAACTAGATGACCTCTGAAGACTATGTTTTATAATTCTAGCATTCTTATTTTTAAAAGTAAGACTCAGTAAGCATTACAGCTGAGGACTGAGCACAAGCAAGTCCAGTGCTCTTTGTATTTTATAATCTCATGCATGTCTGTGTTGTTTCTTCTCTGATAGAATGGAAGATCCCTGAGGGAAGGAGGTACTTCATTTCTGCCTTTCTAACCTCAAAGTATAGCATTGTTCCAGGTATACAGTAGGCACTTAATATATGCTTGTTGCCTGACTGACATCCACTATACTGTTTTATCAACTTGCTATTATAATATCGATAAATATTCATTCAGAGACATTTTCTAGACTATAAAGGAGATCAGGGTCCCCGACCAGGATAAGTTTATAACAACTCAACCCCCAAAGTAGGGAAATGATTTACACAAAGGAAATAAGAGAAAGAGTATAGTGGAAAGGACACTAAATCTGAAGTGATAGGAGCTGGGTGCAAGTTCCAAATCTGTTATTTATGAATTGTGAGATTGGATAAGACAGTTTTCTCCTCTGGGTTTCTGTTTCCCAGAATGTAAAAACAAGTGGGTTGGATATCATGACTTCTTAGGTTTCATGCAGCTTTAATTCAACAAACAATTCCCTATGTATTTATTAAACACTTGCTGTGCATCAAGTACTATAGTTAGAAAGGCAAAATCAAGCTCTTCTCCCAAGAAGCATCTGTTCTACAAGGTCTGTGTTCATCCTCTGTTTTGAAGAAGACCATGCCATCAGAGACATGATGACATGACTTGCACTTGACTTTGTTTTGAATGAGGGAGGGTGGAGGTGGAGATGGAAGGGAAGCAGATTTACACAGATGCGTAAAACCATATTGCAAAGCAATAAGGGTCAGGGTTAACAGCTGTTGTAAAGGTGTTCTTGTGTTGGGGAGGGACCTAAACTGAGCCTAGAATGGTGCAAGATAGACTGGGTTGAGGAAGGATGGCATTCCAGACACAGGAAACAGCCTATACAAAGGTGTTGTGGATGGAGCAACGGTTTATTGTCTACTTTGGCTAGAGCCCAGAATTACCAAGGGCAAGAAGATGAAAGACATCTGTTCAGATGGGTTGGAGCCAGATTGTGAGAAGTTCCAAATCTATAATCTTCATGTGACACAGCATGTAATGATGGTATAAATTATAGGATAGATCTTGTAAGTATATTAATATGGATACTGTCAGAGATGGAGAAAATAGAAGCCACCAAATGCCTTCCCCAAACCAGACCACCTCTACTCCCCCTGGGTCCCTCTCCTTGTTCCCAGCACTTAGGAGAGTGCCTGGCACGTAGTGGGTACTTAGCAAATGTTTGTTGACATAGTAACATCTCCCAGTCTCCTGTCCAGACACTGGTTTGACATCCACAGGATCTGTGCAAGGGCACACAGCTCAGGACTTATGTCCTCATTACTCTTTTCCTCCTTCCTTGTGATTTGCACATGGCCGTCTGGTTCAGACACTTAGGCCAAAGTTAAAAAAAAAAAAAGAAAAACCTCTTAACTTCTATCTTAAGGGAGGATAAGGGACAATAAGCTCAGTTCAGCACTGAGTGGGGGAGGTGATCAGACTAAATCACATTTGGAACCCGTGAAGGGCCTTTAGTGATCCCAAACCACTCCCTGCCGCCAAAGCCCATCTTTTTAACATCGATATTCTCCAGGCGATGCTTTATGATTGTAAATTGCATAACATTGAAATCTCAGAATTGAAATTTCAGGTCACACAAAAGGCAATGGGAAACCACTTGGTGGGTGCAAATAGGCTTCAGTAAGTTCCAAATGATGACTTACGGGTGAGAAGGGGGATGGATGATATCACCAAAGACTGCAACGCTAATTGAATCCTGGGTTACTTTAAGAGAGGCAAGTATCAGGGAATAAGGATAGTGAGGATTCCATGGACTTCTGCCAGGCTCATACCCTAGTTGAAATATTGTCTTTAGTTCTGGAAGCTACAGTGAAAGACAGCCATTGATAACCTGGTATGTGTTTGTCCTTCATTGCCAAAGAAGACCATGCCATCAGAGAAATGATGACATGACTTGCACTTGACTTTGTTTTGAGTGAGGGAGGGCTGTACAGGTCACCAGCCTCACTTCTCCTCCAGAGCCATCTGAATCCAGTGACCAGATATTCATCAGGATGACGGGAGATGACCCAGGGTGAGGCAATTGGGGTTAAGTGACTTGCCCAAGGTCACACAGCTAGTGAGTGTCAAGTGTCTGAGGTGAGATTTGAACTCAGGTCCTCCTGACTACTGCACTGGTGCTCTATCCACTGTACCATTTAGCTGCCCCTGATAACCTGTGAGCAAACAGAATGGTGAAGGGTCCCATGTTCATACTATATAAGTACCACTTGAAGGAATTGGGTAATTTTGGTCAGGAAAAGAAAAGACTTAGGAGGGTCATAGAGGCAAGATGAAGTACTTCTCTTAGAATAAGGAAGACTCAGGTTCAAATCCCACTTCTGCCCCTTACTAGCTATGTGAACAATTATCATCACCATAATAATAGGCATTTATATAGCATTTTAAGGTTCACAAAGTGCTTTCCTTATGTTAATACATTTGATCCTCATAATAACCCTATGATTTAGGTGCTATTAGTCTCATTTTACAGATGAGAAAATAGAGTCTGAGAGATGTGACTTGTTCAGAGACACATACACTTAGTGTCTGAGGCAGGATTTGAACTAAGGTCTTGCTGAGTACAAGTTCATCATTTGTATACATGCCACACAGCTGTTTCAGAGCTGTACAAAAGAGCAATATGAATCTGTACAAATTATCATTGGCATTCACTAGCATTTGTCAGCATGGTATACTAGCTTTAGAGTCAGAGAACCTGGGTTCAAATCCAGATTTTGATGTTTACTGTGTGACAAAACATTGGACAAAACATTGTGCCCCTCTATGCCTCGTTTGTAAAATGAGAGATTTAGGTTCAGTGACCTCTAAGATCCCTTCCAATTCTAAATCCAAAGTCCTATATAATATGGTGGTTTTCTTCAAGGATCTGAAGGCCAATGTAGGAAGGAGGGTTAGGCTGGTTTGCTTTTCCCAAACGGCAGAAAGATGGGAGTCACAAAGGCAAATTTGAGTTTGACATGGATAAAACTTCCCTCCCTATCCCAAAGTAGAATGGGCTGTCTTGAGAGATAATAGCGATCCCCTTAGTGGGAGTCTTCAAGGAAAGGTTGTATGGGGACTTCCAGGCATGGTAGAGAGTGGATTTTGTTCAGGTCCAAGCTGGGCAGGAAAGCCAACAAAGATCCTTCCAACTCTGCAAATCTTGATATGAATAGGAAGTATTCTAACTGATGCAGTAGGAAAATGTCTGCATTTGGAATCAGGAGAACTGCGTTTAAATCTCAGTTTCTTTCACTTAATACCTGTGTGACATTAGGTAAGTCATTGACCTCCTTGGGACCTTTTTGAACTAATAGATGTCCCCCTAAATGATTCCTTAATACCCACTTCTGTGTTCTTGGAGAACTTCCCTTGGATTAGGGAAGCTGTGGCTCAATCCTAGTCACACAACCAGTATGTATTCGAGGCAGGATCTCAACCCACATCTTCCTGATTCCAAGACCAAACTTTTCTTTACTGCCAGCTCTCACCTGTGGCTCCAAGAAGCTATACGTAGCATACATAGTGACCACACCCTGATACACATCTTGGCTAGGCAGGATAAACAGGGTTGACACTAACCTAGAAGGCTCAAACTTTTTGGTAAGAGGGGGATGTCTACCCCAAGCATGTGAAGATTTTCCCCAGCAGAATGGCCAGACAAGAACAAATTGTGCCAATTGCAATGAAGACAACTGAGGCAGACACCATGGTGCATTTAGGGCTTGGTCAACCATGAAGTTGTCAAGGTCATCCACTGCATCCTGGACCATCACCAGTCATCTTGACTTTTGTCTTGCCACTGGACTTTAATGACTCTAGAGGAGAGAGAGAGGCTGATAAGTTGGTGCAACTCTGACTCACTTAAATCCAATTCACATGCCAGTCAAGATATCACCCGGTCCTCTTTGGAAATGAAGGACAAACAGCAAACTCATTTTATTATCAACCAATTGTATTATGTATAATTGTATTGAGTGTCTTAAATTGTATATGTATATATAGATACATATATAATTGTATTGAGTTTCTTAAAAGATATTATTTTGTAAGATTAAAGAGTAATAGATAGCAACCTTATTTGTCCAGAATGCCTCTGTTCTTTGCCTCTTGAGAAACCCAAAATTTTGATTCTTCTGGGATAGTAGCTAGGACATGAGTGATTAGAAAAGGTGATGGGCAGACCAGTCATGAATGGAGAAACCAAGCTACAACAGCTAGCAAATCAGAGTTTTGTGAAGTCTCCTGGGAGATATGAAATGAACCAGAGGAAACCTTGTAGCATGTTGGTTAGGTGGAGGATTCATGGGAGAATAGAGAGAAGACTCACACGGAGAAGGTGGAGATCAATCAAAATCTGTACTGCCAGAGGGAATCTCCATATCCATGAGAGAGCAGATCCTGTGAAATGCTCGAGTTTTTCAGTGAGTTCCCATGATTAAGTTACATATACACACACACATGCCCATCTCACACATACTCATATCTCTTAACAATATGAATAATTGGCTCATTTTTAATATAAATTCTGTGATTTCATCAGGATAGGGAGCTCCTCCTGGTGAGGAATTCCCTCTGCTAAGGTAAATCAATACTTTCTTCCTAATTTTTACTTCATTTTGCCCTGCTAGGACTCAGACCTCTCAAAGTCAAGCAATCATTAAGGCTAAGCCTCCATGGTAGCAGGGATTATGGGACTGCACCAACCCCCCACCCCCAGTAGCACGGAATATCTGTTCTTAGAGAGTATATCATCCTCCCTTTTGATAATTCTCACAGATTTGGCTGAAGTCTGTGAAACTTTGATAAGCGATAAATGATCAGAGCTCGGGAGTTCAGCCCTTCAAAGTGTTGCCCATCGTTGATGCTAATGGAGCTCACTGGAAGTTTGGATGCAGGGTTGCAGAGCTCTTGTGTTGTTCTTCTGAACAGAGCATGATATCTCCACTGGTTCATGTGGCCATTTCTCCAGGATTCAGAAACAAGATTTTCTTGGCAGATGAGCAGCATGGTACAGAGAAGCAGGTACATACTTAAGAAGCCCGGGGTTCTACTAATACCTCTGATACAGGCAGGTTATGATCCCCTGCCCAAGAAACTACACCTCTCTAAGATTATAGGTGACAGAATGGTGGAGTACGTTACTCAAAATCATGAAACAAACCATAAATTAAAAACATAATAAAGTCATTATGTATTTCTGGCTAGAATTTCCCTATTGTTTCCAACCCTCTTTATTTTTTTTCATTGAAGCCTATTATGTTATTTGAAGCCAAAAGATGGGTTACAATTTCTGTTGTCCATTGCTTATACCCTGATAAGACACAGGGATTTATTTTTCTAATGAACATTAGTTCAAGGTTGTCTAGTGGTAACTGCATGGTCTAAGTGAGAGGCTTGTATTAGCCCCAAGAAGGACAATCATTAAACCAGGTCCCTGTTAGTGCCCTCATAAAACTGCCCAGGATGGGATAAGGCAAAGAGCACTCACTCTGAAGTCAGAGGAGAGGGGTGCAAACCCTGACTCTCCTTCTTGCCTGGATTTCAGCCTGAGGAAACTGAACAAGTCATTTAACATCTCCTGGATTTCATTTCTTCATTTGTCGAAGGGTTTGATGACATGGATTCTGAGGTCCTTTGCAGCTGTCACTATAGGATCATGCTGAAAGATCACAAAAATTCCTCCCATGTTGCATTGTTTATATGATTTTGTCTAAAGAGGAGACAGGAAGAAAAAAAAAAGACTGTGTGACCCTCCCATTCCCAATACAAAAGTTAAAATACGAAGATGTTAGCACACCCTCCTCTTTGCAAGGTCATCATTTTATCCTTAATTCTCCAAATGAAAAGGGTCTTCGGCCAGACACCCCACAAATCCCAAGACTATAATTACATTCTTGGAACTGGAAATCTCAGATGTTTACAGACATTTTAGAGTTTGGCATTCGTGGCTTTTAGAGCACCATGAAATATTTATGTGTTCAAATAGCCCTGCTCAGTTACTATTGGCTGCCTCCTGTTGTACAGGGATTGCATTTAAAATGGCCCTGAATTGGATCTGCAAAATCCATAAAACCGTTGTACGCCCAGACTGAAGGGAAAATGTGGAGGGGGCTGTCCTTGCAAAATGCTGGGAAATAAGAAGGCCCGGGGTGGGGTGGGGGGTAGTGAGGGACTCTACTCTGTTGTTATTAGCAAAAGAATACCTTTTTCTGGACGTTAAAGGCAGTACCTCCCATACTGTTTTGGTTAAGGAAGGGGAGGGGGATAATCCTGGACCCTGATAACCACAATCAGGGCTCTTGACATTTGAGATTAAAAAAAAAAATCATTAGATTCAAGGTATAATCAGTATCAGTTACAAATTCTATGTCCTTGTGTTCTTGGTTTCTAATGGGTGTTAAAAACAATGTAATGTACACTCAGGTACAGTCATATCTACTCACATAAGATATGTGAGATTCATATCAGACAGATTCAATGCCCCATTGATTGTTCTCCTATATAGCCTGAGCATTTGCAAGGGACTGGTAGGATAGATTGTACTCCCATAATCCTCTGAATTGATTTGTTGCAGTCTTTCTAATCCTGACACTGTGGCCATAGGACTGCCACTTTCTTTAGCCTCAGTATTCTTATCTATAAAATGGGAAATTACATTTTCCTCTCAATGCTGGTTCAATTAAGCATTTGTTATTGCTTACTTTGTGTGAAATCTGATGCTCAGTGCTTTAGATTAAAAGACAAAAATATTCCTTACCCTCAATATGCTTACATTCTCCTGAAAGTAGAATATATACATTAAGAATATATAAGAAAAGTTCAAAGCAAATTCAAAGTAAAATGGGGTAGGGGGAAGTGGGAGGTCAATAAACAACCTTGGTGCACTGGATAGAAAGCTCTCCTCAGAATAAGAAAGACCAAGTTTCAAGTGCCACTCACCTCTGACAAAAATTGAGTGTGTGACATTGGTCAGGTATCTCTCTCTGAGTGATCTTGGCATCTCTTTATTACAAGTTGAAAAAACCACAGCCAATCTGCACTGGTAGGGGAAATTTCTTGACCCAGGAGTTCCCTATTATGGGTTATAGGTTAAAGAAAATAAAGCATGGGCAAGGGGAACAGCCTGCAAAAGGTCTCAGGTAGAATGGAGCTGAGCATTAAAGGGAGCTAGGGGTTTTAAGAGGTGAAAGGGAGGCTGGAGTGCATTACAGACACAGAGGACAACCAGTGCAAAGCCTTGGAGAGAGGAGATAGAAGGTCATGTAGAAGGAAATGCAAATCAGATGGTTTGAGAGGAACTCAGAGGATATGGCAGTTAGAACTGGACTGTGTGTACCCCTTCCAACATCCCTCTCTGGACAGACTTTAGAGCTCTCTATAATAGTTATATTCATTATTGTTGATTGTGAGTGGTAAATCTGATAAGAACATTGGTATAGATTGGGGCTTTGCACTGATTATGTTAGAGGACAGGTGAATTATGGCTGGATCATAAGTTTGGTGGAAGGTTAGTGTCAGTGAGAACAATGAGCATATGAAAAAAAATTTGGAGACATGAGGACTGGGCGGTTGGCAGAGCATGGGCTACAGGAAAGGATGGGGGTATTAGAAAGCAAAGGTATAAACCAACCAAAGACCTAAGTTAATTAAAGAGTCAATATTTAGGCAAAAAGTCATAGTTAAAAATTTAAAAACAAACAAAAACGTGTGTTTTCTTAAGTTCCCAGTTGATCAGGTCACTCTTCTACTCAATAAACATCAGTGGATCACCATTGTTTCTGGCTTAAATTATAAACTCATTTATTTTTCCCTTAATTCTCTTTACAACCTGGCCCTTGGCCAACTTTCCAGTCTTCTTACATATTTCTCCCTTAAGTCTACCTGGCAATAGTCAAACTGACTTTCTCTCTGTTCCTTATACTTGGTACTTTTATCTACACTCTCTATGCTTTAGGAGGCCAGCTCCTGTGTCTTATAATGCACTTTCTCTTTATCTCTGATTCATCATCATCTTTCATGATCAAGCTGAAACCCATTCTACATGAAACCCTTTTGGATACCCTCAATTTCTAGTGCCTTCCCTTCCTAATTATATTTTTATTAAACTGTACTGTATCTATTCATCAGTATTTTTCTATACATTTATTTTATGCTGGTTGGTTGTTGTCCTTCATCTTCAAAGAGGATCAAAATGACCCGATTGTAAAGTGAAATTTCAGTGTGTCCAACTGTGGCTGATCAGACCAATATGAGCTCGGAATGCTCTACCATAGGTTGGGCACAGATAGTCCATATGAATATTTGGTGTGGATATCCCAAATTTGCACATTCTACATTTACTTTGTGCTGTCTCAACTCTGCTTTGCTCAAAGAGCACAGCACCCTTTCTGATGTGGGCACACCATGCTGAGCGGTCCTGTGCCAGTGTCTCCCATGTTGCACAGTCAAATCCAAAGTTTTTGAGAGAGATCTTGACAGTGTCCTTGTATCATTCCTTCTGGCCACCATGTGGCCTGCCCCATGCAAGTTCACCATAAAATAGTCTTTTTGGAAAGCATACATTTTGCATTCGAACAACATGGCCAGTTCATCGGAGTTGCACCCTCTGAAGCATCATTTGAATGCTTGGCAGTTCAGCTAGAGTAAGGGCTTCAGTGTCTGGTAACTTACCCTGCCAGGCTATCTTCAGAATCTTCCTAAGACAATTCAAATGGAAGTGATTCAGTTTCCTGGCATGGCACTGGTAGACTGTCCATGTTTCACAAGCATATAACAATGAGGTCAGCACAACAGCTCTGTAGACCTTCAATTTGGCAGTCAGTCTAATACTTCTTCTCTCCCAAACCTTTCTTCAGAGCCTCCCAAACACTGAGCTAGTTCTGGCAATGTGTGCATCAACCTCAGTGTCAATGTGTACATCCTTGGAAAATATACTACCAAAGTAAGTGAACTTATCCACAGCTTTCAAAACTTCTCCATTTGTTGTAACTAATGGTTCCACATATGGATGGTGTGGTGGTGGCTGATGGAGCACCTGTGTTTTTTTGGTGTTAATTATTAGGCCAAAATTAGCACAGGCAGCAGAGAATTGATCCATACTTTGTTGCATCTCAGCTTCAGAGGCTGCATTGAGTGCACAGTCATCTGCAAACAGAAAATCATTCACCAGCACTCCCTCCACTTTGGTCATGGCTTGTAGCCTTTTCAAATTGAAGAACTTGCCATCAGTGCAGTAGTTGACCTTGATGCCATGTTCATCCTCATTGAAAGCATTTGTCAAAATGTCTTAAAACATCATGATAAAAAGCATGGGAGCAAGCACGCAGCCCTGTTTCACTCCATTGGTGACTGGGAAGGCATGAGAGCTTTTTCCATTATCCAGAACCCTGGGCAAACATGCCATCATGAATATGTATAGAATATGTTTACGTATTGTATTCCTCTCCCCATTTTAATGTGTGCTCTTTGAGAATGGGGATTGCTTCATTCTTTATCTTTGTGTGAGCCAGAAGTGTCATTGTATCCAAGGTGCCTGGTACTTCATAGTGGTGAGTCAGAAATGAAGCAGAAATCAGGACACACCAATAAAAGTCAAGGCTGCCATCTAAAGACTCAAGTTCAAATTTCTCGGATGTCTCCTGCCATGCCATCTCCCCCCATTTCCATTCTTGCCTTCTCTCTCCCCCACCATCCCCATCATAAACTACCCCTAGAACCATGTTAATCTTCAATATTCCAGTTTTGCCCTTATCTTGCCCAATCCCAGGCTTGAATAGTATTCTTGGACATGCCAGATAATGTGACAAATAACATTCTTCTTCCTGAACTTAACATGCTCATCACTATTTCCCAATTCCTTTTCATGTGTTGATTTCTTCCATTAGAATAAAAGTTCAATGATCCAACCATTCTGGAGAGCAATTTGGAACTATGCCCAAAGGGCTGTAAAACTGTGCGTACCCTTTGATCCAGCAATACCACTACTAGGGCGTTATCCCAAAGAGATCATCAAAAAGGAAAAGGACTCACATATACAAAAAATATTTATAGCAGTTCTTTTTGTGATGGCAAAGAATTGGAATTTAAGGGAGTGACCATCAATTGCGGAATAGGTTAACAAGTTGTGGTATAGGAATGTAATGGAATATTATTGTGTTATAAGAAATGTTGAGCAGGCAGACTTCAGAAAAACCTGAAAAGACTTGTATGAACTGGATACTGAGTGAATAAGCAGAACCAGGAGAACATTGTACACAGCAACAGCAACATTGTGCAATGATCAGCTATAACAGATACAACTCTTCCCAGCCATACAATGATCCAAGAGATTCATGATGGAAAATGCTATCTACATACAGAGAAAGAATTATGGAGTCTGATGCAGATCAAGGCATATTAATGTCACTTTCTTTTTCTTTCTGATTGTTTCCCTTTTGTTCTGATTCTTCTTTTACAACATGACTAATGTGGAAATATTTTTAATATGATTGCACATGTACATAGCCTATATCAAATCGCTATCTTGGGGAGGGGGAGAGAGAAGGAAAAAAAATTTGGAACTCAAAATCTTATAAAAATTTATGTTGAAAAGTAATATGTGTGTGTGCATGTGTATATATATATATATTTATATATATATAATTTTAAAAAAGAATAAAAGTTCAAGCTCAAGGACTATCTTTCTTTGCATCATCAAACCTTGCACTATGTCTGGGTTAATAAATGTTCTGTCTAATCTCCTTTCTCTGGCATTTGAAGTCCTACATAATGTAGCAAGCTTCCCTGTTTTTAAAGTCTTATCTCATTATTCCTCTCCATGAGCACTATGCTTAAGCTAAAGTGAACAATTTGTAGCATTGTCCTGAGCTCTCCCAGCCTAATACCTTTGTTTATAATTGTTCCCCTGCATAGGCATCAATTCCTTCCCTCTCTCTGCCTCATGAATATTAAAGCAACTTTCTCTATGACATCTTCCTTAATGTCTGTCTCTGTCTCTGTCTCTCTCTGTGTCTGTGTCTGTGTGTGTGGGTCTCTGTCTCTGTCTCTCTGTCTTTCACACCCACACCCGTGCCCACAACCACCTTCCCCCCCCACACACATTCCCTTATTGGGCTTCATATAACACTTTGATTTGCAGCATTCAGATATGTTTGCTTTTTATTGGGCATTGTATCTATTGATCTGGTATTGTCTTGCCCCCTTAGTATGCTGTGACCAGGAAAAACAGTGTCGGAGAAAACAAAAAAAACAAGCTGGTGGAAGAAATCTCATTGGTCATCGAATCCAATCAATATCCCTCCCCACCCCCCAAAGAAAAGGACTCTCCACTCTAATGTGTCCAACAAGTAGACATCTAGCTCCAAGGAGGGAGCCACTTCTGGACAACTCTCTTAGAATGGTTTTCCCTGACATGGAACCTAAATACTTCTCTTTGCACCTTCCACCCTTTGCCCTTTAGGGACAAATAGAACTCCTCTCTGAGAGGCCTCCTAAGAGCTGGAAAGCCATCATATCCTACTTGAATCATCTCTTATCCCAGATAAACATCCCTAGCAACTTCAAACATTCCTTAAGGACTTGAGGTCTTTCTTTACCCTGGCTGTCTGCCTCTGGACACCGTCCAAGTCTTCCCTTTCACATTATGGCTGTCAGAAATGAACACAGTGCTAGCATGGTGGTCTGACCAAATGGAGAATTGTTTCCTCTTACTCTTAGAAACTATGTCTTTTGGAGGGCAGCATCAGACTGCATTTTAGCTGCCAAAAGGTACCATGGAGTTTGTGGTCCACTAAAACCCCAAGACCTCTTGTCAGACAAATGGCTATCTAACCATACCTCCCCTAGGAGTACTTATGCAACAAGCAGGAGCAACAGTGGAGATGCTCAAAGGCTGAGTAGGAGCCAGGAGACCCACAAATGATTTTGGCACCATAGAGATTCATCTATGTGCCTAACTGGTACAGGACCCCATTCCAAAACTGAGGCCAGCAGGCTGGTAGATGATAATATGTGAATGCTTGGACCTGAATAGAGCGATCAAGAGTTATCCATTTTGGCAAATCTTGACAGTTTATGTGTAGCCTGATAAATGTTTCTTCTTGTTTATCAGGCATCTTTGGAATGCAAAAGTAACAAGTGTTTGCTGTAGCAGGAAAGTCAAATAAACATATCCGTAAGATAACCTGGGTGTACTTACCCTTTTCATGGACGTTCTGCATAATCAGCTGCTTTCTGATCTTGGAGGCAGTAGGGCGAATCTGAGTCTACTCACCTAGATGGGAGTGTTAAGTACAAATACCTTGTTTAGTCCTTGAGGTACTCCTAGAGAAATATGTTAATAATTCAGATAGCTGAATTTACATGGTCCCTGGCTGTCTGAACTGAGATGACATTAGGAATATAGAATAAAATATTAAAGAGAGAAATATAAACAATCTTTCATTGAATTACAATTTCTTATTTAAAAATGTTCTCTTTGGCTCATGGAAGCTTTTCGACTGATAAGCATGGAAATGGATATTTGCTGTTTTACTTTCTAAGAGATGTCTCCTAGAGTCCAAGCAAGAATTTTACTAGAACCACAGAATTACAGAATTTCAGCATTAGAAAAAAACCTCCAAGGCCAAGGGATCCAACTTAAGTATAAAATAATCCTATTTACAGCATCATTGACAAGTGGTTTTAGAAAGATCTGTGTTTATATCTATTTATATGTGTTCATATGTGTATGCTTATACATGCATGTATATGCCTATGCATGTATGTATATGTACTCAGGCATATACATTTGTTTGTATATACATATATGTTTGTAACATAACAGGTGCAGTATTTCTTGTTTTCTCATTTACAAGAGGAAGAAAAGGTAGGAGGGAGAGAAATCAAGTCTGAAAATATTTTTCTTTAAGTGCTTTTTTTAAGGAACTAAATTATTTCATGAATACTTTGGAAAGAAAAAACACCATTTGAAGACCTTCAGTGAGGGGGAACATGATAATTCTTGAAGCAACATGCTCTGCTCTCAGATAATTAACTATTTCAGAATTTTTATTTTGAGTGTAAGGACAGCTATGTTAAGTACTAGGCAGAGCACTGGACTTGGAATCAGGAAGACTCATCTTCATGAAATCAAATTTAGCCTCACGTGCTTACTGCCTTGCAAGTCACTGCACCCTGTTTGCCTCAGTTTCCTCATCTGTAAAATAAGCTGGAGAAAATGACCAATCACTCCAGTATATTTGCCAAGAAAACCACAAGGGGGAATCACTAAGAGTTGGACATGACTTAAATGACATGGCAACGACAATGCTTCTAAATATACTTCCATATAACCCATTGATCATAACTGTGCCCTATAGGACCAAGGAGTATAAGCCAAAAGCCACTTTCATGTGACATTTCTTTAAATACTTGAAGACAGCTAATGTGTGCTTCTCAGTCTTCTCTTTCCCAGGCTGAATATTCCCAGTGCCTTCACTGTATTCTCTTATGGAACAGGCTTCGCTTCCCATAATATCCTACTTGTCTTCAACTCCATACTGTCTTCTATCAGGTTGGGCATGTATCTTAATATACTAAAACTTTGAAGGTGATGGCAAAGGACTGCTTCTGCATCTTTAAAAAACACTCTCATAGAAGGGATTCTTAACATTATTAAAGTTGTGAAGACCTAACATACAGTATAATTTCACAATGCCCTCCTCCCCCCTCACAAAAAGTGCTTTGTTGCTGGTATTTATCCAAGAAGAAACACATGGTGATTATAGCAGGGTGCTGAATTTAGTCAAGAAGACCTGGATTTGAATGGCTCCTCTGATACTGCCTTGGCTACATGACCTTGGGCAAGTCAGTTAACCTATCAAATCCTCAGTTTCCACATCTGAAAAATGGGGACAATAATAAAAATATAGGATCAGCTAAGGCCATGTAGGCAAAGTGCTTTGTAAAGCTGAAACATGATATGAACGACAGCTTCTATTATAGCTATAAAATAGTGCATAAAGGGCAGAATCTGGAATTAGGATGACCTGTGTGCACTCTCCTCCTCAGACATATATTGACTGTGACAACCTGGATAAGTCACTTAGACTCTCAAGGTCCCAGGAAATTTTCCTTAGACTCTAAGTTACAGAGAGTACCCATCTTCATTGGTAGAAAAAATTCTTCACTGGGATCTGTTATTATTGTTGGGCCTTTGTTGTTAAAGAATATGATGACATCAGGGAGGTGATTTTGTGACATGCAAGTGAATTGGATTTAAATGAAGGAGGGCTGCATAAACTCACCACCCTCACTTTCTCCTCCAGCTCCATCTGGGTCCAGTTGTCAGATATTGATTAGGACAAGTGAAGATGCCCGCTCACTGGGATGTCCATAAAAACCAAGAAAAATGTAAATCCCTAAAATGACAATAATTTATTAATTAAAATGAGTAATATATTTTTAACTTTTCACAATCTTGACATTCCTTGAGCTAAATGGCAATACCCTTGAACTACAGCAAAACCTAGGTTGGAGTTCACTGGCTATAAATGTAGACTAAGGTTGTCTCTGCCATCATTGGGGTCCTGAACTTGACTTCCATCTACAAAGACAGCTGTAGTCACTAACAGGTCCAAGTCAACCTGTAGGCTGGTGACATTCTTGCTATTTCCCTAGAGACCTTTGATTATCCGCACCCACCTGGCCTATTAGTCACTCTTGTTTAGAAGGAAGAGTTCACCCACCAAAGTTACAAAAATACATCTGCTCTCTGACAAATTGGGGGAAAAATATTATTCTTCCAAACAATCCAATCTGAGTTAAATGTCAATCAGCCAAGCACTGAAACTTCCTGATATCAATTTGGAAAAACAATCCATTCGAGAATAGCTTTCTTGATGAAGAAAAGACGGAAAGTCATTTCAGGGAACGGCCACTTTTCACTCTCTAATTTTCCTCTAATCAGCTGGACAATCTTAGCTGAATGCCTTTTCCTATTAACTGACAATATAAGCTAATGTTTCCCACTTCTCCCTGCTTGAGCTTACCCAGAACACCCACGGCCACCTCTTCGGGGAAAATGGAACATTCAGAATTGAGCACTTGCAACAGTTTGGCTGGCTAGCAAGAAAAAAAATGCTAATGAAGAAATACCCCCTGATTAGGAACTCTGAGAAACTATGTACTAATAAAAGTGCAATGGGAAAAGAGTTATTTTCTTCTTAGGCTGTCTTTATGTGAATTGCTGTAGAGCAGCCATTGGATTTGGAATCTGGGGATCTGGGTTCAAATTGTGACATTGCCGCACTATGACCTTGGCCCAGGGATCACTTCCTCCTTTCTCATCCTTAGTTTTCTCATCTGTAAAATGGGAGAGTTGGACTAGATTAGAAGTTCTTGACATTGCAAGTCATGAACCCCTTTGAATATTCTAGTGATGCCCTTGGATTCCCTCTCAGAAAACATGTTGCCTATGTTCATAATTGAAGGAAACATTAAATTTCATTTAGGGGATGGTTAGAATAAAGATACTAAATCCCTTGGAGATCCATGAAACTCACCTTAAGAACCCCTAGACTAGAGGAATTCTTTCTATTTTAACTTACATCTATAAATAGGTTGTTTTATGCTGTGCTTTTGCCTGCCAAGCATTCTCTAGTTGGACATTTGCTGTATGGAATGGGTATTGGGGAGAAAGGAGACAGAGTCACACAGCATCCATACTTATGTGCCTACCTTTCACAATAATCCTTTGATTAATGACACCTGTGATCTCAAGGATTATACCCAAGGAATACAAACTCTGACAGGCACTGCCAACCTAGAAAGATAGTAAAGGCTTTGAAGTTTCAATGCAATTCAATAAAAATTTATTAAATACCTACTATGTGCCAAGCACTGTGCTAAGTGCTGGGGATATAAATAAATAAAAGAAAGACAATTCCTGCCATCATGGGGATTCTTCTAAAGGAGAGAGACAGTACACAAAAGGTAGCTGGAAGGGAGCCTCGAGGGAGAGAACAATAGGTGGCATCCTCTTCCTGGAAGATCAAAGCAAGCAGAGCTGGAGAGTCCAGGTCTAGCCCACTCTAAAGGAAAGTTTTGGGAGGAGTTTAGTGCTCCAACCTCAAGCCCACCTATCAGTGGGGAGAGGGAAGGGGTTTAGGATCCAAAGTTGAGTCAAAGAGTATGATAAGGAGATAAAAGCTGATACTATAAACAAATTAGGGGAGCAAGGAATAGTTTATTTATAAGACTTATGGAGATTGGAGGAATTTATGAATAAACAAAAGATAGAGAACATTATGAAATGCAAAATGGATAACTTTGATTACATTAAATAGTAAAGGTTTTGCACAAACAAACCCAATGCAACCAAGATTAGGAGGGAAGCAGAAAACTGGGAAAGAATTTGTATAACTAGAGTCTTTGATAAAGCCCTCACTTCTAAAATATATAGAGAACTGAGTAAACTTTACTAGAATACAAGTCATTCCCCAAGTGATAAATAGTCAAAGGATATGAACAGGCAGTTTTCAGAGGAAGAAATTAAAGCTATCTATAGTCATATGAAAAAATGCTCTAAATCACTACTGATTGGAGAGATGAAAATCAAAACTATGAGGTACCACATCACACCTATCAGATTGGCTAACATAACTAAGCAGGAAAATGATACATGTTGGAGAAGATGTGGGAGAGTTGAAACACAAATTCATTGTTGGTGGAGTTGTGAGCTAATCCAACCACTCCGGAGAACAGTTTGAAACTATGCATAAAGGGCTATTAAAAATGTGCATACCCTTTGATCCAACAATACCGCTTCTAGGGCTATATCCCAAAGGGATCACAAAAATGGAAAAAGGACCCACATATACAAAAATATTTATAGCAGCTCTTTTTTTGGTGGCCAAGAACTGGAAATCAAGGGGTTGTCCATCAATTGGGGAATGGCTGAACGTCATGGAATATCGTTGTGCTATAAGAAATGATAAACAGGCAGACTTCAGAAAAACATGGAAAGATTTATATAAACTGATGCTGAGTGAAGTGAACAGAATGAGGAGAACATTACACACAGTAACAGCCACAATGTACGAGGACTGATTTTGATGAATTTGGCCCTTCTCATCAATGCAAGGACCTAAAACATTTCCAAAGGACTCATGATGCAAAATGCCATCCACATCCAGAGAAATAACTATGGAGTCAGAATGCAGAATGAAGCAGTCTATTTTCTTCTTTGTTATGTTATATTTTGTTTTGTTTTTCTCATGATTTCTCCCATTCATTTTAAGTTTATGCAACATGACTGATGTGGAAATGTGTTTAATAGGAATGTATGTGTAGAGCCCATATATATTACATGCCATCTTGGGGAAGGAGGGGGAGAAAATTTGGAACTTACAGAAGTGATTGTTGAAAACTGAGAACAAATAAATTAATAATTTTGGTGGGGTAGAGTAAGATGAGATTGCAGGTGATGACTTTCTGCTGTCCAGTCTTGCTGTATGACCAGAAGTCTGTCCTTTTGGGCCATGGTGATCAGTAGAACATAATATGACCCTCTGTCTTCTATGCTTTCCTTCAGCTCCCCCAGAAACAGTGACAGATGGATGGGAAAGGAAGCAGAAGGTACAAAGAGCACAGTTTTTAGAGTACTTACAAATATTGACTTAACCATTGGCTCTCTTAATGTGAGGTCTTTGTTCAAAGATCAGTAGTGTCACACACCACCAAATAAGATGGACCCATCTGAACCACTTCCCTTTCAGCAAATGGTATTTACTCTTGGGGCCAGAGTCCCCTCATCTGTCAGATGAGAGCTTAGGACTAGATTCAAATTCAGTACACATTTATTAAGCAATACACTATGATAGATGCAACACAGCAGAACTCCAGAGCAGATATAAGATCTTTATGGATCACCAACATAGATGGAAGGGGTCTTGGGACAGAACTCTGGGGAGTGACAACATTTGGAAGGGTGTGGAAGTAGACCAAAAACAGTCTCTAGTTGCCTTTGTTCTTCAGCTCTAAATCTCTCAAATACTGACTTTCTGACAGTCAAAAGTACACTCAAAATATATATTTCCCCTCAGGAGGCTCTCTGATGACTTTACCTGCTTAATTCCTGCTCACCCTTTCAGACCCAACTCTAAAGCTATTCTCACAGAATCACAGTATTCTATATTACAAGGAATCTCAGGCATCAATCCATGCCCCAGTCAGTGATAATCCCTTTTACAACTTAGCCAACAAGTAATGATTAGCTGTGTTCTCCTCAGAGACTTCTAAGGAGGGGAAACCCACGACTTCCCAAAGCAGTCTATTTCACCTTGGAGTCATTCTAAGTAGTAGGAATTTTACCCTGACCACAAGATCGAGATTCTTGTTTTGTAACTCCCTTCTCTTGCTCCCAGTCTGAAGCCAGTCAGAACAAATCTAATTGCTCCTCCAAGTGCCAGCCTTCCAAATACTTGAATATGGCTATGCCTTCTCACCTCTTCCCATCTCCAGGCTTTTCTTCTCCGAGCTAAATCATTTCCATTTCTTTAAACTAGCTTTCATATGGTATAGCCTCAAGATTCCCAACATCCTGATCTTCTGGCCACTTCTAATTTCATCAGTGTCCTTCCTAAGCTGTAGCATGAGCACAGGACAAAAACGAGCTTCCCAGATATGATCTGTCCAAAAGAGGAGCCTATGAGCACGAATACTGGTCCTAGAGAGACTACACCTTCTTAATGCAGACTAAGATCACCTTGGTTTTCTTGGCCACCATATCACTTCGCAGACCACAGAATTTTGAGATTCTCTCTCTCTCTCTCTCTCTCTCTCTCTCTCTCTCTCTCTCTCTCTCTCTCTCTCTCTCTCTCTCTCTCACACACACACACACACACACACAAACTTCTTTTATTTAACCATTATGTATCCATATGTCCCTAATGTTCTGCTTCTGAAATTGAGTTATTAATTTCAATTACATTTCACCTTATTAGATTTTTGTCCACCTTCAGTTATGATCATATGAAAGGACACAGATTGATTGGAAAATCTAGGGAATTGAAAATGGACCCTAGTAATTAGATGCTACATTTGATTGCTTAAACATTGGAATACTGATGAATCCTACCTTTGTTAAGACCCAGCACTAACATACAGGCATCATGAACCATTAGGATGCACAAAAGCCAAATTCTTGGTCATATTCTTTCAGAAAGATAAAAATCAATAGTTCCACATCCTGACCTAAAACATAAGAAATGACGACATGTCTTCTTCAAGTTGGAGAATTATGATTCTCTGTATTCTACCAAAGTCGCATATACTGTTATAAGGGCTACACTTGTTATACACACTCCACTTGTAAGCCCCTTCACTTATGGGTATTGTCTTTTTTATGTTATCCCATGGGAGATAATTTCACATTCTTGGTTTGAGTCCAAATGAAAACATACCTGGTTTTCTTTTAAGTGAGTTTTCAGTTTTTGAACAGCAGCAGTTTCGATTCATTAAAAGGAGACTTGCTACATGTGTTTTTACAATCTGATATTTAGCCTTGTGCCTTTCTAGCCTTCAGGCAGACAAAGGTACAAAGCTTTGTTTATTAATCTAGGATGCCTTTGGTTTTTATGTTTTGATTTCAAGACCATTATTTGATATTTTCATAGCAGTCTACCACATGAAGCATCTTAATATTTGTTTTTGTGGAATTTTCAGCTTGCCTTTATGAAGGCCGTCACTGTATACTTAGGTGTTTTCATAGTTTGATTGGACAGGAAATCCTTCCTATGACAGCTTTATGCTGATTGCATCAAATCCCAGAATGATACAGTCTCCTAGAGGAGATCCTAGATAAGATGGGTGGGTGGATATCTGAAAGTGAATTTAGAGACCTTCCTCATTTTGTAGATGAGGGAACTGAGGTTGAGAGAAGTTATATGAGTTGTGGTAAGTATCAAGGTCATTAGCTGAACCCAACGCTCCTTACATTCCACCAGAGTCAAGATGAGAGAGACTGATGGTCAATCCATTGAGTCAATCCATTATTGGATGGGATCTGCAGATGGACAATAAACTAGACTCAAAATTGAACTGGAGAAAAAGGCTGAATTTCATTTGAGATATTACAAAGAGCTTTTAATGATCTCAAACTATTTTACAAAGCATACACACAAACACACACATGCACACATCTCTTTTTTTTTCAAAATATTCTTATGATATGATTGCAATTCTTGGAACACTACATTATATGAAGAATTAAATTTTCAGTTTATCCAAAGCTCAATATGAAGATGTATAATGCACACAAGGTGGTTGCAACATATTTCTAATAATGATCTGTGTACACAAAATGGCATCAGTATTTTTTTTTTTTTACCACATCTGTCATCTATGTAGGAAGCTCCCAGGGAGGAAATACTCTGTTGATATAAAGCTACACCTATACTACAACTTAAAGAATTTTGCTCATTTAAATATTTTTTCAGTTAACAAGCATTTATTTTCTCTCCATCACACCTTTCCTGTCCTACCAGGGGTGGTGGGAGGAGAAAAACAAAATCTTTTTGACAAATAGGTCACATGTTTTTGGATATGATCAGTGGGCTACAGGGTCACGAAGAGCACAGAAAGGTTAAGCCACTTCCCCAGGGACACACAACCAGCTTTCTGACTTAGAGTTCCATCCACTACCATCAGGCTACCTCTCAGCAGAAAGGACATCATCCATAAAACAGATGATGAGAACAGGAGGTGGGCTGATCATGCAGGGAGTATGAAGGATGAATATCAGACAGATGGGGGACTGAGTGCTACACAGAGACCCACAAAATATAAAGAAACTTAGTGGGAGGTCTTCAGTTCTTTGAGTAGATCTTCTGTGGGAGTAATGTGAGAGATTATTGTCAATCGCTGCATTATCTAAGACATTCTGAATCAATTGATCCCTCAATAAGCATTTATTAAGGTGTGACCAGGTTGTAATCAGCGCTGGTGGATGTGTTCCCAGAGTAAAATGATCATGGCTGTACTGAAACATATGTTTTGCTCCCAGTGCAGCACGTATCACTGCCAGGGCATATTCATATGATACCCAGGCATCGATGTGAGCACGCACACATGCATCTGTAAATGAAGTGAAGAATCTCAAACTTGGAAGGGCCTTTAGATGTCATTTGATTCAATACATACCTTAAACATTGCTCCCCTTCTCTGCAATATCACCCCAGCATAATTATTCTGTTTGTTCTGGAATAATACAAAAATTTCGGTGGGCATAGAGATGAGTTTGGACTAAGTGCTCACAGACATGAAGGGAATAGGCATTCCTGAAGTTCCAGGCACCGGGCTTAGTGCTTTATGATTGTTATCTCAACAGCTCTAAGAAGTAGGTGTTGTTATTCCCATTTTGAAACTTATTAAACTGAGGCAAACAGAGGTTAATTGACTTACCCAGGGTCACCCAGATAGAAAGTGATTTGAACTCAGCTTTTCTCAACTTCATGCTCAGTACTCTACCCACTGTGCCAGCAGATGCTTCTGTACAAAGGAAAGAGAAAAGGAAAGAAGGTTTTGGGCATTTTTTTCTTTGCTTTCTAATTAAAATTTGTCATGTAGAACTAGGAGGAACTTTATAAACTCTCTGTTCCAAACTTCCCCATTCTCTTAATAAGGAAACTGAGGCTAAGGGAAGTTGAATAACTTATCTAGTGTCACATTGTCAGCAGTCATCAGATACGACTTCAGAATTCCATCCCTTCCCACTGGACCACATCATCATCACAACTTAGATATGTGTGCATACATGCATATAATACACATGTATACACACATATGGATGCATATGAATATGAATATATAGATATGTTCATCTGGAATTTTATCAATATAGGTAATTCCTAGTGATGTAAATTATTCATAACTCATTTAAGCCATATTACTCATATTGCCCACCTCCCATAAGCCCTCCAAAGGAGTCAGCCTAACATTCTAGCTAGCAATCAAGCTTTTTAGACAATGAGTGGATGCCAATGAAGTATATGGACCATTCTGCATTATCCCACCTACCTTTTTCTATGTGACTGGTTTGTCTCATTTTCTGGTCATACATGCCTCAGATAATATAGCTTATACCATTTTCTCAACATACTTCTTATTGGTAAGATATTGCTCATACAACCATATGGCTCTGCACTGTCCTCTCAGTGACCTACAACTTTTGTTCATCAGAGAAAGTAGTATTGCATGACACACTCGCACTGAAAGAATATTAATGTTACAAAGTTGGGGCCTTTGTTTCAGGAAGAAGCTTGGGGGTCAACCACAGCACTGGATAATCTCCCAAAGGTAATCCAATGTACTTGTCTTCCTCTTCAAGCCCATGATACATGTGCAGTTTGGTTTCTGATTTTTCCCTCAAAAAGATTTGCAGAGATGGGCAACTGGCCATACAGGTCAGTAAATATTGATATTCTTGCAGTTAGCCTTTTTGATAGTAATAAAGTCTGAAATTTTCCAAGCATCTGGAATCTTCTCCTTTTTCATATGTTTTGAGAAATGATCCCTCAAAGTCCTCAAAATTATTTGACCTCCAGTGCAGATATTCTTTTTATATCCCTGGCCAGCTCTAGCTACTCTTCCATTTTTTTTTTAGTACCTCTTTGGAGATTGTGATGTTGGATACCAATGCATTGGCTCCACTGTCATTTACTGAAGAAAAGAAAGTGATAGAAATATTTTACCTTTTCCAACTTTTTACCTTCTCATTCCACCTATAAATATATTCTTGAGCTTAACTGGCTTAATTGATTCTTATATCAAACTTAAAGTAAACCTTCTTTTTCCTCCAGTGTTTTCCAATGTATTCCTCTATAAAATTTTTTAAAAAGTTATTGGTGCTTCCTTTACCTTGCGTTATCAGAAGAAGAAATATTTTCTGGCTAGGGTGAGTTTCTGGGGTTTTTTGTTCTCCTTGTTGTGTTGAATTTACATCAGTTAAACTTCCTTAAGAAAGAGTGATAGTCTTTGTCAATATTTATTATTTTGCCCACTTCCACAAGGAAGCTAGTTTCTTTTAAGACACCACTCAAGTCCCATGCTCACATAACGTTTATTCAATTGCCCCCAGGTACTAATGCCCCTCACCACTAATTTAAATATATTTTCAATTCCTTTATCTGCATTGAAGTTCTTTTTTATATATTAGAAATATATATATTTATATATTAGAATATGTGTTATATTCTATATATATGGAATATATATAGGATATATATAGGAATGTATATATATTCTATATGTAGGGTGTATATATATAGAATATATATTATATTATGTTATATCATGTCTTGTCATATCACATCATATTATATCATATCATATACTAGATATTATATTGAAAATTATAAATAATATCTATTTATATATTAAAATATATTTATATTATAGAATATAAGTCCCTTGAGGGCAAAGACTGTTTAGTTTTCATCTATATCACCCCAGTGCCTACAAGAATGCCTCAGAACATTGTAGGCATTTAATAAATGAATTTACATTTTAATCCTATTGATTATTTAAATATAGTTAAGTCCCGATTAGTGCAAATAATAAATCCCATTTATGTCAAAATTGATTTGACTTGGTTTCATTCCATATCTTCCCATTTTTATTCTTTGATTAGATATTGATTTTGTCTTTACCCTAACAAGTCAATAGCCAGGTCATATATAGAGAGCTTATGTTGAAGTTGCTCCACCATCCATAACTAGTACTTTCTTTTCATAAAATAATAACTTATTTCTTTGATGTTGTCAGTTGGCCTTCACCAAAGTGACCTATGACTTCTGACCCTCTTCTTGTGGTATAGGCATAAGGCTTCCGGGTAGCACACAAGTCTTTATTCTCTTACGTCTTACATGAGTAGCCCTTTCCTTTGTCTTTGAGGTATTTTTTACCCACTGGCCTCTTCCTACCTGGCAATTAAATTGTTGCATAATAAAATGCATGCTAACTTAATTTGGAGGGTCGTTTTCAGTGTTTCATGGAATATCCTTACCTCCTTATCCTCTGAAACTAATATCGGCACTTAAGGTGTTACCCTTTCCATGGTGGCCTTTTGGCCAATGTCTTTCATGAGCACTGCAATATGAGAGGTTCAAGGATCACATGAGATGGTCTTTTTTTGCTGGTCTCATGATAAAAATAAATCTTCTTATGTAAATCTTTTAAGGAAAACCTGTGAACCACTGAAGAATGGATCATTTAGTAGCAACTTCCTTTCCATTTTTAGTGAGAGTGTCAAGATTGATAGTATTCAATTGAACTCATGGAACCCATGTTCCATGGTCACTGAGCATGGATCTCATATTTAGTGTACTAACCACTCAGGTAATATTATGGGTAGTCTAGAAATTGTGTATCTTTTGGCAAAAGCTGTCCTTTTTCATGCTATGCCACCATGCAAAGGGGACAGAAGGGGGCAATATAGAACCAGGGGCCATTTTGACTATATCTTTATTTTATAAATTGCCATGCCTCACCCATAAAATGTCATGATAACCAAGTGCTACCACCAAGATGACTTCATCTAACCTAGGAAACAGACCACTTAGATGGAGAAAAACAAAGATTATTCTCTCCCATTTTGCATATAAAGAAACTGAGATTTAGAAAGTTTAAGTAACTTGACTACATTCTTCCATTATCACATCTGACGCTCAAACACAAGTGCCCTCAATTCAAGTGCTATGACCTTTTCATCATGCTTCTATACCTCCCGAAAATCCTTGTCACCTGATGCACTATTATCTTGATTCCAGAAATTTCAATCTCACCCTCAACAGATCCTATAAATTACAATTTGCCAAATTAGCAGTATATAGAATTATCTTTATACATGCATAAAATAGTCAATCACCTCCATACTATGATTTTAGGGGTCAAAAAAGGTTTAATTGGATAAAAATATTTCTAATAACTTGATAAGTGATATGAAATTCCACTAATAAGGTGACATTCCTTTGGGTTAAATTACTATGTTTCTAGTAGGGTCCAATTAAACTGTTAATACTCCTTGCAGGAGTAGCACATAAAGCTACCATTGACCATTAACACATTAATATGAATTTGCCATATTATTTAACAAGGTGTTCACAAAGGAAAACCACTGGAGATGGGCACTAACTGGGGAACTGTGGATGGCTTCTTCAGATGCCATTGACTGCTGTACTTGGGTCATGGGTACTTGAGAGAGATAAGGATCCGGGGAAGACATTATTACTTCACAAATATACCTGAGACTAGATCTAAGTCAGGTAGGAGATTTCCTGTGCACACTTCTAGGCATGAAAAATTCCTTCTCTCTTCCCAAAGAAAGATTATGATATTTCATTTCTTTTCAACAAGTAAATAGCTCTTCCTGTTGGCTTTGGATCTGTAACAATTTTTTTTCTTTTGCTATATTAAAAAAAGTCTTCTATTTTATAAATGTTCTGATGTACGGTCTATCTTCCCCCAAAGCACTATAGGACTTTGAAGCGTGAATTTAGACTATCTCAGTATACTCACTGATCATTTCCTGATAATAGTGGCTAAGTACAGCAATAGGGTTACTCCTAATTTTCTTCCAGTTATTAAGATAATTCTGAGATTACAAGTTTGAGAGTTATTTGCTCTGAAGTGGGGGGTCTAATATGAATCATTCAGCTAATCATTATGATGATAAGTTCGAATATAATAATTTAGGGACATATTCCCTATCACTTCTAATTAGGCTTAATTAAGTATTTAATCTTCATGAAAACGTATAGTAAAACATTTTTAATGGGAAAAGTAATATATGGATTCATAGACTCATAGAGTGTAGAACTGGAAGGAAACTTAGAGATTAGGTAGCTTTGTCCTCAGATTTCAGAAGGCAATTTTAAGCTCTAAGCTCTACAGAGGAAAAGTGACTTGACCAGGGTCAGTGAAATAATGACTTGAACCAACAAATCAATTAAGAAGAATTTTATTAAGTTTCTCCTTGTGTGGCAAACACTACATTAAACTCTATGGATACAATTTTATAAAACAAGATATTCTCTGCCTTCGAGGAGTTTACATTTTACTAAGAGGTGTTGCAGTTCTAACAATGAGGGACTTTCATCTTCTTAGATCCTGGGTTCTTTTCAATTAGAAAATATCCGGATCGAAAGGAAGTGTAGTCCGTTGAAAAAACTACTCAGTAAACAGTATCCCTAGTACATTGTGGTAGAAATAATATCATTGGGAGTTAAAAGATTGACTTCAAGACACAGTGTATTAGTTGTGTGAGGTCAGCAAGTAAGTGACTTAATTCTGAGGAGACTCAGTTTCCTCCTCTGTAAAATGGGGAAATACTATATGTATCAATAGGCCTGATGAGATGAAAGCAATTTAGAAAGCACTAGGCAAATGGCAGTTGTTATTTTATGAACAGTCCTTGGAGTAAAATGAATATCTTGATTGAAGTGAATTCTTTTGTTTCAAAACCACATAGCACCCAAGTATTTCTTTAGAGCAAAATGTTGGTTCAACAGATTGCAAACTTTAAAGCAGAAAGAGGGCTTAGGAATCTCCTAGTTATCAGATCATAGACTGAGAGTTCACCAGGACTCTGAGGGATCTAGGAGATGATTGAGTGATATACCTCATTTTATAAATGAAGAAAATGAAATTTAGGGGGGTTAAGTGATGTGCCTAACGTCACAAAATTGGTACTAGGCCACCTAGTGTATTAAAAATGCTAGATTTGATATCAAGAAGACCTGACTTCAAATCTTGCTCAGACTTATTAGCTTTGTGACCCAGTTCAAGTCACTTAACATATCTAGTTCCATTTTCCTCATCTATAAAACAGGCATAATAAGAGCACCTACCTTACAGAATTTCTGTGATGATCAAATGAAATCATCTGTGTAAAGTGCTTTGGAAACTTAAAAGTGCAGTATCAATATTAGCTAGCATCTTTGGTATATAGCAGAGCCATCATTTGAATTCAAACCCAGTTCTCTTAAATTTCTTTAACTACCCCCATCTGCCTCTGATTTACAGCGAATTCAAAACAGCCTCCATAGCTACATATTCCAGTGACACAGGGCACTTTCTAAAAGAAATCAAAATGCATTTGTTTTTCCCTGAATAAGTAGAGAAATTGTGTTTACAATGTAGCCTATATCATGACTATGCCAAAACACTTATTTCCACACATTTCTTTAAAAAAAACTAAATAGAAAGATAAGTTACTATAGCTACCCTCTAAATTGGAATGTACTTTAGTATAATTTACTAATCAGAGAGAAGAAAATGAAAGTCTGGAGAGACAACTTCTCATTTGTATTTATAGTAACTGGCATCATCTCAGTAAGGCACAGGGGAGGGAAAAGGGACTGGAGGTAGAGCACCTGGGTCTGAAGCCAACATTGGAGCCTCTTATTTTCTTCTCTGTACAAAAGGCAGGAGGGGTTGAACATAATAACTGATGAAGGCCCTCCATGTCTTCTGTATAAAGATCTGTAAAAAGATAGTAGGATAGGATATGATATGGTAGGGCACGGTAGGATTATAATATATGATATGATTATCATATATTGCATGATAGATATGGTATTACATTATTATGCCATGCTATGCTATGCTATGCTATGCTATGCTATGCAATTAATTAGCACAATGTGCAGAACACTAGTCTTAGATTCGGGAAAATTTGATTCTGAATCCTGACTCAGATTCTGCCTTTGCGATCCTGGGCATCTCACTTAATCTCTCTGTTTTCCTAATGTCCTCCTCTATAGCCTCCATTTCCTTATTTGTAAAATGGAAATAATAACAATCCCTCTTTCCCAGGGCTGAGTCAGGATTAAATGAGGGAATACATACATACATACATATATGCATATATACATACATATATGCATACATGCATGCATACATATGCATATTTGCAAAAACATTAAAAGTGATATAAACTATAGTTGTGAATAATAGTGCTTATATATATATATATGTATGTATGTATGCACAGTATGCATGTATACTAGGTATTTCAAACTACTACTTCTACCACACACACACACACACACATACACATACTTACTTTGACTCTTGTATCATCATGCCCATTTCATACATGTGGTAAGAGTGATTTCCCCATTGTAACACAGCTAGTATCAAAATTAGGATCTGAACCCAGATCTTAGGGGGATCAGATCTAATTAGCCATCCTCTTCTATTCCCATTCAAGAATGTATGGTTAGAGAAGAGAAGGAAACCAGAGAACTTTTCCATAGTTTTACCTTTTCTCCAATTGTATAAGAACTTTATTTTTTTCTAAAGATTAACCCATCCCTTCTTCATGCTTTATTGAACAGTAAACACTGGGATCCTGAATACTGATCCTTTCATGTTGTGGCAAAATTCTATTATTTTTCTAGCCTGACTGTGTTTGATCAACTCCTTTGCTACATACTGACCTCTTTTCCTCACATCTCAGCTGCTACTGCTCTTACAAACAAACCCAAGCAACCAGTTTTCCAAATAAGCTTATTCCTGTAGGACCTAGGAGACAGACTGTTGGAAGTAGAAGCTATGAAAGAAGAAAGGGCAGAATAGAACTGATTGGGTTCACCATTTTGTACACTTGACTTGGCTGCAAAATTTTAAGTCTTGCATTTTTTTCAACACCCCCTCTTCTCTCTGTTCCCCAGAGTGTTGTTTGTTTTTTTTTCCCTTGTCAAATGGAGAAAGAGATAATAGGTCCTCAGGGATAAGGAGTTGATGGTCCCCTTACCCTCTGTCCTGGCCACACTGCTCTCCATCCTGGCCAGAACATGTCTACCATATTGCTGTTCAGTTCTGGCCCCAGAAACACACCATGAGCAGTCGTTGAAGGCACTGAGGGCATTGGAGAAGAGGAGATTTGTTCAGAAGGATCATGTACAATAGCAGTGGTCAAATATTTGAAGGGCTGTTTGTTGTATGGAAGAAGAATTAACCTTGACCTGCCTGGTTCCAGAAAGCAGAAGAAAAATCAATGTTGTAAGGAGGCAAATCCAGGCTTGGTGTCAAGAAAAAGGAAACCAACAAACCAAAAACTCTCCTAAGCATCAGAGTTCTACCCATGTGAAAGAATACCTACTCATTGAAGGGTTCTAGAAAAGTCTGCATGACTACCTAGTGGAGGTATTGTAGGAGGATTCCCTTTTTTGGAGTATGGGTTGGACCAGATGTCCACTAAAAACCCTTCTAACTCAGAAAATTCTGGTTTCATTCAGTTTTCTTGTCTCCATTTATCCTGTGTCTATCATATTAGTATATAGTTTTTCTATGTCGTTTTCCCTCTCCCATTCAACTGTGAGTTCCTAGGGATCAGGGAAGTTAAATGTTGGGTTTTTTTCGGGGAGAGATCTTTTCTGTATCCCTGAAATTTATCATAGTGTCTGGCACATAGTAGGCTCTTAATAAATGCTTGTTGACTGACAGTCAATGCTTGACAGTCAGAAGCATGAACTGAGCTCTGAGAGACTCTTCAGGTGAAAAATGATGAGGACCTAAGCTAGATTAGTGGTTCCCCAAGTGAAAATGTGGGAGAGACATTAAGGATACCAAATTGGAAATTGATTATATGTGGAGGAGGGAGAAAGTAGAGTCAAGAATGAAGGTAAAGTCATCATGCTGGGAGGGCTAGCTGGATTCTCCCCCCTGGCCAAGTCCCATGAAATGACCAGATTTCATTTGATCTATGGAATTTGGGGAATAGGTAACAATTAGCCAAGCCTGCTCTTAAACCAAAATTCCAGAAAAGGAGGGGGAAAGAGTCTTCAAGCCCATGATTTATTGCCCCCTTCAATTTGTTCCTGAAGGTTTCATTGATTTTTAAAGGAGCTACTGGACAGTTGTGCTGTGCTCATTAAGGTACTAATTCTGTTAAGCGCTTATTAAACACTAAATTACTCACTTGTGTCAGACTCCAGCAATTCATCGTAATGAAATGGGCAGTGAATGTCTTCAGATTGACAGGCTGATTATTATTTTTCTTCTTTTTCCTCTAATCGTGTTAAGCTGTCGTCTTTCGAGGGAAGTTGTACAATGTTTTCTACATGCAGACACAGCCCCTCTTCAACCAACAGGGTTATGAATGGGTGACTTAGACAAGTCAAATTTCAGAGGGAACTTGAGCCTTTCTCTGTCTTAGAGAATGAATCTTGTGTCACAAGCTGTGGAGATTTGCTCAGACAAGGACTGTGGGGGTTGTTTTTGACAGCAGCAAAATTGTACTGTTATTTCTAAGGCATCTGTAGATAACCCATGAAGTGTTGCTAAACAAATTTCAGACACTCAGATGAAGGATTTTTTTTTCAAGAGGGCATGGCTGGGCACTAAGGAGGGGATTAAAACATTTCACAGGGAAGTAAGTGGTTAACTACCACTTTGTTTCAATATCTTCTATCATATAGTACACTGGAGAAGAGATATCACAGTATTTGTCTGTGTATTCCCTAAGATGTAAGTATTAGAACAGGAGTTCTAGACCACTTTTAGGTGTCATGGATATCTTTGACATCCTGGTATTCTATGAGCCCCTTCCCAGGATGATGCTTTAAAATGAACAAAATAAAATATTAGGCGTAAAAATGAAACCAATTACATTAAAATACAGTGATCATTTTTTAAACAAAAACTAGGTTAAAAATGCCTTTTCTTGAGCCTTCAGAACAAGACAGGGAGAAATTAATTGGTTGAGTTTCTCATGCAAAGAGACCATGATGCTGGTATCAGGAAGACCAGGGTCCTGCTTCTGACAGTACTGGCATGAGTCTTGGCTTGTCACTTAAACTCCATGGTGTGTCTTTTGACTAACAACACTGTAAGGGTTACCTACATCAGTGGGTTTGAATCTTGTGTTAGCGAAGGAGGGAAAGAGAGAAGGGAGGGAGAAGAGGGAAGAAAAAAAATTGGACAGAGGGCTAACCTTGGCCATGGGCAAGTCAATTAACCTCTACAGGTTGGTTAATCGGTTGAAACCCTTTAAGCTCAATGGAAGGGGTTTCCCACCAGGAGTTGTCTATATTAATGTATCCCTTGAGAAAGGACTAGATGGCTTTTGAGATACCTTGCAGCTCTCGATTTGTGATCCTGGCATGATCCTTCCAGAGCTTATAGCTATGATGGTATAATAATATCTGACAGGTACAGAATACCTTAAGGTTCACAAAGCACTTTTCATGTTCTCTCATTTGATGGGCACAACTGGGAGGTAGGAATTTCACCTCTTGTTGACCCTATTTTAAAGATGAGAAAACTGAGACTCAAAGAGGATATGGGCTTAACTACGAACACACAGCTATTACTGGAAGGGAAAGTTGAACTTGTGTGTTCCTGACACCACAGTTGGCATTCTATGCCCTAAACTCCTAACCATTGCAGTTTGAAAGGCATTTATTGTAAAGTTTAACCAAAATTATGAACCCTGCAAACCAGTGAAAAATAGTATGCAATTAATTAGTTCGAAAATATAAGCTTTTAAAGATCAGGGGCTTTTTCATTTGATTCTCCGTGTCCCCACTACCTAGTGAAAGGCATGACTTTTAGTAGGTGCTTAAGTTAATACTTTATGATTGACTGAATGGTGTTTTGAGTTAGCGTGGCTGTTAACCAACCTAGCTGTGCTACAGCTCTGAGCGCTCTGGCCTTTCAGCCTCTAGAATGGCTACAGGCTTTACTGAAGGCGTGTCCTATTGTTATGCCAGATTTATGAAGCTGTCAGAAAGAAACATGGTAAGATACAAATCTGGAAGCACCTATAACTTATCAGTTCATCTCCATGTGGGGATCAACTCTCTCATTTTTGTGACAAGAAAAGTGTTTATTTTTCTAATTTTAGACTTCTGCCGAGTGCACAGGGATGATTTAGGGCCACTTGTAATGTATGTGTGGCATGTCTACCTACTGTCAGCATAAAACAGAGTTTGTGCCTGAAAGCCAACTTGAATAAAAAAGATGCACAGCCTTCCCAGGTTTGAACTCTGGGGCCATGTTCTCCATCTGAAAATAGAAGCAACAACCTTTTAGCAACAAACTTGATGCCAAGGCATTAGCCTTCCCCTGCTGACAAAGCAACCACACAAGTAAAGATTCTGCCACCAATGGTGTGGTTTTACCAGTGTACTGATATTCAAGAAGTTCATTCATTAGTAAGTGTGTTAATTGAACTTTGAAATTCCTGTGGTTTCCCACAGGAGAAATTAACATTAATAGCCCATGCTTGCAATATGCATGACTGGTCAGAAGAAGTTGCCCCAAACTCTCTTTAGACTATGACCTACCAGATTGAAGAATGGTTTATATTCTATTACAATCCAATCAGCATTTATTAAGCACCTACTTTATTAGGCAAGAAATTCTGCCTGGTTCTAGTCATATACATATAAAAAGTCAATAGTTTCATATCCTTCCCTTCAAGGCATTTATTTTTTTATAATTAACTGAATTCATAAGAGACTGCCCTCCTTTGTTCTTCATTCAATTATACTCAACAAGTATTTATTAAGCACCCACTGTTTGCATGGTATAATGCTAGGGATAAAGAGATAAAGATAAAAGAAATAATCCCTGTCTGAACATGTGCACAGATCGATATAGAAATGGTAATTTGAGGAGAGAGAGAGAGAGAGAGAGAGAGAGAGAGAGAGAGAGAGAGAGAGAGAGAGAGAGAGAAGATAGAAGATAAGAGAATGAAAACAGGTCTCATATAAAAGGTAGCAAAAGGAACTTACCTCTGTCAGAAGCTCCAAATTCTGAAAATCTGTGATACAATGAATTCTAGGCACAGTACACAGCATATGCAAAGGCCAGGGGTGGGAAAATTGATGCTGGATTTTGAGTCAGAGGACCTGGGTTTGGATCCCAGCTCTGTTACATTCTGCCTGTGGGAACCTCAACAAGTCACTTAAACTCTGAGTGTCTATTTCCTATGTAACATGAGAAAGTTGCAGGCAGTGGCCTTGAGGTACTATCCAATACTAGAGGTAGGATGACCCTAATACAACCCAGGTTTATGCAACATGTAAAGAGTTAATGTGTTGTCTTTCCAATGTGCCTACCATACCAGAAATTAGTTGTTGTTTTTTTTTCAAAATCTAGCACTAAGTTTTAGAGAAAATTGACTGACAAATTCTTATGAGTTTGGTCTAAGAAAATCCTGTATATCTCTTGTATTCTAGATTTAATTATAATCCAGGTCTTAATGGGAAACATTAAAACTATGCATTTCAAATTCTCATTCTCCCAGTGGCACACCTAGCTTTTCATCTCATGTCAGCCATTGGCCAAAAGTCTTCATAACTAATAAACAAAAACTAAGGTTTGGTTTTCTCCAGGTATGAAATAAAAAGGATAATTCACCTCTCCTAATATGTTTGAGTGATATTTCAACTCATGGTATAAAACTACATTTTGTCTAATACATTTCTTCATAGTTATTCAGAATAAAGATTTGTTTTTTTCATTTAAAATTCCTCCTTCCTTGGAATACGGGAAAAAACCCAACCCTGGCGCAAATTGTCCTGTACTATCTACTGGATATTCTTTCTTAAGACTTATTAAGTGCCAGAGTAAAAAGAGGATCATTTCCCTGTTGATGAGATAAATTTTAAAAATGCTGTTTTGCCAAACCTGGCAGTACTCATTATCCTGTTATCATGAAGCTTTCAAATATGCAAGCTTATTTTTAGCATTCCAAGAAATCAGAAGTTTGCTAACAAGGATTCTAAGGAACACTCCTGAGCTGAAAGTATGGTTCTTATGGCATAAGAACAGGGTGTCTTCAACATATGAGGAAACCAGCTGGGAAACTAAAATTCCGCTGAAGGTCCTATCTCAATATTCATGGCTCATCCCCACTCCCCCCTACCAAAAGAAGGCAGGGTGGTTTGCTTTGTTTTGATTATTAAAAGTTTCTTGGTTTCAGTGGATTTGATGATGCTTTCTACCCATGGCAATTTCTTTCAACCCTTCCCCGGCCCCTCCAAAAAAAAAGTTGGCTAGGGCCCAAAAAGACATGGTGTAATGACAACCCATCTGAGGATAGCACAACTGTACCATACCTCAAATTCCTCAACAATTCCACAAGTATTTTTTTTTAGCTTAGTCTTTAGTGCTAGGGATGCAAAGTCAAAAAAAAAATGGAGGGAAGGAGGAACCAAGCAAGAGGTGATGCTTGAGACATCTAGGGATTCCAAAAAAAGTGGAGCTGAGGAGGAGAACACTTCAGGCACTAGTTAGAGCCTGTGCAAAGACACAAAGTTGAGAGTTGAGAGAGAATGTCATATGCAATGAATAGCAAGAAAATCAGTTTGGCTAGAATGTAGAATGTACAAAGGCAGAGTAATGTACGAGAAGTCTAGAGAGATAGACTGTAGTCAAATTGTGAAGAGATTTAGATGGAAAAATCAGGAATTTGTATTTTCTGTCACAGACAACATAGGAAGCCAAGACAGGTTTGTGAACAGCAGACTGATATGATCTGATCTGGACTTTAGGAATTTTCACTTTGACAACTATGTGGAGGATAAAATGGGGAAGGGAGAAAGAACAGATACCACTTAGGAGGCCATTGGAGCAGTCCTGACATAATGTGACAAAAGGAACTGAAGTGGCATAGTGGTGGAGGAATTGAGATAAGTAGGAAAGAGTTTGTGGAGATAAAATTTGCCACTCTTGGCAAGGAGTTGGATATGAGTGGCAAGGAAGAAAGAGGAAGGAATCAACCAAACAAGTGACTATGTTTTGGGCACATAGAAAGACAGAAGTGAAATGGATCTTGCCCTCAATTAGCTTACATTCTAATGAGGAAGGAAGGAAGGAAGGAAGGAAGGAAGGAAGGAAGGAAGGAAGGAAGGAAGGAAGGAAGGAAGGAAGGAAGGAAGGAAGGAAGGAACAGAGGAATGAAGGGAGGGAAGCAGGAAGGGAAGAAGGGAGGAAGAAAGAGAGAGAGAGAGAGGATAATGAATCTTGTCTTGAAAATATCTAGTTTGAGATACCTACAGGACAACCACTTGGAAATATCAAATAAGTAGTTGGTGATACAGGACTGGAGCTCAGGAGAGAAACTGTGGCTAATTATAAAGATCTGGGAGTTTTCCAAATAGAGATGATCATGGGTCAAATAACAGGCTTTTAGCAGAGGCTTTCCAAAATGATAAATACTTAGAAGAATTTGAACTTCATCTGCTGAGAAGCTTGTCACTTCCATGTCATAGGTGGGCATGAGAGTAGGACATTAGTGGGAGGTTTGTCACTTAATGAATCAATTGATAGCTAACTTCTCAGGTGGAGTATTTTATCATTCCCCCTACCCAACCAAAAACCCCTTGACAATTGTGCACACGTATTTAACTTGTTACAGTGTACAAAAGATGTTCATTACAACATCCCAATGGACTAGGTAGATTGCACATACTAGACTGATTGTCTATAGTGGATGATCAAGCATGTTTATCCATTTGAATTGCATTAAAGTGGTCCATGAAATACACCATACCCAAGAATGACTAATAATGAGGAAATCTGTATGGCCCTACAGCAAGTTATGCCCATTGCTTTGGGCTTTTAGCTATGATATATCTATCACCTATACCATGTGCATGAACCATACTTTCGAGTCCCTAAGGAACATACCTCTCAATTGGAGGGAAATAAAATTTAGAGACTTCGGGAAGCTTTAGCAGCTTCCTCTAGTCTCTAGGTTCAGGTTATGAGTTTCTTATTGCAAAATAGGGAAAAACCATCATACTACATAGTATGACCTAAATAAAGCCCATTATGAAAATGAAGTAAAGGTGATGAAAAGTTTTAAGAGATTAGATCTGGTAGATAGAGTGCCCCCACCCCCAAAAAAAAACACAGAAAGAAGTTCACATTGTACTAGGAGCAGAAACAAAAAAACATTTCAAAGGAAAAGAAAATCAAAAATGCAAAATTGCTGTCTTATGAGGTTTTACACATAGCTAAGGAAAGTAAGAAAAAAAAAAGGGAAAGATAGCCTCAACTGAATGCAGAATTCCAGAGAAAAGGAAGGTGAGATAAGGAAGTTTTCATTAATGAGCAATGCAAAGAAATAGAAGAAAACAATAGAATGGGAAAGACTAGAGTTCTCCTCAGAAATACTGCTGATATTAAGGGAATGTTTCATACAAAAATGGGCATGATAAAAGACAAAAATGGTAGGGACTTAGCAGAAGTGGAAGAGATTAAAAAATGTTACTAGAATACACAGACAAAGTATACAAGAAAGATCTTAACATCCCTGATAATCATGATGGTGTGGTTACTGACTTCAAGCCATACCTCCTGGAGAGTGAAGTCCAGTGGGCCTTAGGAAGCCTTGATGATAATAAAGCAAGTGGAAATGATAGAATGACAGAATTCCAGCTGAACCGTTTAAAATCCTAAAAGATGATGCTGTTCAAATGTTGCACTCAATATACCAGGAATTTTTCAAAAAAGGTCAGTTTATGCTCCAATCCTAAGGAAGGGGAATGCCAATGAATATTTAAACTATGAAACAATTGTGCTTGTTTCATGTGCCAACAAGGTTATGCTTAAAAAGATGCAAGCTAGGCTTGTCCAATATGGGAACCAAGAATTACCTGAAGAGTAAACTGGTTTTTGAGGAGTCAGAGAAACTAGAGACTAAGTTGATGACTTTTGCTGGATTATAGAGCAAACAAAAGAATCCCAGAAAATATTTACTTCTAATTTATTGACTACATGAAAGCCTTTAACTCTGCGGATCACAACACATTTTGTCAAGTTCTTAAAGAAATGGGACCACCATATCATCTTACTTGTCTCCTGAAGAACTTGTATGTGGGTGAAGAAGAAACAGAACAGAACGGAAAACAACTGACTATTTCAAGATTTGGAAAGAAGTAGAGCAAGGGTGCATGTTGTCAACTTATTTATTTGCAGAGTACATCATGTGAAATGCCAGACTGGATGAATCAAAGGTCAGAATTAAGGTTACAAGGAGACATAACATTCTCAGATATGCAAACATACCATTCTGGTGGTAGAAATGAAGAAAAATTAAGAAGTCTCTTGGCAAGGGTAAAAGAGGAGAGTGTGAAAGCTAATCTGAAGCTTAACATTAAATACAAACGTATGATTATAGCATTTGTTCCCGTCACTTTCTGGCAAATAGAAAGAACTGGAAGCAGCGTCAGATTTTATAATGTTGGGTTCAAAGATCGCTGCATACAGTGACTATAGCTTCTTGGAAGGAAAGTTATGGCAAACCCAGGCAGCAGATTAGAAAGCAGAGATATTACCTTACAGACAAAATATCTGGATAGTCAAAGAGCTAAGGGTGTTCTAGTAGCAATGTATGGCTGTGAGAGTTGAACTATAATAAAAGCTGAGCACTGCAGAATTGTGGTGCCGGAGAGGACATTTGAGAGTTCCTTGGACAGCAAGGAGATCAAATCAGTCAGTACTTAAAGAAATTAGCTGACTGTTTATTGGTAGGACAAATACTGAAACTGAAGCTTAAATACCTTGGTCACATAATGAGAAAGCAAGACTTATTGAAAAAGACCCTGATGCTAGGAAAGATTGAGGACAAAAGAAGAAGGGAAGGCAGAGGATGAGATGGATAGATAGTTCCATGGAAGCAATGAATATGAGTTGGACACATTTGGAGAGAGAGTGGAGGACAGAAGGGCCTGGCGTGCTGTGGTCCATGGAGTCATGAAGAGTCTGGCATGACTGAACTGCAACAACCAATTGCCTCTAAAATGCCAACTCTTTGACTTGGCTTTTCGTCCTTCACAATACCACTCTCGCCTACCTTTCTAGATTTCATGCACATGAAACACAAAAACTGCCTCCTTGCTATTCCTACAAGTGGTTTTCCCATTTCCTTCTTATGTATCTTTGCACAGACTGTGAAAAGGGGACCCCTTTGCTAAATGAGCATCCTCCTTCCCTCCAACTTTAAGATTCCTTAAGTTCCTTCAAGACTCAACTCCTATCACCTCTTAGTTGTCAATAACCCCTTCCTTCTCAAGCTCTTTCATATCTACTTATTGTTTCATCATTATATTTGTCCTAGTAGTTGTAAACTCCTTAAGAACTGGGACCATATCCCTTTTTCTTTCCTTTCTTCTTAGCACAGTTCTTTATTCTTAATATTTGTTCAATACAATTACAAAATTTTGGAGTGAGTAGGATTTTTTTCTCTTTTAAAAATTATTTTTTATAATAGATGAAGCTTTTGTAGGGCAAAGATACATATTCATCATGAAACGTAGGTGATATGACACCTTTATTTCCTAAAATTTATTTGGAAGGGACAAAATATCCCATTTTCTTTCAAGGAAAAAGAATATTCTAAACAGGAAAGTGATATGCCCAAGATCATACGGTTCATCATCATAGTAATGACAATTCCCAGTGTATATTGGTGAAAATTTATAAATGAAATGCTAATAATCAGATTAACCAGTTATACGGGGCTCAGGAGAATATGTAGCCTAAGCAATATTTGTTGCAAACGTCCTTACTGTGTGTAATTATTACATTGATGTCTCCTGTAAGGTTTGTAAAGCACTCTATATGTATTATCTCATTTGGTCCTCACAAAAATCATTCTCATTCTACAGCTGGGAGGAATAAGGCTGAGAGAAATTAAATAATTTGCCCAAGTTCCCACAGTTGCATTGCGTACGAAGACAAATTTGAACTGCAGTTTTTCTTGCTCGAAATCTAGTGTCACAATAGAAATTTGGGGGCCCTTTTTCTTTGTACCTCATCTTTTTGTGGTGCTTGAATTAAATTAAAATTCCCTAGGAAATCTCTACTTGTACCTTCATTTTCCCTTCAACGCTGACATCAGAAAATGTCCTCATCTTCCCCATGAAAGTTGGAGTCAACCTTATAGGAAGCATTCCCTGTAATGTATGGAGTTTATAATGTTTCCAGAAACACTTTGGGATAATTCTCTTGTGTAATTCTACATGATCATTAATAAGTAATTTCATAAATTTGAGGAATAATGCAGATTGTGAACGAATTATCAGTGGAATGATGATAATGGGATGAAAAGATTATATGAGATCAACAGAATGTGCAGCCTAAGAAGCAAGCTTTGCAGAAATGCTTACTGAAGTATTAGAACGGCAAATTGGTTAAGTGTGAATTTAGGGTTGTATCAGAAGGAAACCCAAAGTCAAGATAATGCTAGTATTTTGCCATTGACATAGTTTATGTGTTTTTTTCAGTAAAACTCAGAGCTGGGATAAAACTTACTGCTTATCATACCCATAGGCAGATTTGAAAATATATGACAGATTTATTTATTTTTATGGTAAGTCTGCCGTAGCTCTTTCCCATCATCCCTCAGTTCATGTGATGTATGTACTTAACTATTTTGTTTTCTAGTAGGCCAACCCCACAAGGAATAACTATAAATTGGAGAGCAAGGCTCAGGGCCTTTGGTGTCGGAAATCCTCCCACAGACATTCCTTCTTTCTTTCAGACACTTCTCTCTCATCAAAGAGTCTTTTTTTCTTCTTTTTACTTGACAATGAAAGTGAACCCTTTCTTCCCTTTGATGACTCTCAGTCATGTTCACAGCATGCTTTACTGACTTAGATGATAAAACAAGTTTGGTCTTCATCTGTAAGCACAGAATAGTCTAGGACCCAGGAGATGTTAGTTTGAGAACAAGGTCTGCTGTAAATAAAGGCAGATCAGACAGCTCCCTATCTGAGGAGGTTTGCAGGTACCACTGAGGCACTGTTTAAAGAGTGTCAGATCTAGTCAGGGGATCTGGGTTTAATCCCAGCTCCTCTGTTTACCTGTGAGACCTTGCACAAATAACTTAATCTCGATGCACCTCAGTTTCCTCATCTGTAAAATGAACTAGATTATCTCTAAGGTCCCTTCCACCTCTAAATTCATATCTTGCCTGAGTAACCCTTGGTACAGGCTCTCTTCAGACGTCAGTTCTCTCTGATGAGAATGAAGGAATTCAATCTTTGAGATCTCTTCCATCTCTCAATCTACGCTCCCAATTTCCTGATTTGAACATTCTCAACACAGGGACCAGTCAACTAAAAGATGAAAAATGTGAAAAATGAAGACACTCCACTGTACCACATTCTCTCACCATAAATTTAGAATTTGGGGCAGACATGGTGACTGGGTCATTCCTAGTTTAAAGGGTATTTCCACTGTTGTCGGGCCATTGTGGGCCAAGGTGTTAGGTAAGACCTCTGCTGTTTTCTTTGACAACCCCAGTTAGACAAAGATGATCCCACTTTAGAAGAATGGGAATCTCTCTCTCTCTCTCTGTCTATCTCTCTCTGAAGAAGATCCTGGTTCAAGTTCCAGCTCTGCCACTTGTTTGCTATTTAACATGTTTAAGTCAAATGTGTGCATATACATGCATGTATGCATATTTACAAATATACATACATATCTATATGTGGAGGGAAAGAATAATAAAGTTCATTTCTTCTTTTAAATTAAACGCTATTTATATCAGCATTGCAACTAAGACGTTGTCCAATTACAAACTTTAATTAATTTAAAGGCAATGTTAACTTATTTTAAAACCTCTCTACGTTGAAATTAACAGAGTTCAGTGAAGCAGCAAATAATGCATGAATTCCAGCACTAAAAGCACCCCCGGTAGCCATACTTAACACGATTCAGTGGTTTGGTCAGGGAAGAAATGCAGCTAAGTGATGTGATTTCAAATGCTACATTTCAATAAAGTCCTAAGTCAACATAGCTGCTGTTCTATGACAATGTACAAACAGTTTTCTTTTCCCTTCTCGTCGTTAGGTAAGAGGAACAAGATTAACAGATAGTTTCACATTTGTGCCCTCTTTTCTTGCTAGAGCTAGTGATGCTGTGAATCAGTGCTGGCTTTGGTACAGGGGTTCAGACTTGGATCTGAGTTCAGAACCCAGTTCTGCTATTTTTCCTAGCAGGGTTACAAGTCATGGAATGTTTCAGCCTCAGATTCTATAAAATAAAGGGGGTTGGATCAGGTGATCTGAGGCCCAAATCTGTTATTGTGTTATAATTCTAGATAGGTTGGATATCTACATATGTGGATAGGTGTGATATGTGTGTGTGTGTGTATTCAATTCTGATTTCATTGATTTATTTCCTTGTTCTTAGATTTCCAAAAGCTATTTGTAAGGTTGCTCATCATCATCTCCCTGAGTTGAGAGTATGTCTTCCTATTCTAAAAGTCTAGTGCTAAAACTGTCATTTGTGGGCTGGAGGTTTGAGGGGGGTGTCCTTTGACATTTGGTGCTGCCTTCTCATTTTCCTGAAGCTAAGGAGGTGGATGGTGAACTTTAAAAAAATGCCTCCTTGGAACTCTGTGTGTTCACTGTAACAATCAAAGGGTTGAGCTAAATGGTCTCTAAAGTCCCTTCCAGCTGTAGCTCTATGATCCTATGTGTTCATGAGATATCTGGCTGGGGTTAACAAATGAAAGATAAATTAATATATGATATTAACTTGTGATATCATAGATTGACATTAATTATTATTAATTAATTGATATAATCAATATTAAAAATAAATTCACATGTGATAAAGAGAAAGTAATGACTGTGTTCCAGGCACTGGAGCTAAAAATATAAGGAAGCAAAATTATCCCTACCACCAAGGAACACAACACACAAGGGGAACTCTGGCCAAAAATCGATGTGTATACGCACTTTGCTTCAAGAGAAAGTGAAAACTTAGCCATCAACGTCCTAGTACCTGGTGCAGAACCCAGGTGATTCAAATGGGTAGTGATTAGTTAGGATGGCCAGATTGGAGGTAGCATGGGCTGAAAATGTCTGGAAAGAGTACCTTCTTATGCCAGCATCCAACTCAGATCCTGGTTATTAGTAAGCACTTAATGAAAACATACCAAGTGAGTAAATGAATGAATGAAAGTATCTGTGTAAGGAGCATCCATACTGGTGAAACCACTGGCCTTTGAAATACTTATATATGTAGAGAAGAGTTCTGCCTATCACAGACTCTAAAGGAAACCCTACCTTGTGTGAACTTTGCAGGTGTGAACTTTACATCTGAATGCTGAATTTAATTCTAATGTCTTTAAATGATGAGAACATAGAACCTACTTTTTTTTACATTTCATTGGTTTTCTCTTAGAATGAATCATGGGAAATGAGTTATATGAGGACCCCAAACTTGGCCATAACATCAAAAGACTTCTTGACTAGATAATATTGAGCCAAGCATTGGGAAAATTAAGCCATGGGCATGATCCAGACCCTTAGAAAGCTTCTGATATCAATGAGAGAAGTGTGTAGAGTGAAAAGTTTCTTTCTTATGTAGAATCAGAAGACAGCAAGACCCTCCTCCCCAGATACCAATTAGGATGTAATTAGAAGATTTAGCTACCACTCATTCTGTGAGACTGCTAAGGTTTCTTTCATGTGCACTACTAATTGTCTTATACTGGTATATCATTCCTAAATTTGCACATGTATTTTATTGATTATAAATAAGCCCTAGAAAATCCATTCTTGTACCCTGGAATGTGTGGAAATGGAGGTTATGAGAAAAAGAGGGATTTGGGGGATAGAATTGGTCCTGAGATAGAAATAGTTGGTTCAATGTTTTAAGTTCCCAGTAGGAAAGGAGTTCTAACCAGGAGTCTTTGAAATACACACACACACACACATATGCATATATAATTATATTCCAATATAATTAATTTTCTTTCCAATCCTATGTACTTTATGCGTTTTTTAAAAAAAGATCTTGCTGAGTTCACAGACTTCATCACACTGGCAAAGGGGTACATGCCACACACAAAAAAAAATGAAAATAAAAATAAATAAATATTTTTAAAAGCTAAAGAACTCCTGAAATAGAATATAAACTCCTTGAGTCACATGACTGGTTCGTTGTAGATTCCCTTACAATTCTAAATCATTTAATGATGTTAAATGACTTAATGATGTTAAAAAACTGGAGAAAGGGACAACATGTCTCTTAGGGAGCTGGTGGGATGGGCAGTGCCACGGTGCCTAGCTATGTGATCCTAAGCAAGTCATCCTAACCTGTCTGTCTCAGTTTCCTCAACTATAAAATGGGAATAATAATAGAATTTACCTCACAGGGTGGTTGTGAGAGTCAAATTAGTGCACTGGGTGGCATTTAAAGGGCTCTTAATCAATGTCTGCTCCTTCCTCCCTCACCCAACCCCAATCCCTTTTCCATTCTTTTTCCTTAGAATCTTCAGGATCAAAACTCTTCAGAAGAGAAGCCAAATGCCAGATTAGAGCCTTTTTCAACATGGGGGCCTGACAAGTGATGTCCAGAGTAAACTAGTTACCTATTCTTGCCTCTGAGCCCTGCAGAAACTTGAAATCTGTGACTGGGATATACTTACTCTTTCCTTTTCTCATATCTCTGATAACATTACTGTGCAAAACTGCTGTTTCAAGTGCTCTTCAATTTAATTCCATAAGAATTTTTTTTGTTTTAAATAGTATTTTTTCCAATTATATGTAAAGATAGTTTTTAAGATTCATTTTTATACACAATTTTGAGTTTCAAAATTTATTCCTCACTCCCCTCCCTCCCTTCTCCCTAAGATGGTAAGCAATTTAATATAGGTTATAGATGTGCAATCAGATAAAACATATTTCTACATTAGTCATGTTGTGAAAAAAGAAACAGAGTAAGAGAAAAAAACATGAAAAAGAAAAGTGAAAATAGTATGCTTCGATCTGCATTCAGAATCCATCAGTTCTTTCTCTAATGCACATAGAATTTTCCATGATGAAACTTTTGGAATTGTCTTAGATTGTTATATTGCATAAGCATTATTACATGACTGTTGTATGGATAGACACTGGAGATACCAAAGATATATATATATATATATATATATATATATATATATATATATATATATGTAGAGAGAGAGAGAGAGACATATATATTTGTGTATGTATATATTATATATACACATGCACACACACATATATATATAGTGTGTGTTGCATATGTATATATACACATACACACATATATATATACACAGATATATGCATGCACTCACACACACAGTCACTGCCTTTAAAGGACAGCTTGCTGAGGCCAGTGTTTTAAGCCTAATATCCTTCATCCAGTTTAGTTAGGAAACATCCCCCTAAGGTGACAGCTTCATTTTTTTTAATATAGAACATGATCGTGATGTACAAGAATTTGAGAAACTTCTGTTAGGCAGAAATGACCCTTCCTTCTAACATGGAAGAAGAGGAAGAATAACAGTTTTAAGGTCATTGACTCCCACATTCAGGCACCATATGAAATGTTCAAGACAGATGGTTATTATCCTGTTTTTATCCAATTCATTTTTTCCCTTTCTCAACTCAATAAGTATTCTCTGAAACCTATGTATTCAGTAACACTTTAATGGGAAAATCCACAAAATTGAATTGTGAATGCATGAATGAATAAATCAGTGAATAAATAAATGAACGAACTAATGAATGAGTAAGTACTATGAGAAAAAACAAAGTGCTGGCCTCTTGGAATATAAATAGAAAATGAAACAGTCCCCACTCTCAAGGGGTTTCCTTTCTAATAGACCTAAAAAATACATGGAGGACTCTACAGCAAGTCAGATGGAAAGGCTCCCATGGTCCTTAGAGGATGGAATCAAAGCCAATGGTCGTGCATCTTCTTTAGTGTCATTTCCAATACAACAACTATCTAATTTTCTGATCCAGAACACTTTGACAGAGTCAAGGGCTTTGCTAGAGAGAACTTTCTTTTCCAGGGGACAGCATCATAGATTTGGAGCTAGAAAGGACCTCAGATGCCATCTAAACCAACCCTCTTTGCCTTCCTTTACATTATATATTTAGTGGATATGTTTGATTGTTTGTAAATTCTCTCCCGTTAGATTATAAATTCCTTGCTGACAGAGATCATGGTTTGATTTTTCTTTGTACCCCCATAACTTAGGACAACATCTAGTATATAGCAAATGCTTAATAAATACTTGTTGACCAGCTTTCTCATTTTTTAGATGAGGAAACTGAGACCTGAGGAAGTAAAGTGGTTTGCCTAAGGCCATATTAATGTCAGGTTTGTTATCATTATTCATTATTATTATTCCAGTATAAATATTCTTTGCACAGTCCCGTGACATCTCCCTTTTTAGTATCTCTAACTACTTTGTAGAAGATGCTGTGCCATGAACTAGGGGAATGTAATGATAAAAAAGGAAAAATTGTCCCTACCCTCATAGAACTTTCTACTGGCAGTTACAACACGTAAAGAGGTAAATAAAGAGAAAACCATTTCTTCCTTATGGCTGGCATTTGTCTAGTGCTTGATGGCTTATAAAACACTTCATGTCCATTGCCTCATTTGCTCCTCACCACAATCCTGTGAAGGGGATAGTGTAAATCTTCCTTCCTTTGCCTTATTTTTGTCTGTGTTTGTGATTTTATTAGCATTAGGGAACTAGTAACCTGGGAAGAAACTCCCTCAACCAGTGTTGATCAGCAACTGTTGTTCACCCTTGGATTACAGACTTCAAAATGGAAGAGATTCTTATTTTACACATGGAGACACTGAGGCCAAGAAAGGCTAAATCATTTGCCTGAGGTCACATGGGGAGAGATGGCAGAGCCAGAATTTGAGTCTAGGTCCTTTGACTCCAAACCTGTCGTTCTTTTGACAATAGCTATAGCCTTAGAGGGTTGGTTGACCCTTAAAAAATGACAACTCATCCAAATTTTACAGATGAAAATACTGGGGAGTAGAAAATTAAAATAACTTAATGATTCAGTACAACTAATAAATGGTAGAGCTTGAACTTGAACCCAAGACTCCTGACATTATGTTCTGTATTGTGTGCATGTATATACACATATGCACATGCATGTATGTATGTGTATGTGTAAATACACATATATACTTACTTCTAACATTTGCATTTAATACTTATCCCTCTGTATTTTATTTCTCCCAGCAAGGTATCAACTCTTTAAGGGCTGGAACTGTTCTGGTTTTTGCCATTCTCTCCTCGACTCGTAGCTCAGTGCTTGTCACCTAATAGGTGCTTAAGAGGAAGCTAAATGGTTCAATGGATAGAGCAGTGGCCCTAAAGTCAGGAAGAACTGAATTCAAATCCAGCCCTGACACTTCCTAACTGTGTGTCCCTGAGCAAGTCACTTAAGCCTGTTTGCCTCAGTTTTCTCATCTGTGAAATGAGCTGGAGAAGCAAATAGCAAACCAGTCCAGTATTGCTGCCAAGAAAACCCCAAATGGGGTCACAAAGAGTTAGACATGGCTGAAAAATGACTAAAAAGTAAAAAATACATTTGATAAATGCTTTTTTTCATTAAATTGAGAAGTGAGGTCTAAGTCTCTGGATTAAATGTGTTGGGGAATATTTCACAAAAGAAGGGGTACTTGAGGGAGTCTTTGAAGGTTGAGTGGGTACTATCATCTTATATACTGGCAGGTATAGAAAAATAGGTAGATAAATAAGATAGAAATAGATTAGATATGGTAGAGATAGACGGATGGATAGATAGAAGATGGGTGGATGGATAGAGAGAGATGTATAGATAGATAATTTTGTGTAGACGAAGATGAAGAGGTAGAGAGAGAGTTAGAGATATAAAGAGATAGACGTTAATGATATAGAGAATATAGACATTGATGAAATCAACCTTAAAATATTTTACTTCAGTTTTTGTTCTCAGGATAGCAAGAGCTGACCAGACAGATACATAGGGCTAGCCAAGTAAGGAAGTTATAATAGCCTGCAAGTAAGGAAGTTAAAATAGTTCAATGAATGAGAAACCCTGTATGAGTCTGGAAGTTCACTGTCGAAAGAGAAATTCAAGTACAACTTTAGTTAGTAGAGAATAATTTCATTTAAGATTTAGAGTAGAGAGGTAAAGTGACTTGGCCAAGATTGCATGAGCGTTACGTAATCGAGGCAAGGTTTGAATATACGTCCTCTACTCCCCCAGTTCAGGGTTCACTCTGGACCTTATTGGGGGGTTGGAGGAAAAATCCTATTTTAATGGCCCCCAATCTGAGGCACCACTGATTTGCTTAAACTGCAGCAAAAATGTTCATTCTTTCTCTTTCGTAACTGGTTCTTACTCTCTCCTTATCCTGGGCAATAAACCCCAAAGGTTATTTGTCATTCAAAGCCCTTCATAGCCTAACTCCCTACTATTTTTCCAATACATGCATTTTCTTTGACTATTCCCCATGCCTGGAATGCTCTCCTTCCTCTGCTCTGACTACCGACCTCCCTGGTTTTCTTTAAATCTCAACTAAAAGTCCACCTTTTCCAGGAAGCTTTCCCCAACCCCTTTTCATTCCAGTGCCTTCTCTCTTGTTAATCATTTCCTATTTATCTTGTATAGAGCTCGTTTTGTAGATAATCATTCCCACGTAATCTCCCCCATTAAATTGTGAGCTCCTTAAGGAGCTTTTGTGACCCCCCTTTTTTGTATCCTCAGAGCTGAGCACAGTGCCTGACACATAGTAGGCACTTAATAAACATGTATTAATTGATGGCTAACAGTTCCCTCTCACTGCTCAAAGTTGTCCCTGTCCTTCCTCCTTCATCTTTTCTTAACTACTTTTTCTACTGGGTATTCCCATGAGTGAGGCAAATCTTTAGCACTAAGTAATAGCACCTTGGGGATCATTGACTTTATAGAACTATCAGTCACTTAAGTTCCTTCTCACCTGGATCCCAATTACCCTCCTATTCTGGGAAGCTCAGTGTGTTAGAACCAAAGCAAGTATTTCCAGAGAATAACTCCTTCCTTTTACTCAAAGTTCAGTTTTAGAAGAAAGTAGGCTATGCAGAGTAGGAGAAGGTATTCAGCTTTAGAATTTTTGTATTTTAAAGTTTAAACTTGTCTTTCATAACAAAAGAATAAGACCAGCTATCCTCCAAATAACACAATAGAGAAAGTTGACCTTTGGTGAGCCCCTCCTTCCCTGACCTATCTCTCTCCTTCTTGTCACTTCTGGCCTTTCTCCTTCTCCAAGTACTCAGTGCTCAGGTTCTGAGTAAACCACTTATAGTGCTCCCCACCTGCTTTACCCTCCCTGGCCAAATTCCATGATCTTCAGACCTAGATGTGTGATTGGTTACCAAATCTGAGTGATTGACTCATCTCTATAAGGACTCAGTGGACAGGGTGCCAGGACTTAAGTCAGGAAGACTCATCTTCCTGAGTTTAAATCTGACCTCAGACACTCGCTAGCTGTGTGACCGTGGCGAAGTCACTTAACTGTTTGTTTCAGTTTCCTCATCTGTAAAATGAGCTGGAGAAGGAAATGGCAAACCACTCTAGTCTCCTTGCCAAGAAAATTCTAAATGGAGTCATGAAGAATCAGACACAACTGAACAGCTACGTAAGGGTTCAGTGGACCTGACCTTCCTAGAGACATTTGCTTTTGAAAGAGAACTCAGTGCCTTAACATGTAGAATCATAAAAGAGTTAGGAAGGATCTACAGAGTACACAAAGAATATTGCCTTTGGGAACAGAGGTCCTAGCTCTGCCATTTACGACCCATGTCAGTGACCTCAAAGTGAAATAGACAGAGGGGGATGGGCAAGGACAGTAATTCCTCTGTGGACTATATGTTGACTTACTTTTAAAATGTATTATTATCTATGTAAAAAATTCCCCAACCAAATCTGAATCAGAGGTCACAGTCTGGAGTTCTGACCTTTGACACCTCTGATCTATGTGACCTAAAGCAAGTTATATCACTACCCTTGTGTCTTAGTTTCCTCCTCTACTAAATTATCATTAACTCTATATCATTTGACTCAACTTCTCCAAGAAGGAAACTGAGCCTCAAGAGAGCTGAAGAGACTTGATCAAAGTCAATGTGTTATTTTTCTGTCATGTGCAACTCTTCATGACTCAGTTTGTGGTTTTTTGGGAGAGATTGGCCTGGTTTGTCATTTTCTCCTCAAGATCATTTTACTGATGAGGAAACTGAGGCAAACAGGGTTCAGTGACTTATCCAAGGTCACACAGCTAGTAAGTATCTTAGATCAGATTTTAACTTAGGAAAATGAGTCTTCCTGACACCAGGTCTGGCACTGTATACACGCTACCACCTAGCTACCCCCTGACCAAAATCACACATTAGTGAAAGGGCTGGGTATCCAGGTCTTTCCCTAATCCACACTATTTTCACTACAAAGAAAATCCAAGGTAATCAATCTCTAATAGTAGAAATGTCAGGCATCATGACAGGACAAAGGGAGATCACCTACCTGGAATCATATATTATGATTGATCCCCTCCTCCGTAGAGATCTGTCCTGTTACTAAAAATGAGCCTAGCAGAAATAGCTTTATATTTGGCATCAAAAATTCCTAAACTTGAATCCTGGTTCTACAGCTTTTTAACTATGGAGTATATCTGAATCTCAGTTTTATTATCTAGTAAATGGGAATAATATCAAATGAGTTTTGCAGACCTTAAAGAACTGTTTAAATATTAGCTAATACCTATTAAATACAGCTCTTGAAAGGGTAAGTGACAGAATACCTGAAAAACTCTCTGTAAATCATTGTGTATGACAAATTTGAGTTATTACCAGTACTATTATGAGAACCTTAATTCATCCATTGCTCCCAATATATGGTATATTTAGTGGAAAGAATTCCAGTTCTGCATTTAGAAAACCTGAGTTCAGATTTTGTCTGTGATGCTTATTCTTTGAATGACAGTAGACTAGACTGCTCATGAGGTCTTTTCCAAATCTTGACCTGCGAGCTGAAATTCAGGGCACTATTCATCTTCATCACTGATGATTTAATTAAATTCTATAGTCATTTGTCAACACATATTTGGTGTACTGTGCTAAGAGCTGGAAATACAAAGTCCAATTCATCTGCGATTCTGTCCTAGACTTGCTCAAGAGGCCAGACCACTCTATTACAAAGACAAAAATTAAAAAAAAATGAATTAATTAATGGATAGATAAACAAGCAATTACATCAACAAACAGATAGACATGAATGAATGAATGAATGAATGAATGAATGAATGAATGAATGAATGAATGAAAGGAAAAACAGTCCCTGCCCTGAAAGACCTTACATTGTATCGAGGGAAAACAACACATACCCAGATGAGTAAATGCAAAGCATAAATAAAATAAATACAATGTATATTGGGCAGGGGATGGGAGTGGGGGGGGGGGGGGGACCTGGAAAATAAACAAGAAAGGTATTTACTTTCCAGTTTACCTTGAATGTAAGTCTTTTGTCGTCAGTCCCCTGGGATGCAGGAAAGTATCTGTCCCCAGGCCTGGACATACACAAGATAGTAACTCAGCTTTCACCTGGCCTTGTAGCTGCAGATGACTTTCAGGCATTCTTTCACCTTCTGGAAATAGGAGTTAATTTCCTTCCATTCTCCTCCAGGGTTCATCTGGGGTTGTGCCTTCGACTTGCCGAAGCGTCCAAGCCACTCTATTTCAATCTGCTTCTGCCTTTATTATTGTGTTTCTTTCTAGATTAAGTAAACTGTTAGCTGGTGCAGTGAGCTATGAAATCCACTCTTGGACAGATTATGATTGTGCTGTATTGGCTGTGTAGGGGAAAATGTGGGAGTTTAAGAAACATTTTATTCTAATAACTCACTGAAAACACCGTGTAGGATTTAGCTGGTTTTTGGTGGTTGAGCAGCAGGGCTGTCCAGAGGCAAAACTGTCAAGGAGGTGAAGCTTGTCTTCGGTGCCCCAAGTTTTTTTTCATCTGTTTCCTTCCCCATTTCATCACCATCCCCACTAGAGTCCTAGTGTCCTTAGGATCCCACTCCCTACCCCCTTCTTCTCAGAAGTAGTGCCCAGGATCTTCATCCCTACTAAGATGTAAGCAATCACATTTCCACCTGATTGATCATAGGGTCATAGATCTAGGAACAGAAAGGGAATGAAAATGTCTTGGAGTCCAAGTTCCTTTTTTACAGAATGGGAAACTGAAGCCCAGGGACATTTATAGAGGTATAACTTAGAAAAATGACCTTTAAGTCAGGAAGACCTGGCCTCAAGTCTTGATTCTGGTACGCAATAGCTGTGTGATCATGGGTAAATTACATGACATATCTGATCCACAGGCAGCTAAGTTTAAATGCCAGTTATAATTAATAATAATCATTATTATTTTGTACTGGACCTACGATTTCACTGGTACGTTAGCTCCTGATAAGGAAATTCCTTTTAATAAGGCAGGCTGGCACTTTTTGTGGTATCATCTTAGTGGGTTGTTGGGGCATGGAGGGATTGCCCTAGTTTGCTGCTTTTTTCTTTCTTTTTCTTTCCGAATGTTATTTTCCTCCTCATCCTTCTTCTTCTCCTTCCTCTTCTCCTTTTCCTTCTTTTTCTCATCGTTTTCTTTGTATTGTTTTTCTTCTTCTTCTCCTTCTTCTTCTGCTTCTTCTTATTATTATTATTATTACACTGTAATCTACATCAGTAGAAGAATTTCTCAGAACCATAAGCTAGCTCATAGGTCCTTTACATACCAATGCATTGGCAACAATGGTAATAGTATTAAAAGTTAAAGTCAGAAACTAGATGACACAGCAGAGAAAGTACTGGGCATGAAGGTTGGAAGACATGAGTTTAAATCCTAACTTGCACATTTACTAGCTGTATGACCCTGGACAAAGTCACTTAAGCGCTGTCTGCCTCAGTTTCCCCATCCGTACAATAAGGGTAACAATAGCACCTACCTCTCAGGACTGCTGTAAAAATCAAACATGGTAATATATGTAAAGTGCTTTGTAAACCTTAACACACTGTATAAACTCTGTCATTGTTACTTTAACTCCTCTAGGTGATGATACAAAGAAGTAGGATATGGTTCCTGCCCTTAAGAAATATACAATGTCCTTGGGGAAACATGACATGTAGTCATCAATAATTAATGTTACAAAGCAGTAGATGATGAAGTGCCCAGAGAATGGCCTTGGAATTAAGTACAGTGGAAATTCAGAGGAGGAAAGTGATCCCTGGGCTAGAGTGAATAGGGTAGAAACTTAGATCTGAGGCAGGATTGGATACAGGGGCTTTAAAGGATAAGGAGGAAGTAGATAAACAGAGAGGGATGCTACAGGTATCCCAGGTAAAGGGAAAAGCTTGGGAAAGCGTTAGCCCAACATGGTGGTGCTAGCCCTTAATGCCTGCCACTGGGGCAGATTGAGGTTCATGTGTCTCTTGAGTGATTCCCCCACTTCCTTCACCCCACACCCCAGAGAGCTAATGCTGATAATTAGGAGACTCAAAAGAGTGGAACAGAGGGCTAAACTCCTTCATGGGGAAGGTAGGAATAGGGCTCAAAGCACTAAAGCCCAGACCAGAGTCAGAGTCAGAATTTCTCAAAAAGACAAAATCCAAAAGTTTAGATTCAAGTGTGAGTCTGGCAACTGAAGTGTGGGTTTCCAAGCCAAGGAACCCTGCTTGGAGGTCAGGAAGAGCCTAGCAGGGACATCAGGAATATGAGTACGAAGCTGATTCAGGCACCCCTCCCCCAAGCTTGGCTGCTTTAATCATGGCACCCTTGTCTGATAACACCTCCCCCCACCCCCACTTTCCCCACCCCCTCCCAGGGCCCTTCCATGTCTAGAACCTATAACCTCTTATGGTGGGGAGAGTTCAAAGTTTAAAAAGTGGAGGAGAAAGTAGAGCTGACAACCTCGTATTTTAGGCCACAAATCCTGTCTTTATCCTAGCAAGCTCCTGAAAGAACAACAGCCAAGAAAAAGAAAAAAAATTGCTGCTGTTTCTTTGCCAAGTGCAATTTAAAGATTCATAGGACTCCTTTGTTAGCCTCTGTCACTGGGAGAGACAAAAATCTAATTCAGAGCTGCAGAATCGAGACACATTGGCTCTTACTGTCTGTCAGTGTCAGTGGCCTGTTGCAACTGAGGCAGAGGAGGCTTTCTTAGATTTCAAATATTTAGATGGGGTTTGGCCTTTTCTTTAAGTCTAAAAAAAACAGATTTTCTTAATACTCCTTATAAAAATGTCTCAACATGTCAAATCAACCGATATATGTTAAAAATGTCTTCAGCACTGATAATATTGTAAAGTGTCTAGCATGTGCCTGGCATGTACAGGTGCTATGTAAGTTCCCTCTCTCACCCTCTTCTCTCCTCTCTTCCCTCCTTTCCCATAATCCATTCCTCTCCTCCTTCCTCTTCTCTCCCCTTTCCTCTTCTCTTTTCTTTCCTTCTCTCCTCTCTCTCTTTCTGTCTGTCTCTCTCTCTCTCTCTGTCTCTCTCTCTTTCTCTCTCTCTCCCTCTCTTCCTCTCCTCTTCCCCCCTCCCTACAGGATAAAAGAAAACACACAATCTCTTCTCTCAGGTTAGCAATTTCCCATTTTCCTGCCTCTGTACACTGCCTTCTCCATCCTAGAATGAACCCCTTCTCCACTTCCCCCTCTGACAATCCCATTTTTTTCTTCAAAGTTCACGGTGTACCTTGTACATCTTGCACTCAAAGCCTTTCCTCTTTAACACATTAGTGTCTGGTTCAGTAACCGAGGGTGCTGTTCCAACAGAAATTTAAAGGAAGGGGGTGGAGCCAAGATGGCGGAGTAGAAAGACGCACGTTTATGAGCTCCGAACCCACAGCCCATAGAATTAGTGTAAAAAGAGATCCCCATAAGTTCTGGATCACTGAAAGGTGTGCAAAAACAGAGTGGAAGAGATTTCCGTTCCAGAGAGCCCTGGAGAGCCGTCCCCAGGGTCCATCACACCCTGGAAAGTGGACCCCACCCCAGCGCTGCCCTGGCCGCGGCCCCAGAGAAGTTGATCCGAGCAGGCTTCAGGGAGAGAAGCTCTGGCAGGCGGGAAAGTCCCTCTGCCCACAGAAGCCACAGGTCAGTGAGAGAGATGGCTGGGCTGGAGGAGGGGAGCGGAGTGTCTCCGTGACTCAGGCCCCCTCAGGAGGAAGCAGTGGCGGCAGAGGCGGGGGTGGTGGTGGAGGCAGCAGCTGCGGCAGCGGCCTGGGACTCCCTCAGCAGCAGGCAGGATCTTCATTACTGAAAGTCTCTGCATAAACAACCTGAGGGAGCTGAGCCTGGGAGACAGCCCTGCCCCACCCCGCTCCATTTCTGAAGGTCTCTGCCTAAAGCCCCTGAGGGAGCTGAGCCTGGGAGGTAGCCCTGCCCCCACCCCAGCACCAGAACTAAAGCTCACATTGATTAGCAGCCGCGCGGCAGGAAAGCCCATTTGAATCTCAGACCCCAAGCACTAGCTGGGCGGATCTAGGCAGGGGTGGACAGGAATCTCAGAAGTCAAGTAACCGGCTGGGAAAATGCCTAGAAAAGGGAAGACAAATAAGACTATAGAGAGTTTTTTCGAACAAATGCAAATGATCCCGACTTTCGGATCTGACGATGAGGACATATTCTTGCCATCAGGGAAAGACGTGGAGGGCAGGGCCTCGGTACCCCAGACATCCCAGGGGGATGTCGGGTGCACTCAGGCCTTGGAAGAGCTCAAAAAGGATTTTGAAAAGCAAGTTAGACAGGTGGAGGAAAAACTGGGAAGAGAAATGAGAGAGATGCAAGAAAAGTATGAAAAACGGGTCAATACCTTGGTAAAGGAGACCCAAAAAAATGCTGAGGAAAATAACACCTTAAAAAATAGGCTCACTCAATTGGCAAAAGAGGTTCAAAAAGCCAATGAGGAGAAGAATGCTTTCAAAAGCAGAATGAGCCAAATGGAAAAAGAGGTTCAAAAGCTCACTGAAGAGAATAGTTCTCTCAAAATTAGAATGGAACAGATGGAGTCTAATGACTTTATGAGAAACCAAAAAATCACCAAACAAAACCAAAAGAATGAAAAAATGGAAGAGAATGTGAAATATCTCATGGGAAAAACAACTGACCTGGAAAATAGATCCAGGAGAGACAATTTAAAAATTATGGGACTACCTGAAAGTCATGATCAAAAAAAGAGCCTAGATATCATCTTCCATGAAATTGTCGAGGAAAACTGCCCTGACATTCTACAACCAGAGGGCAAAATAAGTATTGAAAGAATCCATCGATCACCACCTGAAACAGATCCAAAAAGAGAAACTCCTAGGAACATTGTGGCCAAATTCCAGAACTCCCAGGTCAAGGAGAAAATCTTGCAAGCAGCTAGAAAGAAACAATTCCAGTATTGTGGAAATAAAATCAGGATAACTCAAGATCTAGCAGCTTCTACATTAAGGGATCAAAGGGCATGGAATAGGATATTCCAGAAGTCAAAGGAACTAGGACTCAAACCAAGAATCACCTACCCAGCTAAACTGAGTATAATACTTCAGGGGAAAATATGGTCTTTCAATGAAACAGAGGACTTTCAATCATTCTTGATGAAAAGACCAGAGCTGAAAAGAAAATTTGACTTTCAAACACAAGAATGAGAAGAAGCATGAAAAAGTAAACAGCAAAGAGAAGTCTTAAGGGACTTACCAGAAGTGAACTGTTTACATTCCCACATGGAAAGACAATATTTGTAATTCTTAAAACTTTTCAGTATCTGGGTAGTTGGTGGGTCCATACACACACATGTACACGCATGCATGCACACACACATACATACATGCACACACATACAGAGACAGAGAGCACAGATTGAATTGAATAGGATGGGACCATATCTTAAAAGAAATTAAGGTAAATGGTGAGAGAGAAAGGTAGTGGGAGGAAAGAGGGTGAAATGGAATGGGGTAATTATATGTCATTTAAGAGGCAAGTAGGAGACTTTTTAGTGGAGGGAAAAGGAGGAGAGCTGAGAAAAAAAAAACAAAAACAAAAAACAAGAACTTTACCCTCATCACATTTTACTAAAGGAAGGAATAAAATGCACACTCATTTTGGTATGAAAACCTATCTTACTGTATAGGAAAGTGGGGGAGAAGGAGATAAGCAAGGTAGGTGGGAATGATGGAAGGGAGGGCAAAGGGAGGAGGGAGCAATTTGAAGTCAACACTTGGGGAGGGACAGAATCAAAAGACAGAAGAGAAACAAAGAGGGGCAGGGTAGGATGGAGGGTAATTCAGTTAGTCTTACACAACATGACTATCAGGGAAGTCATTTGCAAAACTACACAGATATGGCCTATATTGAATTGCCTGCCTTCCCAAAGGGAATGGGTGGGGAGGGAGGGATGGGGAGAATTTGGAACTCAAAGTTTTAGGAACAACTGTTTAGTATTGTTGTTGCTACTAGGAAAGAAGACATACAGTTAATGATGAATAGAAAGTCATCTGGCCCTACAGGAGAAAAGAGAAGATGGAGACAAGAGAAGGGAGGGATGACAGAAGAGAGGGTAGATTGGAGATAGGGAAAATTAGATTGCTTGGGGTATTGGGGTGGGGGAGAGGAGAAAAGGGGAGAAAATTTGAAACCCAAAATTTGGTGAAAATGAATGTAAAAAGTTAAATAAATAAATAAATAAAATATTAAAAAAGAAAAAAAGAAATTTAAAGGGAGGAGGGGCAGGAGGCGAGAGACAGCTTCACAGGGCCTGATTAGACTTTGACTAGGTTTGGAAGGATAGCCAACAGAGTAGTAAAGGGGTAGGATAAATAAAGACACAGAATTATAGGGAAAGAATGGTGGATAGCAAGACTAATAAGGAGGTTAATAGGTTAATAATGATAACAAATTTATGTAAAGTGCTTACTATGTACAAGGCACTGTACTAAGGGCTTGTATTGGTTATCTAATTTGATCCTATAAGAACCCTGGGAAATAGGTGCTATTATTATCATTTTATAGATGAGAAAACTGAGGCAAAGAGAAGTTAAGAAGTTAAGACTTATCTAGAGTTACATAGCTCCTAAGTATCTGAGGCTGAGTTTGAACTCAGTGTTTCCTGACTCCTGATTCAGTGCTCTATCCATTGTACCACCTAGCTGTCCCCATTATAGTATATAATAATTTAATTGTATAGGATCATTCATAATAAAAATGACTTTTAACAATATTTTACATAAAGATTTAAGGTGACAAGAATTCAAAGGCAGAGTTGTAAAGACCTTAGAAGTACAATCCCATTTGTATATGAAGAAATAGAGAAATCTAGTGAATTGCCCAGTATTATGGAGGTAGTAAAGGGCAGTGCTAGGATTTAAATTCAGGTTGGGTGACTTAACCCCAACTTTTTCTCTCCTGCACCATTCTGGCTCCCAATAACCCTCTCTCTGAAGAAGATACCATCACCTGCACTTTACAAATAGAGGAACTGAGTCTTGGAGGGGTTAAGGGGCTTTGCCTGGTCACACGGCTAGTAAATTAGTCAGAGACAGGATTCAGCCCCAGGTCTCTCCTGGCTTTGGGTCCAGCAGCTTCTCTGCTCATCTCTAAGTCACTAAAGAATCAGTCATTTGTACAGCTTTTAACCATCACCTTCCTGCAGGGATCTCTAGGGCCTAGATCTCTGGCCAGCAAAGCTTAATTTTCTCCCAAATTGTTTGAGGATAAATGCACAAATAGATACTTTCTATTCTCTGCCCTGGCCTGAAAGGCAGTTTCACAAGAAGGTTAGTCAAGCTCACTGAACAATCACAGCTGTTCGTCAATTCACCATCCCCAGGCCAGGTGTGGAGCCAGAGCAGACAGGTTGGCACGTTGGTAGGAGAATAGATTTCAGGCTGGAAGAGACCCTCTAAGTCAACCAGTTCAGCCCTCCTAGTTTTATAGACGAGAACGCAGAGACTCAAGAACTTGTGATGATCCAGCCAGTCATATAGGCAATCAGTATCAGCAGGGATTTGAACTATGGTTTTTGACCCCTCCATCTGCCATTTTCTTTCCATTTTAACATGTTCCAATCATCTAATTTATTTAACATACTTTATATTTTTATGTCAGAGGACTTGAAGGTCCTTCATAGCTGACCTTTATTTGAGAATTAATTTGTAAACTTTTAAAATCATGCACCCCTTTCCGATTCTTGTGAAACCTAGGTACCCCTTCTAAGAATAATGTCTTTAAATAGCTAAAATAAAATGTAGAAGATTACAAAGTAGACCAATGTTATTAAAATACAGTTATCAAAATATTAGAAGAAAACTTTTTAAAAAAACTAATTCATGGACCCCAAACTGGAGAACTCCTGAAATAGAGCTTTATATAATGGATATAATTTGGTCTTCAAAATAATCCTGTGAGATATGACAGCTATTATTAACCTCTCCCCCATTTTACAGATGGACAAATCTTGACTCAGAGAGGTAAACGATATGCAGCTAATAAAGGAATGAAATGAACATTTACATATGTACTATATAAATACCATATATATTTAATATTTAGTCTATAATATAAAATATTAAGTATAATAACAGAAACTAATTTAATATATGCTTATTTATAAATGTTCCAGGCATTGTGCTAATTGCTTGACTACAAATATTATCTCACCTGAACCTCACAACAAACCTTCAAGGGAGGGACTGTTTTTATCTCCATTTTACAGTTAAGGAAACTGAGACAAACAGAGGTAGTGACTTCCCCAAAGTCACACAGCTAGTAAGTGTCTTTGAATGAATTTGAACTTGTCTTCCTGATTCCAGGACCACGACCATTAGCTGTGACACCTACCCTCCTCATACTAATGGGTATGAATGAAAGGATTATACGCCAAGTTTCTCCTAATTCCAAGGGCCATCTATCATTTGATCTTCACAATAACCCAATGAGAGAGGGAAGGCAGAATCATTATTGTTCCTATTTTACAGATAAAGGAACTGGAGAACTAAAAAGTAAAGTGGCCTGTTCAGGTTAATAGGTATTAAATGGCACAGCCACACTTTGAACCTAGGTCTTCTCATAGTTAATCTAGAGATATTTCCCCTATCATTCCCATATCATTTCCCCTATGCCATTGACATACTCCTCTAGCCTGGTCAGTCATCTTTCTTTAAGGGATGGAAAGGACATAATCTAACAAGCTGATGAGTCTCAGTTTGCACCACACACTGAAATCCCCATCCCCTTCAGCCAAGAGAAGGTCAATGGTAGACTGCTCACTTTATCAGTGCACCTTACTATTTTAATGAAATCTAACATATGAACATTCAGATTTAAATTTCTTAAATACTTTACTAAAAGATTAACCCAAAGCCTCCTTTAATTAGCAGGATCCCCTGGTGCATTTCAAATCTGTTTTGATTTATACCTAAGCGCTTTAGAATGCAGCTCTTGGATATGACAAAAGGGACCTTTTTTTTTCCCTTTACCCTTTCTCTTGGCAATCTCATCCATTTCAAATATCACCTCTACACAGATGACTTCCAAATCATTGCTGCACTCTGATGTCTCTCCCAACCTCCAGACCCTCATTTCCATCTGCCTGTAGTACATTTCCACTTGGATGTTGATGGCTGGCACATCACACTCAGTATGTCCAAAACCTTGCCCTCTTGGCTTCACTGGTCTCGTCAGTGGTACCACCATTCATCCTTCCCCTGTGCTCCAAGAAAAGATCATTTGCTCTATAATCAGAGACGCAAGTTCAAATCCCACACTAGATAGTACCTGTGTGACCCTGTACAAATCATTTAAATCTTCCTGGGTCTGGTTCCTTCACACATAAAAAGAGGGTACAGTAATAGATGGCCTCTGAGGTCCATTTCAGCTCTTGACCTATGATTCTGATCCTCTTGTCTTGTCCTTGACCCTTACTTCTCTCATGTAAAATCAGTTGTCCAGTGCTGTTAGTTCTGCCATCATAATATTTTTATGTCTTTCCTGTCCTCTCTATTCTCATTGCCACCCTCAGCATTCATCATAGGCTGCATCACCACCCACGTAGACTGTTGCAATAGCTTCCTCCAAAGTCTTTCCAGCTCCATTTTCTCCTCTTCTCCATCCATCCTTCATAGAACAGACAAATTGGTCCTTCTTGTGCACAGAACTGGTCATAACATAGCTCAAAACACTCCAGGGATTTGCTGTTGCTCACAGAATAAAATGCAAACTCTTTCACCTGTTTGCATTTTATTCAGGGCTTTTCCAATCTGGTATTAACCTATCTTTCCAGATTATCTCAGGTTACTGCCACCCTCCTTATAATCTAAGCTCCAAGCAGTTAAATGTCACACTGGATAGAGTAGACTAGTAGACTAGGCCTGGAGTCAGAAGATCTGAGTTCTAATGCGCCCTCAGACACTTACCTCTTGAGTGAGCCTTACTTACCTATGCAACTCTGTCATTTAACCACTGTCTGCCTCAGTTTCCATATTTATACATTGAGAATACTAAGAGTACCTATCTCTCAGTGTCTTTGTGAGGATCATGAGATAATATTTCTAAAACACTTTGGAAACTGTAAAGTTCTATATAAATATTGTTATTATCACCAACAATAAAACTGGCTGACCTGCTTTTTTCTGTATACACTGAGTATTTTCCACTTTCATTCTTTTGCTCACACTTCACAAAAACATCAATCTCTTGTCCTTTGCTCTTTTAATTTCTAACCAACTTTAAAGTCAAACTTAAATGCTTCCTCTTCTAGGAAATCTTCCCTGAGCTTTCTAAGTAAACCATCATGTTGTCATCCAATAATTACTGTTTTGCCTCCTGTTATCCTGTGTTTGTGCCTTCACTTTCTTCTTGCTGTGATTGGTAGCATTCCTGAAACTACACCAAATAAGAGTGGGGAAAGAGGTATTCCAGAAAGCTTTTCCTAATCTGATAAGAATAAAAATAAAAAGATTGCTTGATTGTAAGACCTCACTTTTTTTGCTTCTCGTGGACCTGTATTATTTAAAATTTTATCTTTTCCAAATCTATGGAAAATTCTCTTTTCAATATATCCCTCCCCCTCCACCTAAGCACTATTTCTTATAAGAAGGAAGGAAGGAAGAGAAAGGAAGGAAGGAGGAAAAGAGAAACAAAAATTTGGTAAAAAAAATACATTAATCCAATCTGAAATATGCCATGTTAAACACCCGTAGTCTTCCATATCAGCAAAGAAAGGAGTTGTAATGATACCTCTTCTTTGGATGCAAGTTCAATCATTGGAATATTGCTGCATTTAGTTTTTTGCTTGTGATTTTTCTATCCATTTATAATAATCATCATCACAATAAATAGCATTTGTAAAGTGCTTTAATGTTTGCAAAGCACTTAACAGATATTACCTCATTGGAACATTTTATCATCACTTTCTATTGTATGCATGACTTTACTGTGGTCATTCATGTATGTGCCATATCCTTCTATTAGACTGTAAGTTCCATGTGGGCAGCCATGGTATTTTATGCAAATTTCTTTTTTCACTTATTAACTACCACAGTGCTAAGCAGGACAGGCACCTCATATTGATTTAGATGACTTTGAATGAAGTTGAACTGAATTGAATTGAATTGGAATGAGTTGCAGGAGGTCAGTTAGTAGATCTAACATGGAGAGGCTGGTATATTCAAATGAGAAGCCATAGGGATAATGATTGCTCTGACTTGGCCTCACCATTTTTGCTGACATGTTGTGTGCTGCTTTTTCTCTAGTGACTTCTTCTTTGGCTGGAATAGCTTCTCCATGGTAACTCCTTCACACAGTGCATTTATTACTTCTCCTTTTTAAAAAAAGAACGCACTGGAATGGAAGATATATTTATATATTTTTTCCAGTTCATAAAAGGAGAACAGGAAGCAAGTCAGAAGAGACAGGCATCAGGGAACCAAGTGTTTTTCTCTACTTATCCATGTTTTTCCTTCAAGTTTGGATCAGGGAAAAGAAATTATTCACACAATGAATGCATTGAGGACCCTCTCACCCCTCACTGACTCTCTGAGATGATGTGTGGATGGTCTGGATCAATTAATTTACATGTCTATTGATGCGTATCACATTTGGGCCTACTGCTTGACTGAAATATCACGGGAACCAACAATCCGCTTTTTGACTGGCTCTTAATGAGCTGTCATCAGTCTCTTGTACCCTCAGGATTTTGCTGAGGGTGAAACCAAAGAAATCAAAGTGTTGATGCTATGTGTGTGAGCAGAGAGTTAGGGAGATGGGAGGCAGAGAATGGAGGCAAGAGAACTAGATGCTTTATTTTCTTGTGCCAGGCAAACATTTATTTCCATACCCTCTTCCCCTCATTTTTAGAAGTAGGAATGCATCATGCTTTTCTGCATGCATACAGGATGGAATCTAGAGATCCTTCCAAATAGAAAAGTCCTCATTTGCTTTCTCTAATAGACTCTAAGTTTCAAGAAGTCAAGGGAAGGTCTTATTTAAATCTGGTGTTTGCCCTACTGTCTAGTTCTCTATGCAAAGTATATGCTTCATTAATGCTGGCTGAATTAAAAGTTGCATTAATCCCAAAATGCTAGCAATAGTTACCCGTTACCCTCAAAACTCTCCCTTTTTCAGTGATCTTGCCATCTATCTCCTCATTCTTTCCTGGAATGTGCCTTGTGTCCACATGGATCTATCTCTTTAGTTTTCCTTTAAACCAGGAAATTGCAATAGATGATTAGGGACTGAAAGCTCAAATGTGGAGAGGAGCTGTGTTGGGAGGGGAGGCCAGGATAATAACAAGGAGGCTAAAGGCAGTTGAACTCAAGATAGGTCATCAGGGTTCACAAGGAGAATGTGAAATTCTGACTCTGAGTTCCAAAGGTTTCCCAATCCTCAAATGCTATCATTAAATTCAAGGGAACAGACATACATTTCAGAAATTGAGTTACATGGATGTTTTCACAGTTGGGGAGCAATAATTAAAGGTCCTGTGAGAGAAGCAACTCTCCTCTATGCACATAGATAATTTGTCTTGACTTGTATATAGTATTTTGAATAAATCCACAGGAGTGTACTCATTGTTGTCAGGAAATAGTACCCAAAGTAGGTACTTAGGTTCATAGTTAACAAAAGTTTCCTAGTCATCTACTATGTGAGAGGTAGAAATAAAAAAGAAAGGGGCACATTTCAATCTGTTTTCAAGCTAGTAGAAATTTTAGATATATCTATTTCAACCCTCTTGTTATAAAGGTAAGGAAATCGAGGCCTATAAAGTTGTGTTTGTCCTGCATTCTTCAAAGAGGACCATGAATCAGGGAGATGATGACATGACTTTTGTTTGACTTAGATTTGAGTGAGGGAGGGCTGAACAAGGTCACCAGTCTCACTTTCTCCTTCAGAGCCATCTGGGTCCAGTGGCCAGATATTCATCAGGAGATGACCCAGGAGGCAGCTAGAGACCTTGGCCCTTTTTGGCCAGTCTTGTTAAGTAACCACTGTAGGAGTAATATCCTAGCTACCCTCTCCCAAATGATGCTGCTTCCCATCTCCCAGTAAGTTATGAGTTTCTTTTTCCCTTACTGGCTGTTACTGTCCTGGAAATTGTATTGGCTCATATAACATATAGCTAAGGTTTAAGACATTATGATACCTTCCTGGTCACTTGGGTCCAAAAAAGGTAAGAAATGAAGAGCTGGATCCCCTCCCTGAAGCTTCAGACCATTGGCCAACAAACATCATGAGCATGACTGGAAAGCAGTGCTCAACTCAACTGTCCTGGATAAGCATCCCTTTTGTGCCCTACACATCCTTGCCCTGCCATGACCAGTGAACCAACTTTTGTTAACAGTGAGTTGGATTATGAGTGTCTCATTTGATTCCAATTTTGGACCTAAACTGTCAGGGGACCAAGCTGAGTCAGTCCCAGGTTATTGAACCGCCTATCTCACACAGGTGACAAATGCGAGCCACGATTCAAAACCAGGTCTGGTGCCTAGCAAAAAGTATGACATATGCAACAAAAAGAAAGGGGAAGCGAAAGGAATAAACATTTAAATAGCACCTACTATGTGCTAAGTGCTTTAAAAAAAACACAACAACCATGCAAAGTAGATACTATTATTATCTTCATTTTACAATTGGGGAAATTGAGGAAAAATAGTAAGTGACTTGCCCAGGGTCATACAGATACTTAAGTGATGGCTTGAACAGATCATAGTCTCTTCAGACCTCAGTTTGTCATGAGATGAGTGAGTTATATAACCTGGAATATCCCTTTGAGTTCTAGATCAAGAATCCTTTGAGGCCCCAAGGAGTCTTACAGATCTCAGTGTGTGACCTTGTGAATCTCTGAGGTCTCTTCCAAGTCAGATCAGCACTTCTGTACCTTAGGCACTTCAGTGATAAACTCATAGTTCTTTCTAACATGCCTTTCCCTAACTCCACAATAGATAGGAGGGACTGAGAAATACCCAAGTTCATTATATGAAAGCCTTTCCCATATTAAAGCTAGTGTTCAATAACTTATATTCTAAATATCTTCTTGGATGAGACCATGCTGATAGGTGTCATAAATTAATGATTTGAGACTTAAAAGAAAAACAAATGGATTCACTGTAAGATATCCTATAGTGCAGAGATTCTTTCCCTCTCAATTAGGGCAAAGGACTGATCTGCACATTTGAAAATGCTTCCTCATACGTGTGCTGATGAATGCTCCTTACTTTCCATTTCCAGTCACATGAAATACAAGAACTGGTTATATCTATGCTTCCCCCCACTTAAGCCATCTTTATTTAGTTTCCAACATTGTGCAATTTCCTTCTAACTGTGAATGGAATGTGTTTAAACTCTTCTCATGGTAAAATCAGTACTCTGCAAACCAAAGAATTTTAAAGTTACTAAGAAGAAATTGGAATCATTTGTGTTGCCTTCAATTACGTGGATGTTTCAAGCTGAAGGTCATAGTTAGGTATATTTAAAACTGGAAGAAACTAGAGAGACCATCAGTTCCAACTCCTTCATTTTACCAGAGGAGGAAATTGAGTCCCAGACAGGCTGAGTGGCTTACCAGGGTCACAAAGTTAGTAAGTACCTGAATTAGCATGCAAACTCAGGTCTCTCTGATTCTAAGTCCAGCAGCATTCTCTCCACTGAGCTGCCTTAAAGGTATTTACAGTCTCAATGAAAAAGAGTCCCAAGCTGCATGGACTGCATGTTAGACAAGAGCATTCTCTTTTATTGAGTTATTGCCTCGGTCTTTCACACCAATTCATGCCTCTGTGGCATTAGTATGAATAGTATGAATTCACACTGTGAATGTTTCTACTATGTAGAGAGGACAAAAAAAACAATTGTCTATCTCCTTGCCAATTTAGATTTACCTCAGATAGGCAAAAACCCCCTTGTAATTCAGAGCAGTTCCAATAATTTTCATTGCTTAGCCATTTTTTTCCAATCCATTGGGAAATGAATTTCACCTCTGTAGTTGCCTCAGTCAATATATGAAATATTTATTTATGCTAACACATGCAAACGGTGTCACATCAAATACCAGGTCAGGTAACCTTAAAAATTAATTGCATATTTAAATAGCAGTAAAGAGAGAAAAAAATGCACTATAGAAAGTCAGAATAGGATCTATTAAGTGTTTTGATTATGTGCTGAAATGAGCATTCCCAGTCTCCCCCCAAAAAATTTGTAAGTTTAATATTTTGAGGTGTTTTTCTCCCTTAAAATGGTATATTGCTCTTCTCCCTTTAAAACTGTGCTGAAGACAGAAAGACAGTGGAGGTAATTTTCTGAGGAAATCTCCATTATTTCTGCATAGGGTGTAAATGTTGATTTTTCTGATTACAAAGCCGCATATTTGGATGCTTGGCAATGTTGTCTTTCTTTATCAAAGTGTATAAAATTGCTGGAGGTAATTTTTGTCTTAGGACTGTGTTTCCTAATGACAATTCTAGTAGAGAAGACTTTGGAGGATGATGACTGATCTTTTTCTGATGGATCAAAATACCCTAAGCATCCACCATGGGCTGATGACTATTTTTTTTCCCCTTGATCCAGACTTACATCTCCTGATGTAGGGAACTGCCTGTGTAGAAATACAATCAATCTACTAATGCATGCTGCTAACTCTTCATAGACCAATGGCTCTTCTTAGCCTCCATGACCTCTAAGGGCATAGAGAGATGGGGAAGAAGGGGGCAGTTAACAATTTGAAACTTCAACTTTTTGATAACTGCATTTCAGTGTAATTCATTTCACTTATAATCTTATGATTGCATCTTATCTTTTATTATGTATTTTATCTTATGCATTTCAAAACATCATTCTGATAAGAGTTCCTTAGATTCCAACAGATAGCCAAAGTGAGATCCATGAGAGTCACAAGAAGTTATGTATCCCTATTTGAAACAATCCAGTGTCTTAACTTGTGTGTCTTTGAACTGCAGTTTAACCCAGGTCATCTTGCCTTTATAGCCACATTTCCATCCACTATACAACACTACCTTTCAATAATAATACTAATAACAATAATCAGCATTGATTTTTACAAAGAACTTTTATTTAGAGATGGAACCTCAGAAGCCAACTAGACCAACCTCTTCATTTTACAGATGGGAATACTGAAGCAGTTCAAGGATTGTTATCTCTATTTTGTTTAACTGAAGAAAGAATCTGAGGTCAAGAGTGGTGACATAACTTACCCAGAGTTCCCTAGCTAGCTGAGATATGACCACCATTCTCTTTACTCCACACTGGAGTCTTTCTCTCCTCATCATGGTGTCCCTTTTCACCTGGTTTATTTAACCCTGCAGTATCCCCTGTTAGGCAAATCATCAGGGTGGATATGAAGCATCCCAAGATAGGAGCTAGGTGGGCCAGTCTCATATGGAATCTTTCATCTCTCCCTCATTTCAACCCATGGTAGCCAACCTGGCCTTCTTAGAGCCTACCATAAATGGTCCTCATTCTTGTGTCGTCCTTTAAGCCCAAGCTTGGGTGTGAGAAAGATAGACCTCTGACATCTACAAGCTCTGTTCAGTGAAAGCCCTCTCTGAAGGTTTTTGTCTTTTTCCTTTTGTTTTAAATCTCTAGTCCTTATCATAATGTCTAGAACTTAACTAAGTCCTGGATAAGAGTTGAACCTATGTGTACAGACTGCCATATTGAGCTACTTTTTTGACTGATAGAGTAAATCAGTGCGAACTCAGGGAAAACAAAACAGATGGCATTCCAGAAAGTCGCATCCTGCTTGGTCTTCCACCGTAGTGGAGAAAAAAATAACACAGGGGTATCGTTTGGTTTTGGTTGAGGCTAGCCTGTAGAGTCCTCATGGCCAATTTAAGCTGAGTTTCCATAGCATCTTGACAGCTTAGGAAACAGGACTCCAGTGACTCCTTTTTGTTTGCTGTGGTGAGAAGTTTGGTTTCCTTTCTCTAGACTTCAGGCCCAACTGTAACCTGCCCAACCATCTGTGGTGACAGATTTGTGTGTGATCAATTAGAACATGAAGGAAGTGGGTAAAGCCTCCCACTGCTCCAGGACGGACTCAAGCAGTCCTTGGTAAAGCATAGTGAACTCACTCCTGTGGCGGTGGAGCCGCCGAGGGCACTACAAGAACGCAGGGGCAGAGCAGCGACGCAGCATGGCCCATGGCCAGGTCAGTTTCAGGGGCTCCTCCTTATCCTTCATAACTCAGTTTACTAATTCCAGGAAAGTTTTGATTTTTCAAAAAGACAAAAGATATAGATATATGTGCCTGTGTGTATATTAGTGTAGGTACATGCCTTTGAGTCTCTATGTACATATATGTGTGAGCATGGTATTTGTATGTTCATTAACGTATGCATGAGTGAATATCCACATGCACTGAATGTATGCATATATATGTATGATCACAAAAGAAAAGGTTGTAAATATATATGCATATATACAAATATATTTATTAAAATATACATACATGTTTTAGACATTTGTGTGTGTATTCATCTATGATGTGTAATATATTTATGGGAATGTTCATCTATGCATTATGAAACATATAAAGCAAATTGTATGTCTATGTGTATATGTATTGTTATGTATGTATAGTACAATATACATATGCATATATGCACGTACTTTTTAGAATTTTTATGTTCAAGGACTAGCCAGCTAGCTAGATCATTTGATATCGCCTTTTGCGATCATGTTAGACTTATCACCACCGCTGCCCCCCCACAATTTTAGGAGAACTGATTAGATTTAAGGTTTTGGGGGGAGAAGTCAACTGAATCAATCAATAAAGCACCTTCATTTTACTTAAAATAATGATACCCTAAACCCTGATGCCTTTATCTTTGATTGAGTTCCCCATTGGAACAATCAAATAACTTGAGTGTAAACAAGGGCCAGATCTCTATTGATTTAATCAATCAAAAAACATGAACTAAGTAGGACCACAGGAAAGGTACTGGGTTTGGTTGAAGAGTCAGTCACGTTCCACAGGACCTGGTTAAAAACATCCATATAGTAACATAGTAGTGTCAGTCAAGTGGCCAACAGGAATATAGTATGTGCAGAGGCCAGAGCTAGAATTTAATGTAAGGAATGGAATGTACAGAGAGTAATGCACATAAGTAATAGCAAATAAACCAGTTTGTCTGGAACCCATAGCTAGCAATATTCTGCCAGGATTGCATTTAAGAACAGTAAAGAGTGGGTGATAATCAGATGCTTTTCCATGTTGATGAGGATGGAAAGGAAAATTAGGTTAGATCAGCTTTAATTTACAGGGCATTCATGGATCATCCAGAGAGAGTCTCATATGATGGTCTTTTAAAAACAAGGCAAATTCTGCTCTGAGAGGGTTATGTATCTATGTGTGTGTATGAGTGTTTATGGTTGATGTGTGTGTGCATGTGTTTATAAGTTTTTGTGTGTATATATGTGTGTGTATACACATATATGTTTGTGTGGTCTATGGAGTGTGTGCATGCACACACATGCATGTGAGTGTGTGTGTGTGTGTGTGTGTGTGTGTGTGGTCACTGGGTAGGAGTTATGGCAGATGGGGGAGGGCCAAGAAGAAGGAAATCCTTGCTGGAGAAAGAGGGTTGAGTTACATAATCTCTTAAGATCTCTTCCAGCCGCTAAGATGCTGTCTCTCTCTTTTTTTAAACATCCTGACCTAATTACTTTCTGGCCCTGGACCTGTGGGCCTATACTAATGAGCATGGCTGACACTCAATGCCATCAGCCAGAATGTGCCGTGCTCTTTATATCTGCAAGGAGCCTGGAGGGTTCTTTTTTTCAAAGATTTTTTTTAATTTTATCTTTTGGAGATGGCTTGGCAGAAACATACTTTGAAAAGAAGAAGAAAAATCAAACTTGAGGGCTCCAGAAAATAACATTCTGTGCTCTTATGCACAAGAACCAACCATTTGTCAAAACCAAAATGTCTGATGAAGTGTGAAAAATTCTTGGAAGGCTTTTTTTAAAAATGATTTTTCTGTTTGATAAATTAATTCCAGGGAGCATTTTTGCTGGTCATCTGCTGTACATGCTGTACTGACAGATTGAGGCACATGCTGAAGCTTTTTCTGTACTAAGTAGAAAGTGCCCTGACTTAGGCATCAGAGGAACTGAGTTCAAATCTTACCTCTGATGCTAACTACGTGTGTTGCCCTGGGCAAATGTTCTTTTTGTCTCTACCTCTGTTTCTATCTCTTTCTCTCTCTTCTCTCTGCCTGTCTATCTTTGTCTGTCTCTCTGTCCTTATGTTTTTCTGTCTGTCTGTCTGTATGTGTATGTGTCTCTCTGTCTCTCTGCCTCAGTATCTCTCTCTCTCTCTCTCTCTCTCTCTCTCTCTCCCCACCTTGCTACCACTATCCCCCTTTCCATATCTCTGCTATAATAAAAAGTGTTGCTCTGAATGTTTTTGTACATATAAGTTCATTTTTGGATCTCTTTGGACTATATGCTTAGTAGCGATATTGCTACACTGAAGGGTATGTGTCACAAGTTAGTGACATTTTAGGGGGAGATCTAAATTACTTTCTGGAATAACTGGATCAATTATCAGCTCAACCAAAATGGCATTAAAGTATCTCTCTTCCCAGAGCTTTTCCCCACCAACAACTGCCACTGTCATTTTTGCCGTTCGGATAGGTTTAAGGTGAAACCTGAGTTGTTTAAATTTGCATTTTTATCAGTAATTAGAACATTTTTTCATATGGCTATTAAAAGTTCTCTTCTTTTGAAAACTCTTCATATCCTTTAATCTAGTAAGAAAAGTCTTGTGTTCTTAAATAAGTGAATCAGTCCCATATAGATATCTGTATATTTCTAAATAGATACACATATGCTATTAGATCCTTTTTGGAGAAATTGGCAGCAAATACAATGTTGCCCGGTTGTTTCTCATCTTATTTTGTTTTTGTGGTTCAGTCATTTCAGTTGTGTCTGACTCTTGGTGATCCCATTTGTGTTTTCTTGGCAAAGATACTAGAGTGGTTTGCCATTTTCTTCTCCAGCTCATTTTACAGATGAGACAAACAGGCTTACATGACTTTCCCAGTGTGACACAGTTAGTATCTGAGGATGAATTTGAACTCAGGTCTTCCTGACTCCAAGTTCTATGCTCTATCCACTGGACTACCTAATTGCCCCTTCTCATTTTACCTACATTTATTTAACTTGTGTGAAACTTTTTCAGTTTTATGCAGTCAAAGTTATTTATTTTGTCTCCTGTGATCTTTATTCATTTTTTATCAACACCTCTTCTATTCATAGTTATAAAAGATATCATCCACCTTGCTCCTTTAATTTGTTTAGGATGTGACCTTTTACATTTATGATATGTCCAGTTATATCTTTTGATGTGTATTGTGCAATGATGGTCGATGCTTACTCTCTGCCACACTATTTTCCAATATTCCCAATAGTTTTTTGCCAAACAGTGAGTCCACATCCTCGTAGTTGGGCATCTTCAGTGTCAGTGTTGTGCTACTGTGTTCACTTGCTTCTGGATCTAGTTATCCTAAACTAACCTATTGATCATTTTTTTCATTTTTTTAACCAGTTCCAAAAACATTTCATGATTACTTCTTCATAGTGTAGATTGGAATCTAGCACTCCTAGATGAGGAGAAGAGAGATAAAGCCACTTGCTTAAAGTCACAAAGGTCATGTCCTCTGACCCCAAATCCTGAGCCTTTTCCATTGAACAGTAATATAAAGCCCTGGAGCTGTAGTCAGGAAGATCTGAGTTCAAATCCAGCTTCAGACTCTTACTATGTGACCCTGGGCAAGTCATTTAACCTCTGATTGCCTTAGTTCTCTTAACTATAAAATGATGATGATGTCACCTACCTCCAGTATTTGTTATGAAGGTCAGATGTTGTAATATTTATAAAATCCTACATAAATGCTAGTTGTCATGATTAACCATCTTCCTCAACAAGCTTTCTCTTGTGTTGTTTATCATCTTTCCAAGTCTCTCATCCATAGGTCTCATTTCCTTCCCAAGTATTTGCTCTGAAGCTCTCATTTTATTTTTAGTATTACTCGTAGTCTCATTTTGAAACTCATTTTTAAATGTTTGCATGTTTTATTTTAGAAATTTAGAAATTTCTTTAGCAATTCAGGATTTGCTAATTCATCTTGTGTGTAAGCTGTGTTTTTCACTAAGGCATTGCTTGTAGAATCACTCTCCTGAATTAATGTCTTGGGCTCCCCTTGCCTCATAATAGCTCTTTTTTTGTTTGTTTGGTCATTTTCCCAGTAATGTCCTCTGGGGAACCTGGCACTGTTGGTCTAGAGCTGGGAGCTCTGGCAACTGAGTCTGAACTACACCCACAACATTGAGAGACACATTCCCCCTCACCCTGCCATGATACTGTCCTGGAGCAAGGACTAAATAGCTCATTGATTTCTCCTTTGATTTCCCAATCACTGCTTGGTGGAGCCTTCTTCTTCTTCTTCTTCTTCTTCTTCTTCTTTTTTTTTTTTAAGAGTAATTGTGCTGGTATCTGGCCTGGATTGCTTTCTCCTACTCTGTTATCTTGGCTCATCTCCTCAATCCTGGCTAATTTTGAAAGCTCTTCTCTTCTCTTCCTACCAAGAAGTGACTATGCATCTGCTTTTGGCTTCAGCTAATCCTTTTTCTATAAGTAGAAATTAAAGGATGTCATTATAATTTCACGGGAAAAGTCATCTCATGGTACCCAGTTTTTTTTTTATTATGATTTAACTCATTCAATTTCAAGGGCAGTTCATGAAAAATCCAAATCCTAATTACTACCCATTTTCTACCAAGTACTGAATGCCCACTCTCCCCTGGTTGCTGATCCTCCCTCCTCTTCTACCTTTGTTGGAGTTAACCCATAGTGCCATGCTACTACCTGCATCCCAATTATCTTTACTTGGGCACCACCAGCTTTACCATTTCTCTGTAAGGTTCTTGGTACCTTGTCAATGGCCTTGCTTCATCACCTGTCAGACCCAAAGTAACACCTGACCTTCCTACCTTCCATGAAACTAGTTTTGTCTATTGTCTCACCCAATTAGACTTTGGACTTCTCAAAGTCAAGGACTCTCTTGATTTTTAATTTGTATCCTCAGGATTTAGCACAGTACTTGGTACATAGGGAGAGGCTAATTTTTTTTCCATTTCATTCAAATGGGATTCAGAACAGAGAAAAAGTGTAAAAATATGGCAAGACTGCTGGTTCTGGGCTTCAAAGGTCAAATTCCACCTCTGAGCCTTATTAGCTGTGTGACCTTGACCATACCACTTGTTCTTCCTGGAACTAAAGTTGCCCTATGTGTAAAAAGAAAGAGTTGGACCAGATAGAACCCTTGTACCTCTAGACTGATGACCCCATTAGAATTGCCAATAGAAATACATCCTTGAAATATGTTCCTAGCTCAATATAATCTGTCTCCTGTACAAAAGCTATCATTTTATTACTGTGGAAGCCCTCCACCAATAGAGATTATCTACTATGCTACACCTTACATACATCTCAGAAAGTTGCTTGGTGCATAGACTAAGGGCCTTGCCCTTGGTCATACAACCATTATATATCAAAGAAGGATTTAAACAAAGAAGGATTTGAACCGGAATCTTCCCAACCACATTGCTGTTCCTCAATCTGCTCAACCACATGGCCACTCTGAGATTTTTCAGAAACTTCTTAGTGGTGTTGATTGGAACCAATCATATGCTCATATTGAGAATGAAGTAGGTGATAGGAAAGTAAAGCCTTAAGGTTGGGTTGCTCTGCTCCTTTGCTTTTAGGCTGATCTTAGCCTGAAAGCCTATAATTTGTTCCATTTGTGATGCTGCATACAAAATGAAGTGAAGTCTCCAGTGCTAAGAGGCAAATATAGTAATCATCTGCATGACTTGATTCCTTATTCCAGTAAGTAGGAAAATTGTCAATTACAGACGCTACCTATACCTATAATTCCCTGCTACCATTTTGTAAACATGTGCAGCTGCTTTTAATTGTGTTTTACTCATCCTGTAATTCATTAAAGTGCACCTGCAGTCACCTAAGCCACTGAAGTTAATGAATAGAGGAGGCAGATTTCATTCCCCAATATTTACGTTAAGATTCCTCACACCTCGCTGCTTAATTACAGTTCTTAGTATTTAAGAAATTGTCATAAAAATAGACAAGCTCCCAAGAAAGAAGGAACCTAGTGATTATCTTTTAAATGAAAAATAATTAATAAAAGAGGCTCTTCTGATTCCTACCTTCCACCTTAGTCATTGACTTCAGTCATTGCTTTATTAGGCAACGTCTGGGGGCAATTGGGAAAAGGAGGGAATTAGAGAATTGATTTTTGTAACTGGTATGATGGCAGTGATAGATCAGTAAATAATGATTTCCTAAGCCATCCATTGCAGACCCCCATGATGCCACTTGGCCACTATTGGGTCCCGGTAGGTTTTGATCTGCTCCTGCTGACAGCTGTGCCCATGGCACTCAAAATGTTGTACAAGGAAGGAGCATACAAAGCTCGAATGTCAGGAAGAATCTTTTTTCCCTTCTTTCCCTCCTTTTGAAAGTGATTGAAACACATGACTTAGAAGAGTCATCTAACTTACAATGGCATGTCTGGTTTGTGTTGAATTTTTTTTTTTCCTCAGTGATGGGCCCTCAGAAAGTTGGGAAGAGATTGGCTATCATCATAGCTGGTTCCCCTAGAGCTTAAGTGGAACTTCTACTGGAAGATTGGAAATGAACTTACAGCCAGAAACCAAACAACCAAGGTCATAAGAATATTTACCTTTTGCTGCAAGTGTCCTTGGAAGTCATCTTGTCCAAGTCTCTCATTTTTACATGGGGAAAATGAGAGGGATCATTGAGCACAAACCTCTCATTTTTCATATTAGGAAATTCTTAGAGAAAAGTTAAGTGACTTACCCAGGATGACACAACTCACAATGTCTAAGATAGCATTTGAACCTGATTCCAAGTCCAACACTCTGTTCAATACACTGCCCATCTCCAAGCTCAAGGCCAAACAGGTAGTGGGTGGCAAAGCTGGGATCTCAACCCATGTCTTCATATTGAAGTTTTAGACACTACCATCCTGTACTCATAAGGCAGTAGGATCCTAAGACTATAGAGTTACAACTGGAAGGAAATCCTAGTATTCATGTAGCCCAACCCCTTCATTGATGAGGAAACTAAAGCCACCTCTTTTTAAATTCGTCTCTCACCATCAAAGCCAACTTGTGAATTTCATACCTAAAGATAAATACCACATGATTACTTTCATTATAGATAGCTCCTTGTGTGGAAACTCCATTCACCCACCTCACAAACCACTCTGTGACTTAGTAGATAAATCCTATGTAGTTGTTTTAAGTCCTAGGTGCTAAAAAGATGATTGTCTTACTGAACCATGCTCTGGTCAAGCTATATCTGAAGTATTACGTTCAATTCTGAGTGCTACAGGCTAGGAATCTCTCTATATATCTATGCCTTTGTCTATATTTATAGGGTAGGGGTGTGCAGTCTTCATATATTTCAAAAATTGTCCTGTGGAAAAGGGATTTTGACACTTTGTCCACAGAGGATAGAGCCAGGAAGCTCTATCTTGGAAGCTGCAAAGAGACAGATTTAGGATTGATGGCTATTTAAACTGTCCCAAAGTCGGAAGCCTCAGGGGCTGCCTTAGGAGCTGAATGAATACCTTTCATTGGAAGTCTTGAAGAAGAGGCTGGATGACCACTTGTTGGGTGTGGATAAATCACTTAACAATGCTCAATCTTATTCTCCCCATCTGTAAAACAGTACTCACTTCACAAGGTTTTTGTGAGTATCAAGGAAGATAATATTTCCTTCTGATGAGGAAGGCATCACAGTGCCTTCTAGCTTTAAAGCTATGATTCTGAGTTAACTGAGGAACATATAAGTTAAGTGACTCACCCATGGTTGAATAGCTAATAAGTGTCTGAGGTAGGAATTGAACCCAGGACTTTCTTAATCTAGGACCAACACTAACTACTACTTCAGGCTGCCTCTGGAGGTATAAATGGGCTGTGTATTCATTTTCAGCAGAAACCATGACGGTTCTTTAGCTAGTCCTGGATTTAGGCCTTTACTATTTAATGTATGGGGATTTTCAGATCTTGACAAGTATGTTATTTGAGGCCAGAATGGACATTTCATTTTCTAATTCTCCTCTGAGAACTGAATCGCACAAAGAATTATGTGTTGTATGATTATTTCTAGGGACTTGGACAGCCTTAGGCAAAACTGTAAAGTAGACAGGGCCTTGTGGTTTTCCCCTGCCCTCTCCTGTCTGCTGCCCCCCTTTGACTGGAGAGTATTTTATGATTTCTACATTTTCTACCTACCTCCTCCCATTTAAAATTATGAGGATTGTAGTCTACTCTGTCAGAGCTCTGACCTCAACTAAGCAGAAAAGGATGATGTTAATGTGGTCAGTCTGACTAGACATGCTAATCTCTCTTTTCCTGTTGCTCTTGGGTAACAAAATGTTTTACCTCAATTAATATATTCATGGTTGGGTTTTTTTCTTTGTTTCTTGGGGCTTTTATAGGAAAGTCCTTAACTGTTAGGGTCAAAATTTTAGGCTGACCTTTGGGGCAGTTCTCAAAAGCTCATCAGTGCAAGGGAGAATGGAATGAAAGCTCTAAAGGTGGGAGAGGTATGAAAGGTCATCAAGTCTAATCTCCCTCATTTTATAGATGAGGAAACTGAGACCACACATTGAGGTCACAGGTAGTAAGTATCCAAATTCAGTTCTTTTGACTCTATTATATCATTCCAGTCTTCTGCCCAATGATGGGATCTTCTCTATAGCATTTTGAATAGGGTAACATAACTCTGCTGAGTGTTTTTTTTTAATTTTCTACACAGAGGGCTATGCTAAAAATTATTTTTAAAAGATTCCATCTCAACATGTATCATTGGGTATATGTTTTGAATGAGTAATTCTTGACCTATTTGATTTATTGAAATAAGGAAATATCTTCAGATTTGCTAAGATATTTATAACAAAAATAGGCTAGAGATGGAAATAAAATAATAAATATCAGTTATTTAACACTTTGTTAGCAATATTATATCTCCTATAGTGCATAATAATTAAATAATAAATGTTAATGAAAATGGATCAAGAATATTGGCATCCTTCAAATAATTATTGAGGTTCCCTTTGTGTCTGGATCTGTTAGACAAGATGGGAGTAACAGAAAAAAATAGAAAATATGGTTCTTATAATCAATTCAATTCATTAAACTTTTATTAAGTACCTACTATGTGCCAGGTACTGTGCTAAGCTTTGGAGATATAAATAGGAAAAAGAAGGACCATCCCTGCCCTCAAGGAGCTTACATGGAACAGGGAAGATAAGTAAATGAAAACAAGTGGAAATACTCAGTACAAAGCCAAGCAGATGTACTGGACATCTGAGATAGGAAAACAAAAATGAAGCAGTTCCTATTTTCAAGGAGTTTAGAGTCTGGTGAAGCTTAAGACTGACAGTGAGGTGGTACAGTAGATGGAGTGCTGAGCCTAGACTCAGAAAGACCTGGGCTCCAACGTGGCCTTAGAAACTTATTGGTTATGTGATTCTGGGCAAGTCACTTAAACTCTGCCTCCACTTCCTCATCTGTAAAATGGGGATAACAACACTTACCTCCAGGGCTGTAGTGAGGATCAAATGCATTATTTATAAAGCATCTGACAGTGACCAGCACACAGTAGGTACTTGCTAAGAGCCAGATTCCTTCCTTATTGTAATTCTAATTGGTATTATGAGGTAATTTGTATTCACAGTTCACTATGAGCTCTTTGAAGGCAGGCACTATGATTTTCTTTCTTTTCATCCTTAACACCTAACATAGATCATAATAGATAATTAATAAATGTTTCAAGAGTGAATTAACATGAAACAACCAATAAGCCTGGGATTAAATGCTCAACTACGTAGTCCAGATGGAAAGTGATGTGGGAGTTGGGGAAGAAGGACAATAACAGGGCTAGGATCAAAGCTGGACTTCAAAGGACGATAAGGAGAGTGGGGGGGAATTTCAGTTTGGGGGCTATGGAGGAGACAGTGGGCAAGGAGATAAAGACAAGGAGATAGCAATGCATGAGCAGTGTCACAGGGACAGAAGGTGAGCCAGGCTGATTTGGATAGAATATCCATGATAAAGTTTAAAACAATGGAAATGAAGATAATAAAATACATTTCCAATATCTCTGTGAGGGGGAGAGAGAAAAAGGGACTGTAGATGAAGAAAGCTTCCTCTATGGTCTCAATGTTGTCACTGTTACAAGAGACTGATCAGTATGGGGAGTATGTTGGTGAAGAGCTGTGTGATATATATACATACTTACATATATCATCTATTTATACAGAGAGATAATTTAAAAAAAAAAGAATGATAGGAGATGACTTTGATTAGGAAGCTTATGATCTACTCTACTTCCATGAAGAGTCAGTTACATGGACGTCAATTTCATCTTTATTTATTTTCCTCATCAATTACTGTTATGATCCTGATCCCTTACGGCAATGCTTTGTATAGTTAAGCGCTTCATAATGGAAAGCAATCGGGAGGCTTCCTTGGTTGCTCATTGCCTTCTGTTTGACAATGAAAGCCTTTCACAGTCTGGTCTTTCCAGACTGCTCTCATGTTCCCGTTGTCTTGAATTCTACATAATGGTGAAACTGTCCTATCTTCTTTGTCCTCTACGTGGCAGTCTTTCTCCCACTTTCATGCCTTCTGAGCATGTCCATGTCTGGTACATCTCTTGAGAATAGGGACTATTCTGGCTTCTTTTGTACAGCCAGCACTTAGTACTGTTTCTGGCACAAAGCAGGTACTTAATAAATGTTAGCTGACTGACTAACTGACCTCTACCCTCAAAAATCTCTAACCACCTTCAAGGCTCAACTCAACTACAAAATTCTTTGAGGGGACCTTACTTGATCTCCTAATCATTAGAACACATCTACAAATTGCTTTGTATTTATTCTGTCTATTTTGTATTTATTTCTCTGACTATTTAATGCCCTCCCCTTAACATCACCTTCATGGGAGGAGGGAGGATTTGGCCCAGCTCAAAAAACTCATGAGAACCCATTGTTAAATGTTCAATGTGAGCATTTATATACCTTGAAAATGAGCAAACACTGCAAATTAGAGCTTAATTTATTGTTTTCTTGATTATCTAGACTGAAGAAAATATTAAAGCAATTTAATGTAAATTACACTTAAAAGTATGTCTTTCTTACAATTTTTTTCAGAGAACCAACCACTGAACATTCAGTAACTCCATCCCTAAAAGAATAGAAGCTTGTATCTCTGGCACTGACAGTCCCCAACCCCGCCCCCCCTCCACACACACACACAAAGCTGGATGAGTCAAGCTGTGTCTACAAGTCCTTACTCTGTTCCAGTCCCTGTGCTAAGCACCAGGGATAGAAAGAAAAGCAAAAACACAATCCCCGCTCTCAGGGAGCTCAGCCTAATGGGGGAGACAGAAGGCAGATAAGGATGCAAGAGCAAGATATAAATAGTTTAGATGGGAGGTTATCTCAGCTAGTGATACCAGAGGGCAATGGACTAGGAGTCATGAAGATTCATCTTCTTGAGTTAAATTCTGGCCTCAGACATTCATCAGCTGTATAACCCTGGGGAAGTGACTTCATCTTGTTTGGCTCAATTTCCCCATCTGTAAATTGAGCTGAAGAAGGAAATGACAAACCCTTCCAATATCTCTGCCAAGAAAATCCCAAATGGGGTCATGAAGCATTGGGTACAGTTGAACAACAAGAATTTTGGGAAAAGTCACTAATAATTCAAGGGCCCAGAAATGGCCTCTTGCAAAAAGGGGAGGCTTTAGCTGAGACCTTTATGAAGCCAGGGAAGTCAAGAGGCAAGAAGAGAAGGAAGAAGGTTCCAGGACTGTGGAACTGGTTTTGTTGAAATAAATGGAATCTGATTCATATTTTATTCCTAGAGTTTGAATGAATTCAGGGCAAGGGACAGACATGGCTTTTATTTGTATGTTTATTTTGAAAATGTAAGGTTATCTCTAAGGAAAGAGAGAATGATAGCACATAATAAAAAGTCAGATGAATTCCCCACTCTCACCCTACTCTTAGTCTTTAGAACATGGAAATCAATGAACTTGAGTGCTACTGGTCCAAGGACAGTCCCTCAAACCCCCTTGAGATGCTGTTTGGGATTGGTTGCATAGCAAGGAGACCATCATACATAGTTAGTCAGGAGTCAGGGACCTGACCCTCTTGGCTCTCGATATTTCCAAGCATGCTTTGCCAGGTGAAGGATGATGCTGAGTGTGTTCCAGAAAACTGATTGGAAATTTCCTCATGTTGCTTTGAAGGGCTTCAGAATTGAGTTCTCAAAGGCACATGTATTTCCTTAATTTTGTATGTTGTTTTGTAACTCCAAAATGCTTATGGCCTCCACCTTGGACTGGAGCCGTTTATGGGGGTAGTTAGGATTCGAGTGTAGTTCTGGAAAGTCTGTTGGGATCTTAGGAAATGATAACAAGGAGACAGCTGTCTCAGTAATGACATCGCTGCGAGGTGAAAGAGTCTCAACTACGCAGAAGAGGTGCCCTGGAGTTTCCAAATGTTTAACGCCAGCATCAGTGTTATTTGCTGAAGTTAAATACTCCCTCAATGTACTTAATCTATTAGCCACTGACACAGAGAGTTGCAAGGGAAATGTGTCCTATCTTGAGCCCTGAAACACTAAATAGAGGAAGACGTGGGATACAAGAAACAATGAGACTTCTGTGGAATAATTAGGAAAAACGCAGGAGATGTGGAAGGGGATGCAAAGGCAGGATGGTAAATATTTAACAACCAGCTGAAAGTGAGAGAAGAGGAAGTATTTACAACATACTTTTAAGTTTAATGCATTTTAACATTTTTATCATAGGGTTCTTAAGTCTACACTGGAAACACGAATTTATTAAGCACTTACTGTGTGCCAGTCAGTGCCTTAGGCACCTTACACATATCTCACTTGAACCTCACAACAAGCATGGGAGGTAGGTATTATCATTGTCATCTCAATTTTACAGTTGAGGAAACCAAGGAAATCAGAGGTTAAGTGATTTGTCTAGGGTCACATAGCTAGTAAGTGTCTGAGGTTATATTCAGCTGTGATCTTCCTGACTCCATATTCAGCACTATCTCACTATGATACCTAACTATCTCTGTCTAAATCATGGGTGGAAAACCTATGACCTCAAGGCCACATATGGCCCTGTAGGTCCTCAAGTGGGGCCCTTTGACTATATCCAAACTTAATCCCCTTAATAAAAGGATTTGTTCTGTAAAACTTGGATTCAGTAAAAAGGTCACACCCAAGGACCTAGAAAGCCACATCTGCCTCAAAATCACAGGTTCCCCACCCCTGCAGAAGGGGAAACATTTAAAGGATTACTGATTTAAAGCTACAGGTTACTTGAGAGAAGCAATCAAGGGCAATCTCTTTATTTTACAGATAAGGAAACTGAGGCACAAAGAGATTATGTGACTTGCCCAAATCTAAAGAAAGATTTGAATTCAACTATCTCTAACTTAAGATCTTTCACTTTATCTATTGACCCACCTAGGATTTTCTTGGCAGAGATGTTGGAATGGTTTGCATTTCCTTCTCCAGCTCATTTTACAGATGAGGAAACTCAGACAAACAGGGTTAAGTGACTTCCTCAGGTTCACCCAGCTAGAAAGTGTCTGAGGCCAGATTTCAAATTAGGAAGAGGAGTCTTCCTGATTCCAGGACACACTATCTCCGCTGTGCCACCTAGATGCCTAGCTACCTAGTAATCACAGGCAAATCACTTCACCTTGAACCAAAATCAGCTACTAATCTTGGGGAAATCATTTTACCTCTATGGGTCTGAGTTTCCAAATCTTTAAAATCATAGGGTTGAACTAGATGACCTCTAAATCTCTGATTTTATTATTCTGGAAGTTCTATGGAGTTAGCAAAAGGGAGTATGCACAAAGAACTGAGAAGTTGTTTTATATTTTGTAGCATCAACAAAATATTCAGTGTAACTCAATAGAATTAGTAAGTAGACACACCTCCTAGGGAATTGCAAAGCTCTTTTAATGACCTTAGATTTCTCCAGGAAACAAAGTACTCTTTTCAAAAATACACTCATTCAATCAGTATTACTATATGACAGAGATAGGCAATATAGCAACTTCTAAAGAACTGAAACTGAAAATCACAGAGAGGGCAGTTGAAAGGCATATAATGAGTATGAGCTGACTAGATTAGCTAACCAAGGGAGAGCTTTAAATAAGAACAAGAGAAAAAGATATTATGAGGGAAATGTGTAATAGGAAAGGAAAGACAAGGTAGGCACATGACCCATGTGAGGATGGCAGGGATAGCCTGAGTACCTACTCTTATCCTTGTGATGTCAGGAGGGAATTAGGAAGGTCCCAGCATGTGGTATATCAGACATATGGAAGATTTGGCCAAGAGTCCCCAAGACAGGTAGATGACAGTGAGTCGTGAGTGGTATCATTTGGGGAACTTATAAATTACTGCAATCACAGATCCCTTTATGTGTTTAAGTACTTTCTATAGACTAGATAACATGCTTCACACGCATACAGTCTATTCTTTTTCAAATGTCTGTTTGGTACATATATATGTGTGTATGTATGTATATATGTATGCATATATATATATGTGTATGTATATATACATTTAAAAAACATTACTGAAGCATAAATCTGATTTCATAGTGGATCTTTGTCTTCATGTACTCTCTCTAATACTAATAGTACTATCATGTAGGGTCAACAACATTTTTTTGTGGCTCAACAAAGGATTCTCATTCTCAGAAACACTGGGAACCAATGGCCTACTGAAAAGAGTAAGCAGATTCAGTCCCCGGTTTAGGCTACCCTCAAATGATGGAAGTCATTGTGGTCATTCTCCAGAGCAGAACTGAAAGGCACGACTAAGCAACTGAGGGACAGGCACAGTTCATTAACTGGGGAACAGGCATAGTTCAGAAAATAAACTACTAGAAAAGCCAGACTGGTCGCATTTACCTCTTTGTGCCCCCTGCCTCCAAGCCCACACTAGCAAGCCACCAGATCTAGAGGGTAAGGGTGAGAAGGGGAAGAAGACATAAGACGGAGGACCTTACAACTTGAAAAAGTTTCTTAGTTGGCTCATAAATATCTGATCCTTTGAAGGAGATTCACTTCAAGAATCCAGGTCAGCAGCCAGACAAACTTTGACAAGATGAATATTTGAGATAACTTTGAACTTTAGCATTGGAAGGGACCTCAGTAGCCGTTTCACTCTGACCTAGTCTCTAAAAAGAATGCCCTCTACCCCATCATCAACATGTAGTCATTTGGTCATTGCTTGAAGACCTCCAATATATGTGTTCTGTGGTGTGGGGAGGGGAAAAATCAGGACCCAGTCCCTATCAAGGTATCCTTTTCCTCTTTGTGGGTAGCTCTGATTATTAGAAAGTTGTTCCTGACATCCATCCTACGGCGGTCCCTTTGATGATGGTGATAATAGTGAGGATGATGATGATAGTGGTGGTGTGATGATAAAATGATACCTGGCATTTATATGTGACTAAGTTTTGTGAAGTACCTTACAAATATAATCTAATTTTATCTCCATTACAACCCTGGGAGAGAGATACTTTTATGATCCCCATTTGACAATGAGGAAATTAAGACAGACAGAGGTAAAGTGACTTGCCCAGACTTTAAGTGTTAAAGGTGAAATTTGAATTCAGGTCTTCCTGACTCGAGGTCCAGTACTCTAACCAGTGTACTACCTAGCTGCCTCTAAAGCCAAACAGAAAGTCTAGCTTCTTTTTAAGGTAACAGTCCCTCAAATGCTTGAAGATAGAAAATTAAAACAAAAACTAGAAGATTAAAATGAATATGGCATTCATTCCATTGAAAATTTTTCCCAGACTCCTCTAAAGTGCCATTAACTCAATAGGGTGCCTAATGTCCCAGGTTGTTTATTCTTTTAATTAACTTTGAAAGTTCTCAGAACAAGTCCATAATGACATTCTTTGGGATCTTACTGGATAGGAGTCAAGAAAAGGCATTAATTTTTTTCTCAATTTGTGGAGCTTTCTTTGAGTTCCAAAATACTTCTTTAGGATTTGAGAAAATTCACCCTGGGGTCAATGTGAATTGAGTGGGGATGGAGTATCAGTAGGTAACTTTGATGCTTCCAGGCTGCCATAAAATAAGACAGAAAAAAAAGACATCAGCAAATAAAATGATCCTCACTAGGACGGATGTTAAAGAATTACTGCAATGAAAATGATTAGAGTTGTTTTGGTTGGCTTGGCATTGACTACTAATTTCTGCCACTATTGCCATAGAGAGAAGGTGAAAATGTAATTTGAAAGCACCAAGGAAATGTTTATTTGAAAATGGTCCTTGAGTATTTTTGAGTCATTTTCTAATCAATAGAAGAGACATTAACTCTATTTCTCCCCCTATATTTATGTTTGTAATTTCTCGAACTGAAATGATTTACAAGCGACAAAGTACTTTTAGTCATTTCCAAATGGGACTGATATTATCAATCAACCCTTTTTAAAGGGACTTGACACTTGTCATTTGCTCTGTCTTTGGCAAGGGCTCACAATGTATCAGTGCTTCAAATAGTCACTAATATTATTTTTGTAGAATAGACAATGTTTAAGTCCCATCCAGGTCTTGCAATCTATTCCTTTAAAAACAAAGGAAATACACTTAGTAATAATAATTTATATTGTACTCAGTATGTGTCAGGGACTGTGCTAAGCACTTTACAATTATTATTTTGCTAGGACCATGGGAGATAGATGCTATGATTATCCCTATTTTACAGATGAAGAAACTGAAGCAAACAGAAGTTAAGTGATTATCCAGGCTCACATGGTGTAATGTTAATTATGTTAATGAGAGTTAAAGATCTTCACCATCCATTAAGGGGCCTGCTCATTAAGGGAAGCTTGATTAAGGGAGATTTTTTTGGTTGGAAGGCCCACACCTTTTGTTAATTTCTAACAAGGCAGTGGTTCTCAAGGGTTGTGATGCTCTCTGGCTCTGAAAAGTGTATATATACTCTGAAGTGAGGTTTTGTATTTGGGCTTACTCATTGGAAGTGCTTGTTTGGTCAGATTAGACTCTGGGCAGCCACTAAAGAGCCCCCAGCTTTAAAAACCCAGATATTGGTGCTTCTGTCTCTGGTAACTATATATGTATGTAATGATCAGACAGTTGGATCTGTCTGTTGATCTATGATGTATGTATTGCTTAGGATCAGATAGCTGGAAGCCCTGTCTGTCAGTCTTTATTTCTCTGTTTGTATTTTCTCTGAAGTTCAGGGTGCTGACGTTTTCCCCTGAACTAAGTGAATAATATATGTGTTTGATTAAAATGATTGTTGACCCCCCAAAAGTTGCTTTCCTTTTAGAAAAGCAGATTTAAGAACCTATACAGCAGACCTTCCTGTGTATGTTGGGGTCCTTTCTGTTACACACAGCTAGTTAGTGTCTAAGGCTTAGTTGGGTTTACTAATGTAAGATCACTTGTTTGGAGCCATGTTAGTTAAACCTAGAATTAATAGGAAAATTGCATCAGGTTTCATAGAATCCCAGAGTTGGAAGGGACCTCAATGACCACATTATTCACACCCATATCCCAACAAGGATACCTTCTACAACACCCCCTAACAAATGGTGATCACTTCTTTGCTTAAATACTTCAAGTGAGGGGGGACCTATCATCACTAGAGGCAATCCATTCCTTAGTAGGTAGCTCAAGTTTATATGACAATTTCCCTAGACATCAAGCTTGTTTGTAACCTCACCCCATTGCTCCTAATCCTACCCTCTAGTGCCAAACAGCAAGTCTAAGCCTACTTCCATATGACAGCTGTTTAGATATTTGAATACACCTATCAAGTTCCTCCCAGCCTTCTTTTTTCTGAACTGTTCTGTCTACAATCTATGAAATCAAAGGATCACAGATTTAAAGGTGAAAGGACATGAAAGGTCATCTTGTCCAATATCACCTCAGACATAAAAAAACTGAGGCTGAGAGGTAAAGTGAACTGTCCATGCTTACGCAGATAGTAAATAACATATCTAAGATTTGAACATAGGCCCTTGGACTACAAGTTCATCATTCTTTTCATTGGATCATCAAAATGGTTCTACATATCACATGAACTTGAGAAACCATTCACCACCTTGTATGCCCTCCTCTGGTTTTCAGCTTACCACCGCCCATCCTGAAACGTGGCTCCCAGAAGAGTATAGCACTCTAGAAATGATTTCAGGAAATTGTCTGCCCAGGCAATTATACAAATAAGTGTGTTAGTTGATAGACAAAACTCCATATAAAGCCTCCTCAACCATCCTGTCAAAAGTGTGGAAGTGCATTTTTTAGGGTTTTTCCTACTTCCAAGCAGGCAGCTGTGTAATCATTGAACACCTGGGACAGAAGCCTTATTGACATTCTGTAACAGCATACTGTAGCAGGAAGAGAAGAAGAAATGATGAAAGGTGGCTGGCAATTTCTTTGATTGTATTCTAATTTAGCATATGTTTGAAGCATTGGAGACTGGGTAGCCATCAAGGAGAAAGGATTTCAGAAATAAGATGTGGTGACAAGCATGGAAGAAATGGAGAATAGTAGATGTGCTTGGGAGAGATCTGGGAGTGTCCCGGGAAGAAGATGGAGATTTAATTTTCTTAGACATTCCTGTAGGAGCATCAGAACCTTCTGGTTAGGTACGTTCAGTACTCTTTACCAATAGACTCTTGTCTCTCACTTATTGGGACTGAGTCTTACTCTAACAGGAAATGTAGCAGAATGAATAAATGAATGAACATTTATTACTTGCTTACTATGCACAAGCCCTCTGCTAAGCACTGGAGACACAAATTTTAAAAAGTGAGACATCCTCTTCCCTAAGAGACAGCCATATTGGGGAATAAATGCCCAGAGGAATGCTTTAGTTAGAGAAATCAGAGCGATATTGAATGGAGTAAGTGACACACCCTTTCCAGAAGCAATAGTAGTATTATTGTTTTGATATCAATTTCAGAATTGGAAAATCGAGTGAGTAAGGGAAACAGGATGGATAAAGATAAAGATAGCATGGGTTCTTTGAATGTACTTAACTAAAAGGTTCTCATCCTCCCATAGGCATCTCTAAGAAATTTATATTTTCCTTCTCCATCTTCTTCCCAGCATACTCCAAGGTCTCTCCCAACCAAATCCTACATTCCTACCAACCTATTCTCTATCCCTGCCACACTTGTCACCACACCCTACTTCTGGAATTCTCTGTCCTTGACAGTGACTCAGTTTCCATTAGTTCAAGCACATACTAAATTAAAATACAATCCAAGAGACCTATTTAATACACTACCCAATTCCAAGCATTTAAGGGGCAGGAAATGGGGGTGGGGGGTGGGTAGGCAGAAGGCAAGAGTTCCAGAAAGGGAAATGTTAGGTACTCTGACTGGAACAGAAGGAATTCCTGCCTAGGCCAGAAATATTCTTCAGAATCAAGGTCTCCTTGCTTTCCAGAGCCTCTTATTTTCTCCTGCTTCTTCATTTGCTCTAAATGTCTAATTTGTCTAAATATAGTGACTGCAAGGATTTTGGAATGTCTTTCTTGTCTTATTTTTCAGGATGTGTGATTAAGGCAGTGTGGTAGCTAGAGTCAGGAGAGACCAGGCATCAAGTCCTACCTCTGACACTTAGTAACTGCCCCTTATCCTCACTGAGTCTCAGTTTTCCTATTTCTAAAACAGTGATAGTAATATCCAACCATCTACTTCATATATTTATTGGAAGGATGAAATAAGATGATGTATGGTAACCTTAACCCTCTATGAACAATCTAGACTGTGAGGTGGTACAGTATAGAGTGGTCCACTTGGAGTTTGAAAAACCCGAGTTCAAACACCTGGCTCAGACAATTATTAGCTGGGGGACCTTGGGCAAGTTATTTAACCTTTCCTAGACTCAATTTTCTTATCTATCAAGTGAAAGGGTTAGACTAAGGACCCTAAGGTCATTTCCAGAAGTCAGGAAGAACTGAGTTTAGATATGACCTTAGACACTTAGTAGTGGTGTGACCCTGGGCAAATCTCTTAACCACCATATGCCTCAGTTTTCTGAACTGTAAAATGGGAATAAAAACAGTACCCACCTCCGAAGATGGTTGTGAGAATCAAATGAGTTATTATTTGTAAAGTGCTTGGCATAGTGCCTGGCACCTACTGGGTAAATAAGTGATTCTTACCTTCCTTCCTAAATCTATAATTCTAGAGTTGTTATCTAGGCAGGATGTGAGAAATGTAGAAAATTGTAATAGACCACAAGGAAGTTACGACTCTAAAGTGGTCAGGAATTCCAGCTACAGCTAATAAACTTTATATATTGATTTTGCATATTGGCCTTACTATGTTACCTCCTGGACTATTGGATTGTCTACTAATCAATATATTTTGTCAATAATAACCCAATCCTGGATCAATAATCTCATTGATGTAGGTCTTCTCTTCAGTGGTACTAATGCCAAAGCATTCCTGCCTCAGCATCCCATGTGATTCTTGGCCATACTCTATCTTCCCTTTACAGCTCCTTAGAGTATACACCAGTGTACTAGTGGTCTTCCTCTAGTGCTTGTATCATTCCTCAGATACCAATAAAAGGGTCCTTCACTCTTGTTATATAACCAGTCCATCCTTTTTCCATTCACACACCCTTTGCATAATATTTCTGATACATTTTCTTATGCCCTAGTCATTGTTGATAATATGCTATACTTTGTTTAACATGAATAGCTTATGCAGTACTACAGACACTTTATATACATTGCTTCATTTGGGTTGGATTAGGTTGATGTTACTATGGTCATGGAGAGATATTGGTATCAGCACCCATCAAGTGATTGAATACTTTAAGAACCAGATAACTAAAGTCAGTGGCTCCACTGAAAACATGGCAGTCCTCACCATCTCACCCTCTCAGTCAATGGTGTCCTAGGAATCCCTGGTAGGTCACTTGATCCATTGCCTCCATGCTCTGTGTCTGTTTTTGACCTGTTGCTTATCTCTGGTGTTTCTCTTTGCTCCTCAGTTCTTGACAATGGCATCCCCTTTAAACTTCTTCCCCCCTGTTATATCAACATGACTCACCTCATTGGGCTGCCTAACTTCTAAATATAACTGTCTAATTCTGAATCCATTCTAAACTCGTGTTCACTTTCTTCCCCAAAAGTGGAAGGCAATTTCTCTGGCAGATCCTAAATTTAACCTTACCTTCTCTTCCTCCTCCCCCATCCTCTACTACACTTGACTGGGTCTCAGCTGCCACGGTCATGCTATCACTCAGCTTCATGGCCCTCTAATCCCTGCTCAGATCTGTGGGACTCGTATTGGACATGGTTCATAGAATTTGAAGCTAAACAGTCCTTAGAGTTGATCTCATTCAGCCCCTTCATTTTTCAAATTAGAGAGCAAAGAGGTTCAATGCTTTTTCTGAGGTCTCACAGGTACTGAAGGACAGAGTTGGGAACTGGCACTTTCCTTTGGATCAATCTATGATACTTTTATAGATTTCTATCATAAAATCCCTGGTTATGATCCCAGAAAGGGGGTAATGTAAGATTCCTCATATCCTCTTTATAATATCCCTGACCAGGCAGGACTAGAGAGAACAATGTGAAGGAAAGGGGAAATTGATTCAAGGTTTACCCAGTCTCCATAGAGAGAGCTTCTCCAACTCTTGCAATGGTCCTTATGAACTGGACACTTGATTGTTAAGACAGTGTCTCCTTTTGTCTGTTAGAGTTGGGCCCTACTTTCAATTCCCTTTATAAAATGTAATGTGGATCCTAATGCTATTCTGACTTTTATTCCATATCAAAAATGAATTGGATAGTCATCCTACCACTAACTGTGTGCAAAGCAACTTGACTTCATGCCATGCTGAAGATGTTTAAAGATGAATTTTTGAGAGAGCTCCAAGTTCACAGATGAAAATATAATACATTATTGCCTCCAGAATTATGTTATCTGAAAAAAAAAGTCCCGAAGTGTTTTCCCGGTGAGCTCTGTGTCCAGAATCAGAATGAGGAAAGACAAAATTTTAAGATAAATTGGTTTGTGAAAAATTTATGTGCACTTTACTGGTGCAGACAGGATGTAATCTGTTTTGTATTGAATCTGCTTGGGAGGGGAAGGGAAAAAAAACCCACAATGTTAATGAGATTTTTTAAAGGCACTTTTAAATTCATGTTGGCAAAAGACAAACAGTCATGACTTTTAATTTCTATAAACCTAACAACTAGAGAACAAATAAAGCTTTATTCACTTATAGGAAAGTAACTTTTCTTTCAAGGACAAAACAATTTATTTGTCTTTCCTACTCACTCATTTGTACTAGGATTGGTCCTATTTGCCTATTGGTAACCTGATCCGGAGTATTTGATTTGAGACTTAGACTAAGTATTTCTCAGTATTAATAGTAA